>OZ012739.1:300203818-300756318 GCA_963859935.3 Lathyrus sativus
TTATATAGGAGAAAATGCTCAATAAGCAAAATGATTCATGGGTTTATAATGCTCATAATCGATTATGCTTATCCAATAATCGGTTATGTAGTTAAAAATGGAAAGTTTTCAAATTGCGGTATTGCTAATAAACTATCAACTGTAAAAATTGATTATGATGCGTTACAATTTTGATAATCGGCTAGGCATATTGGATAATCGATTATTCAGTGTAATTTTCACTTATAACTGATTATTTGGACTTGTAATCAATTAGTTATATGCAAAAAAAAACATTTTTTGGTGAATCTATCAAGAAGAGAGGGTCCTTAAAAGCATTTTGTGAGTGTGCGAGAGTTGCCTTAGTAATTATGAGTTATTATACCCTTTTACAATACTCTTATCACTCTGACTTTGCGCTAAGCAGACGACCGACCAAAAGAGGTTTCACACTCAAACCACATGCGATATGATAAACCCATCTTCTAGGACATGTTGAATGAAAAATATTATAGCTGCAATGTCCAAGTAATAACATTATCATTATCATAACCAATAACATACCCTAAACAACATACAAATTTTATCAAAAACATAGAACTTTTATCAACAACAAATACCTTAAACAACATACAACATAGCTCTAGGAAAACAAAATCACCAACAACATAGAATGTTTATCAACAAACACATACCTTAAATAACATAGAACTTTTATCAACAAAAATAAAATCATCAATAACATAAAACATCAATAGCAACATACTTTAAAAACATACAACATAGCTCAACAAAAATAAAATCATCAACAACATAGAAATTTTATCAACAACAACAACATACAACATAGCATAAGAAAAACATTAATATTTTGTAATAAAAGACATCAAAAATATTACAAATAATCATAAAAGGAGGAAATGTCTACGTACTTGAATTGTGAAGAAAAAGTGAGAGAAATGAGTATTGTATAACACCTTTATTTGACCAATTAGAGTTAAAGAAGATATGTTGTAGTTTTGTGAAGAAGTGGTATGTAACCGTTCATGGAGTAACGTTAAGGAATGAGAGAGTGTTAGGGTTTTTTTTTTATGAGGCAGACGATTATTCTGTCTTGGAAGAGCGAATTTTCGCTTAAATGTAAGTATTCTTTTCACCACTATTGTTAAAAACGATTGTGATTAAATATAGGCATATTTCACAATTATCACTATTTTAGACTGTGGTAAAGGCTTAACATTTACTTGAGTATCAATTTTTAATACTCTATGTTGTTGATTTGCGTGTGACATCACCAATGAGACAATACGGTTGTTCTCACGATGTTGTGTTAGACATAACCTCTATTATGGGTTATACGTGAGGATATGAGATGAATGATTAATTTGTGTTTAACTGATTAGAAGAATGCATGTGTTATTAATTGATGAGATTCAATCCCAACAGGGCTCTATTTATATTTTAAGTCTTTACTTTATATTTTCCGTCTTTATATTTTCCACTTTTATCTATTGTACCTTGAATCTTTTAACCATTTTGTAACTACAAGCTTAGAAATATAGAAACCGTTGAACGATGTTCTTACCCTTGCACCGATCCCTATGGAGACGATATAAATCCCAGACAGAACCCTTCCAAATCTAAATTTTTGCTTCTTGCCGCTTTAATGCAATTCGAACAAAATGGCGTCATTACTGGGGATTGGTGTTTAGATATTGAAGTGCATTGCAATAATTTCTATATTTTTTTAGCTCTGTACAGTTTTTTATATTGTATATATACTTGTTTCCTTTTATGTTTTCTCAAGTGTTGATTAAGGATGAAGGATGAGAACTTCTTCTAGATAGGTTGCTATTTATACAAAAGTATCCAATGAAGTAATTGTGCAAAAGGAAGTTTGAGAAGGTTTACAATTGAGAAATGGAAATGGTGAAAAGAAGTTGGGATGTGTAAATGACTTGTATAATGAATGTCTCTTTTGCATTGGCAACTTTGACTCAATGACCTTTAGAAATGACCCTTTGTTGTGAACCTGACCAAGCTATAACCTTAAAAGCCCTTTGTGATCTTTTTACTTCCATGATTTCATTTTTTATTGATTATATGAATGTATGAATTGGACTATTATTTGCACTGTTTGTCAGGTGAGTGAAATTGCCCCGCAATTGCAGACGCATTAATTTCTTCATCCTTATTTTGAAGAGGAGTGTTAGAGTGATGCAAGTATGAGAATTTAGTTGTTATTTGAAACATTTCATGATATTTGTTTAAGAAATAAATTATTTTTCATTGTTCGATTCTATTGAGTGGTGAACATTGCTTGTGCGCATTCTCATGTTTGAGCAAATCCTCTTATTTGAGCAAATCTCTCTTGTTTAAATTTGAACTGTTAATCCTTTCTTGGTTGAATCTTATGATTGAGAAAATTCTCTTGTTTGAGAAAATTTCTCTTCTTTTCATGAGGGGCATACTTTTCTTGAGGACAAGCAAAAATCTAGTTTGGGAGAGTTTGTTAAGTGCAAATTTTGACTTAAATTGAACCATCTTTCTTGGCATTTATCAACTCAATTTCTCATGTTTTAATATATTTATTTCTTGTTCTTGTGTGATTCTTCAACATATTGCAAATAACTTTGGATTCTTTGATGTACGTGTTATTGTGCAGAATATAGGCATAAAACATCAATGATTAAGACAGAAATGATTGGACAAGGAAGCCAGCGAAATGAAGAAGAATCTGCATATTCACTGTGTGAACACCAGCAAGGTGAAAAAGAATGCTCGATATGCGAGATCTTGGGAAAGACCCAACGAACCATCTCAGATTAGAGGCAATCGAAAAAGTGTGCTATAAAATGAGAGTAGGTGGCCTTTGCGGAATTAAAACCTATGGAATCGTCAGATTCCAAGTCAGGATCGTATGGGTTTCTGGTGGGTTAAAGCCTTGTAATAGCGTCTACATCGAAAAGAGTGGGGGTCATCATCCCACAAGGAAGATGGAAGGTGTAATGGGTACTACCCCAGAAATATAAGGAAGAGACTAACATGGTTTGACAATAGTCGAGGCTTGTTTTTGACAACATGATTAAATCATAAATTCCTAGTTTTTTCCAAGTTTAAGCTTTTACTTTCTCTATCTTTTCCAGCCAATTCATATAATCATCTGATTCCTTGAAGGAGGGTGTCGCTCTAAAAACCCTAAAGTTGTTGTTCATATATCTTAAATCTATATTGATTAGCACTACCACATTAGCGGAGGTTTTTTCAACCCTAGCTTTGTTGGCTTGTCCTATGGGCTTAGATTTGTGGTAGGAAGGGAAAAAGTCCCTAGCTTTACTATGTTCAAAACCAGATGAAGGAAAGGGTCCACATATGGCATGCGTTTTACCAGATACAACAAGAGAGGTAAGTACCTGGGATTCATACATTTTCCTCTTCTCTTCTGAAGCAGCTCAAGGAGAAATTACTGGTTCCCCATCATCATTGGTGCTAATAGCGTATCAAAGGCTGGAAGTTGAGAGATTCTCTTTAGGTCTTTGGAATTTTGGTTTCTCTTAGAATCCTTGACGTTGGTAGTGGAGGACGCCATTGTTGAGATTTTTTCTGGAGAGTCTGGGTTTGTGGTTAGAAGTTTAGAAATGAAGAAACTGAAAAGTTGTTTGGAAATTTCTGAAGGCGTAAAAGTTGCAACAAGTAAGTTTGGAGAAATTTATAGGCTTGTGGAAGATCAAAAGGTCTCAAATCAACATTAAAGAGCTGAGAGTTAGTGGGGCACGTGTCCCACATCGACCGTTTGACAAAACATGGTTAGTAGTGCCTAGTGCATAATTTCCTAGTATCTAGGAATTGTGATGATGGATAGAGGTAATGACGTGCTTTGAGGAGACTTGTTACAGAAAGTGTCATGATGAGTCTGACGCCATACACCTTTGGAATAGTAAGAGACATGCAAGAATCGTTCGAGGCATCGAAGGATACTATCAAATAATGTCTTGTTCTTCATTGATGTCGAAAATGACATTTTTGGAGGGAAATTTGTTGGCTCATAATTTCGACGCCTGAATAAAGTAAAAAATAGAAGATAGAGTTTCCTAGGAAAATCTAATTACTTCGACTAAAACTATGTTTTATGGAATAAGATTCGAAGATGGATTTTCGCCAGAAGGTTCTATGTTGTGGACTTAGAGATATTCCTCAATTGTTGGAAGACCCAATTCGACAGAATCATTGTTCAAGGGCGTTTCGACGAGAGTTCATTTGAATTCAAATAAAAGAGGGAAAATCCGTTTTGAGAAGGACACGTGGAGCATCTCGGTGGTTCGAAGGCATGTGTAGTGACACTTGTATTGATATTATTTGTTAGCCGTTAATAGCGATTATGTTCGATGGTTATAAATAGCAGGTATTCGTATTAAGATGTGTGCGATCAATTGTGTACAAAATCTCCATTTACTCTAAGTATCTGTGTGATTGAGAGAAACGAGTTATGAGAATGTACGTTGGCTAAACACCTATTTTTATTTCAATGCAATTTAACACTTCTTTTACTTAAAAGTTTACTTTTCTTTACGCAAGTTATTCTCCTTGTCATTTATCAGCACTTTACTTCCTTTTACCGTTACTTAAATTCATTCATACTTGAAATAAGTTGTCTTACCATGGAACTCGTCGAAGTGTTTATAATTTACATTCACTTCACTTAAAAGACCAATTAGCGCATGTCCTAGGATTTGTATGGTCGATCCTTCAAGCAACACATATCTCTTTCGATTTGTTAGACCAGCGGTTGTTCGCCAATTTTCACGGCGAATAACTTATAAAAAAATGATATACTTATTCATGGTTCATGATCACATCACAACAATAAACAAATCAACTTATTAGTTCACCTTCAAGATGTTGTTAATAATAAATTTAAAAGTAACCATTGTTCAACAAAATTACTATGAACTCATTTTTGAGTTAATTAAGGTAAAATAATTTTTAATATTGAATATGTTATGACTATTAGCAAAAGAACTGAAAGTAGTACAAAGGAATTCTACCCTGATGAGAACTAGCATTTATCATGACCTGAAAATTAAAAACCCATAAGAAAGTAAAACTTGTGCACAATAAAACAAATAAAAGATCTTCTTAAAAAAATATAAAATCTTATTTAAAAAGAACAATCAAACAAACAAAGATATATGAAAAAAATAGAAAAGAAAAAATTGTATACCAACTTAGAAAAAGAATCGTATAGCAACAAACAAAGATCTATGAATCCTAATTTGAACAACAAACAAAAATCACAGATCTTAGTATAATTTAAAAAAACAGAAAGAATTGTATATCAATCTAGAAAATGAATCGTATAACAATAGCAGAAACTTTGTGGAGTGCAGTGATGGACAGGCTTTGAGAGTGATGGGTTTGTGAGAAAATTTGTGGAGTGTGGTGATGGAAGAGTTTACGGGAAGGAGAAGATAAATGGTTTTCACTTAAAGAAAGAAGGAGAAGAAAGAAACACATAGAGGGAGAAGAGAGAGGTGCGACGACTAGGGTTTTTTTAGAAGAGAGAAAAAAGTTGTTTTATATAATATAGGCATAATTAGTCCCTAGGTCCCTTATCTTTGAACAAAGTTTCGCTTTAATTTTCAAACTAAAAAATGTTATATAATGATCCCTTAACTTCACTGTCGTTAAACCATTTGGTCCCTACCGTTAGTTTATGTGAAAAAATATTAATTATGGCTGAGATGACATGTCAGGTAAGCAAATGGTATGTTCAAGATTCAGCTTCTGTGTTAAAATTACTCTAGGGTTCATGGGTTCCATCTTCCATTTAGAGTGTTCATCCATATTTTCTCCATCTTCCATTTTCTTCCTCAAAATACTAAAAGAAAATTGAAGATTGGAACTTACAACAACACCATTTTCTTGCCAATTTCTCTTCCATTTTCTGTGACACAACTAAAATGAGTGGTTGTTTTTCTTCTTCAATTTTCATTTGGGTATCTTGTTTTGAATCTTCCATGAGAACACAAAGGGTAAATTTTTTCAATTTTTGAAATTTTGGGTTTGTTCTGCATCTTAGAGGGGGAAAGATAAGTGTTGGGTTTGATTTTTGGAGGTGAATAGTGACGGTTTAAGGTTGAAAAAATTGATACTTGATTTTGTAATTGTTGAGGTTTATTGAGAGAGAGAGAGAGAGAGAGAGAGAGAGAGAGAGAGAGAGAGAGAGAGAGAGAGAGAGAGAGAGAGAGAGAGAGAGAGAGAGAGAGAGAGAGAGAGAGAATGAAATTGGTGTTGGAGTGGTTATTTTTCTTCCAATTTCTCTTAATTTTCCTGCTAATTTCTCATCCATTTTCTGCGATACAACTAAAATGGATGGTTTTTTTCTTCATCAATTTCCATTTAGGTATCCTGTTTTTGATCTTCCATGAGAACACAAAGGGTAAAGCTTTTCAATCTTTGGAATTTTGGGTTTGTTCTGCATCTTAGAGGGGAAAAAGTTAAAAAAAATGATGAAGATTTAGAGGTTGAGGTGAAAATTGAGAAGAAAAAGGAGAACGGGAAGAAAGAGTTTCTTTCCTGAGAGAGAGTGTTGAACTTCTGCAGAGAGGAATGATTCTTGTGCCACTAGCTTGGTCAAATATATAATATTTTAATCAATATAAAATAAATAAATATTCCAACTCAACAACTAAATGTCCAGCTAATCAAAGTTTAACGTTTTTTCACCAAAAACTAACGGAAGAGACTAAAATATGTAAGTATAAGTTAATGGACCACTATGAAACGTTTTCTTATTAAGGACCAAAGAAAAACATTGATTAAAGTTAAAGAACCAAAAGAGATATCAAATCTATATTATAATAAAATATTTTATGTCAATTAAAAATAATCACTTATCAATCAAATTAATATTAAATAGAGTTTCTCATCTATAAATTTAAGGGATTTTGATAAAATTTAACTAAAAAAAATGAATTTGACTAAGTAAACTTGATTGAAAGGAATTAAAACAAACCTTAATTAAATAAATGACGAAAGTAAAACTTAAAATTAAATTTTGGAATCAAATAATACGTTAAGTCTATTAAATATATTAATAATGACACTGTAGATAATGTCTAAACCAAAATTTATTACAAGAATTGAGAACAATTATATTCTACAAACCAACAACAAACAATTATAACTAAAACAATTATTAACAAGTGAAGAATGTCGGGCTGGTTTTTGTTTTATTTATTTATTTATTATAAGTGAATTAATAGCAGAATAAACTTTCAAGAATCAAAATTATGGTTTACATATTAGTTAATAACTAATTTCATAAATAAATAAATCATGACAACAAGAGCAAATAAAATAATTAAAGTACAAAATTTCAACAAGTTCTTCTTTTATTCCACAAAACTTTAATACCTTTAATACCAGAAACAAGCTTACACTTGTTTCAAATTACACATCAATATACCCTTCAATCACTATATGTTACACATGTCCAACTAAGTCTTCTTCAACCACTATGTATTACAAGATTTTCCACATTTCTTCCCCTATTTTTGATTTTTTTTTTTAAAATAGCAATGTTATAATTGTTATTTACCAAACAAATTATACTTTCAAAAAAATTACTAAAATAGCAAGGTTTGGAATTGCTTCAACAGACGTTCGCCAATTCGTTTGGCGAATTAGGCCAACCAGCAACATAAGTAATTCGCCATTTGGTTTTGCGAAAGGGTGTAATTTGTGGGCTTTCGCCCATTCAATTGGCGAATGAGGTTTGTAGTTTAGGGTTTCTTTCGTTTTCAATTTCCTTTTAATTATGATATAATATATTTTCGTTTTCATATTTAAAAGTCTTAAAATTTAATTGTTTTTTAATTTTAATTATTATTATTATTAACCATAAAATATATTAATTTATAATCTAATTAATATTAATATAATTAAAATATATTCGTAAGCATAAAGTGATAATAAAATGAAATTATATTAATTTATAATGTAATTAAAAATACACGAACAAAATATAAATATAATGAAAATTACAAAAAAAAACCCTAATGATCGGCTCTATCCAAGTGACCACCGATGCCACATTGGGGGGGACGCGTGTTGCGACGAGGTCTTCGACGAGGTTGTTGTGGTGTGTCAGGATGTTGTGTGTTGAGTTGTGGTGGAGGGTTTTGTTGGGACGGCCCCGGCGTATCAGCTAGATCTTGCATCATTTGACCCCAATAGCCGGGAGGTCCCATGTCACATGCACTTCCGTAGTCAAGGGCAATGCCCATGTTTTGGTACGATTGTCGGGGAGGGTGGGCGGAGTATGGACGGTATGGTTGTCCGAAAGTGTACATGGAGTTGGGTTGGTCTAGGTGTGTTGGTTGTTGTGGGGTGTGGTAGTTAAATAGTGGGTGGTTGGAAGTGTAGTTGGAGGGGGTAGGGTCGAATGAGTTGTCCGGGATATAGGTGGCAGGGGTAGGATCAAAAGACATATCAGGGCTGTACTGGTGAGATGGTTGAGGCTGAGATTGGATTGGTGGCATGTAAGGTGGTTGTTGTTGATAGGGTTGGCATGGATTGGGGGGTGTCTTTGTATGGTGGTTGTTGTTGATGGTCTTCGTATGGTGGTTGTTGTTGATGGGGGGTGTCTGTTGGTATTTGTGGGTATGATGAAGAACCGTGTTCCCTTGGATCGGCCAAATAGGTTGGCTGGGACAGGAAAGGCTGGGTTGTCGCGACAGAACTAAACCAAGTCATATATTGAAGACTTGGCCTAGCCCCGTGCACAATACTGTCGGTTAAGACGTATTGCCTTCTTCTTTTCCAAAGTACACGCAGCTCCTTTGCAAACTCCTTCCAATCACCAATCACCCATTGTGCGTCTACCCGTTTTTGATGCCACTTCCCCAAGTCTACGGGAGCATCTGGAATATCTTGATGCATCCCAAATTGGAGTTTGAATCGATCACTTTGGTGCATCTCCACCGTAGTGAACCTAATTATAGGTGTCTTTGTTGTCCACACAGCGGCATCGTCGGGGTTGGGCTGGTGGTCGAGACCCTCGTACGGCATCCAGACAAACTACAATATAGTTGTAAAATTAAGTTAGACAGGATGTGTGAAGTTTATGCATATACATTAAAGAAAATTAGGGTAAATAGCTTACATCGTTTGGCCCAAGGTGGTTGATTAGGTTGCGGTATTGAATTATAGAGTGCCTTGGACATTTCTCATAATTCATCCCGGGTACAGACCACCTAAAAAAATAAACACAAGTTAGAAAGTATTAACTGAAATAGAATACGTAGCTGGCAAATAATGTTGAAAAGATACTTACTTTTTTGCGTAGGGGAACGTAAAAGAATTTCTGTTTATTTGAGCAAGCAGTGGCATCCTCGACCAACCCCAAGCTTGCAAAAGATAGGCACAACCATAAAAAGTACAAGAATTTTTTTTGGACGTCTTACAAAGTGCGCTATATAGATGGGCGAGGACTGCTGATCCCCAGCTATATTCACACACTTTGTTGATATTACGCAATAATGGTAAATACATAGTATGAATTGTATTTCCAGTGCCGTCTAGAAATAAAAAGTGGCCAAATAAAATCATAATATAGCACCGATTTTTTTGTATTTTCTCATACTCGGTGCTCTCATCCGTTAAAACAATACCGTTGTATTGTTCTCTCAGGTATTTTAAGTTAATACCCTGACCCCTCGGGCGGCCCTTGCTTCCTGCCTGAGGTCCGTCCTCACAAAGAGGGGCGCCCAATAAATCTTCACAAAGTTGGTCAGGGCCACCAACTTTGCCGTTGACGGCCTTACCATCAATGTGTAGGTCGAGCAACATATAAACTTCCTGGAGAGTCACAGTACACTCACCACAAGGAAGGTGAAATGTATGTGTCTCCGGTCTCCAGCGTTCTAACAACGCTAGAATAAATTTTGTGTCAAGGGAATAAGATTTGATTTCGATCACACGCCCAAACCCATAATGTATAAGATAGTTTGTAATGAGGGGATCGTGTGGTATGTAGTCATGCACACGGCACCGAAACCTTGATACATCCTGCAAAATAATGAAGTAAAATTACTATAGTGTTTTAGACAAAATTACTATAGTTTTTTTGGACAAAATGGTAAGACATTGACATGAACAAAAGGACTTACAAACTCGACGATGTTTTCAGCCGTCCCTCTATGAGAATCACCCATGGTTAGTACAGACATTGTCGAGGGTTGGGAGTTTGAAAGTTTAAGAGTTTCAGACTTTGGGAGGTTGCGAGTTTGAGAGTAGGAGAGTAAGAGAGTAGGAGACTTTAAGTGTGAGTAGAATTTGATGGGTAAATACCCCATATTTATATTCCAAGAGTGGATATGGTTTAAGTGCATGCTTGAAACTTGTGATGAGATATGTGTTGTGTGAGTGCATGCTGAGCACTTGGCGTGACATATGTGTTGTGTGGGTGCATGTTGACCACTTGGCGTGACATATGTGTTGTGTGGGTGCATGCTGAGCACTTGGCGTGACATATGTGTGGTGTGAGTGCATGGTTGGCACTTGGCTTCAGCTATGCGTAAATGCAGTGTCTTTTTGGTAAAAGGATGCAGATTCCTTCAGTGTAGCGTCTAATCAAACAGGCTACATGGCATTTATTGTAATGCAGTGTCCCGTCTAATGTATGAAAGCAGATGCTCGTAGGCCTGCATGGTCAATGTAGGGAAGCAGATCACATGTGAAAAAAGGAGATTCCTTCAGTGTAGCGTCTAATCATACAGTGGTTCATTCATTGCATAGTGTGATTATTTATTCAGCATATTATATAATATTTTTATTCATCGTAATGTGATTTATTTCATCATACGATATAATATATTTAATATTTTTAAGGCAAAGTATGATTTATTTCGTATTATACTATTTTCCATATTATACTTTGTTCATATTATGGAGCATGCATGATAAATGAACATCACATGTAAATGCAGAACTTTGCATTGTCACTTCATATCAAGTCTGTGGTTCACGTTATTGATTATGGAGCATGCGCCATAAATGTAAGGCAGACAGAGATTCCTAACTTGAACATCACATGTAAATGCAGAACTTTGCAGTGTCAATTCATATCAAGTCTGTGGTTCACGTTATTGATTAAGGAGCATACGTGGTAAATGAAAGGCAGAACTTTATTGATACATGCAAAAACACTAAGCCCATTTTATAAAGCCTTTATCAAACACACTCAAAGACTCAAACATTCAGAAGCACTAAGGTCATTATATAAAGCCTTTATCAAACACCCTTAAAGACTCAAACATTCAGAAGCACTAAGGCCATTATATAAAGCCTTTATCAAACACACTCAAAGACTCAAACACACTCAAACACTAAAACGTTGTTACACCCCGTTATTCAGACACCATAATTTCCACAATGTCTCAAACACCACAACACATGATTGCCGCTCATATGAATGGTGAAGCTTTCGAATGTGAGGATTTGGGATACACTTTCAGAAACACGGAGGTTACAAGATTTTTAATTGACAGAAGGTCTAATTTCTTACACCTGAAGTCAAGAATCGAAAAAAAACTGCAGTGCGGTCCAGTTTGACAAATAGTATACAAAAACCCAGTATTCTTTGGCGGACTTGATTCGTGCAAATTTTTTCCTTTAAAGGTGCGAGATGATGAAGACGTGCGTAACATGTTCCGCACTCACGAGTATTCAGGGTTCTCAGAAATCATGGTATACGTTACGTTACAACAGCAACAACTGTCTCAGCAACTTGATTTGTCACAAGTTTTTTGCGATTCTGAAGATGAACACCCCGAAGTCAATGTCGTGGACGAAGAAGAAGAAGCAACTGAAGTCATTATTGACGAGATGGTGAATAATCCGGAGGATGAAGTTCAACCTGAGCATGTCTATTGTCCACCAAATCACATGACTGATATCACCTTAGTTGATGATGAACCCGCAACGGATGTTTTCTACATCCCCAACTACACAACACGGGGCCAACTTAAAGAGGGCGACGAGTTTCATACGAAACAAGATTGTGTCCAGGCTATCAAACAGTTTCACATGGAATTGTCAGCCGATTACAGGGTTGATCACTCAAATCCAACACGGTATATGATCTATTGCCGTAACGAGGAGTGCCCGTTCAAATTAATAGCATCTTTCAGGAAGAGAAGTGATTCCTGGAAGATAGGGTCAATGGGTCCGTCCCACAGCTGTATCATCTCGAATCCGATGCAAGACCATCGCAAACTAAACTCTAAGTTGATTTGTGATGAGATTCTATCAGTCGTCAGCGACAACCCATCTTTGAAGGTGAGTACCATAATTGCGCATATGGTACAAAGGTACAACTACACTCCTTCGTACCGAAAAGCCTGGATAGCCAGGAATAAAGCTGTTGAAATGGTGTTTGGAAATTGGGAGGAGTCATACAAGGAACTTCCTAAATTCCTAGTAGCCCTTAAACACTACTCTCCAGGAACTGTTGCGATATTGGAGACGTTGCCTGCTTGTACACCAGACGGGAGTTATGTTGCTGGCAATGGAATTTTCCACAGAGTCTTTTGGGCATTCGAACCATGCATCAAAGGGTTTGCATTTTGTAAACCTATAATTCAGATTGACGGAACCTGGCTTTATGGGAAATATAAGGGCACACTTCTGATGGCTGTGGCACAAGACGGGAACAACAACATTTTCCCGATAGCCTTCGCAATAGTTGAAGGGGAGACTGCTGGGGGTTGGAGTTTTTTCTTAAAAAACCTACGGTCATACGTGTCTCCCCAACCTAACTTATGTTTGATCTCCGATCGACACCCATCCATCGAGAGTGCTTACAACAACCATGACAACGGTTGGCAGGATCCTCCATCGACCCACGTCTACTGCATAAGGCATATTGCCCAAAATTTCATGAGGGAGATCAAAGACAGGACGCTGCGGAAGAAGGTTGTGAACGTGGGGTATGCACTAACTGAACCAACATTCAGATACTACCGTGACGAGATTAGACTGAACAACGCGGATGCATTAAGATGGATTGACGACATTGATAGGGAGAAATGGACGCGGGCATACGACAATGGGGTGCGATGGGGCCACATGACAACCAACCTCGTCGAGTCAATGAATTCGGTTTTCAAGGGAATTCGAAACCTCCCAATAACTGCGTTGGTAAAGGCAACCTATTTTAGGATGGGATCACTTTTTGATAGCAGGCGTGCGAAGTGGGGTTCGGTATTACAATCGGGTTAGCTGTACAGCGACACTGCAATGAAATTCATGAAAGACGAAGCTTCCAAAGCCAACACCCACGTGGTCACAATATTTGACCGTACAGCTGGTTGGTTCAGTGTTGCCGAGGCTATAGATCACAATGAAGGAAGGTCCAGGGGATGTTATCGTGTTGAATTAGATAAGAGCTGGTGTGATTGTGGAAAGTTTCAAGCATTCCGTATGCCTTGCTCTCATGTCATAGCAGCTTGTTCGAAGGCGCGCCAGGACCCAACCAACCTTCTTTCTACAGTTCACTAAGTCATAAGTCTATGCAATGTCTACTCATGCAGTTTTCAGGTGTTGGCAAAGGAAGACTATTGGCCGGAATACGAAGGCCAAATTGTTTGGCATAATGACTTGATGCGCAGAAAAAAGAAGGGTCGGCCTAACAGCACGCGCATACGAACAGAGATGGATACCTCGGATAAGCTAGTGAGATTGTGTAGTTCGTGTCGGCAACCAGGACACAATCGTACGACGTGTCCAAACGTAGGACCAAGCAGCAGATCATAGTTTCATTTGTAAACGTGTCCATTTAATTCAATAGTAACTTTCATTTGATTAAATTGTTTCTGCAGTTCACTAAGTCATAAGTCTATGCAATGTCTACTCATGCAGTTTTCAGGTGTTGGCAAAGGAAGACTATTGGCCGGAATACGAAGGCCAAATTGTTTGGCATAATGACTTGATGCGCAGAAAAAAGAAGGGTCGGCCTAACAGCACGCGCATACGAACAGAGATGGATACCTCGGATAAGCTAGTGAGATTGTGTAGTTCGTGTCGGCAACCAGGACACAATCGTACGACGTGTCCAAACGTAGGACCAAGCAGCAGATCATAGTTTCATTTGTAAACGTGTCCATTTAATTCAATAGTAACTTTCATTTGATTAAATTGTTTCTGCAGTTCACTAAGTCATAAGTCTATGCAATGTCTACTCATGCAGTTTTCAGGTGTTGGCAAAGGAAGACTATTGGCCGGAATACGAAGGCCAAATTGTTTGGCATAATGACTTGATGCGCAGAAAAAAGAAGGGTCGGCCTAACAGCACGCGCATACGAACAGAGATGGATACCTCGGATAAGCTAGTGAGATTGTGTAGTTCGTGTCGGCAACCAGGACACAATCGTACGACGTGTCCAAACGTAGGACCAAGCAGCAGATCATAGTTTCATTTGTAAACGTGTCCATTTAATTCAATAGTAACTTTCATTTGATTAAAATCAAATTTCATTCTATTACAAGCAGAAGTAAGTGCAAATTTCCTTCTATTACAAGCAGAGTTAACTTTCATAAATTAAACAAACATAACAACAAATTAAAAAGATACACCAAAACACCGGAACAGAGCGTCTACGATATCACGACCATCAACTTTATCTCCTTTGGTGTCAACATCATCACAACAAATTAAAAAGATACACCAAAACACCGGAACAGAGCGTCTACGATATCATCGGTGTCCAACATCATCACAAGGACGCCGACATCATTAAAAAGATACACCAAAACACCGGAACAGAGCGTCTACGATATCACGACCATCAACTTTATCTCCTTTGGTGTCAACATCATCACAACAAATTAAAAAGATACACCAAAACACCGGAACAGAGCGTCTACGATATCATCGGTGTCCAACATCATCACAAGGACGCCGACATCATTTTCCACTTTTCTCCATTCACGAGTAACAACTTTATCTCCTTTGGTGTCAACATCATCACAAGGACGCCGACATCTCTCCATTCACGAGTAACAACTTCAAACCGCACTACCAAAAGATTGATCCTCATCAGGGATCGAACCCAGGCTAGCAAGGTGAAATGCACATTTGATGACAAAGTGATTACCACTGGGGTGGCTATACATCCATTGATGAATGCCACCCCAAAAATATATAAGGGAAGTTTAAAACCCTAGCTGAGCGATTTAGCAAGCAAACCAATTTATTTTAAATTTATAATTTCATAAAATAATTTAACCTTTTAAACTTAATTTTTTTAATATTATAGATGACATTATAAATTATATTATAAATTAATATTAATATTAATTATATAAATATTAATTAGATTATAAATTTATATATTTTATGGTTAATAATAATAATAACTAAAATCAAAAAAGAATGAAAACGGAAACCCTAACCAATATAACCAATTATTCCTTGAAGCCCATTTGGCCTAATTCGCCAATTGGTTTGGCGAACGCCTGTTGGTTTGGCGAACGCCCGTTGAACCATTTTAAAACATTGTCATTTTAGTAATAATTTTGAAAGAGTGATTTATTTGGTAAATAAAAAATAATACATTGCTAGTTTAAAAAAAAATTCCCTATTTTTCCATTCCAACCTCCATGTAATTATTTAATGCTAGTATGCAATAACATTAATAAAAACTACACATTGGTCAAAATATTCAAAACAAACTTCACTTTCACTTACAACCATTTGAACCAAACCCAATCCTACCACCACCAACATCATACACAACCTCTAGTGTCCTTTGTTGCACATTCCCAAAGATAGTAACATCACTATCATCACCATTTGCCGCAAACGCCAAACAGACTTGCTTCAAACTCAGAACATAAAGTATCCCCGGAGCCACGAGCTCCACCGTGACACCACCACCAAAGAAAAAATTAACCTTCGGAATAGACACAACCTCAACCCCACTAAGATCATAGCATGTGTCAAAAAGTGAGAAACTCGAAGCAGGAGGATATTTCGACATGCCTTTCTTAAAGGAATCACGGAGGCTGGTATATACGGTTGGTGGCAACCGTGTAATGACGGTGCCAGAGTCGATAACGGCGCCACCGGAGGTGAAAAGAGAGGATGAGATAGGAAGTTTGGTCCGGCCGACGCTGATTCCAACAATGTCCAGGAAGTAGAAGGATGCGCCGCGGGAAGCAGCGGGGGATGGAGTGTAACTTAAGTAATTATTATCCGCGGCGCCACCGAATGTGAGATGGCCAACGCCGCTAGACGTAGGTGGAAGACAATAAGAAAAAGTATTACCGTATTTTTGAGAGGTTTGTTGGACAAAAGAGATTGGGTGACGGCCAAGACCTAAGAGACCGGCAATGCCGTTAAATAAGCCTTCGTTGTCTTGACCGCAACCGAATAGGAAATTATCGACGGTGTCCGTTGGCGTAAGAGTGAGTTGTTCGCGGCTGAAGTATCCGACGGAGAAGGATCGGTCGCCATATTGGATCCCGTATATGCATGCTTTTGTTGACCTAGAACAACCGGGATTGATTCCTGTAATAATACAGTTTTTAAAAATTAAATAGACCAAACCATAAGTATTTCATAAAAGGATAATTAAATTCTAATTAGTTTTAGGTAGTACTTGAAATTTTTGTTAATTTAACTTTTGATAAAATAATTAAAATGGTGATCATAAAAAATACCTGTAGCTGAAGAGAGTTGAGTGCAATCTGGAGAAGTACATGTGATATTGTAATAAGAAGAAGACTTTGATGGATCAAATATTTCATCTATTTGTTTGTAACAAGCACGAGCACAAGGTTCACATTGAGTCCAGGTGAGATCACTCCCAGTATCAAAAGCAAGTGATAAATCCTTTTTAGGAGTACCAAGTCCAAGAACAACATAATAATTTCCTGATCCAATTAAGCTTCCAGATTTTGCTGGTAAATTAGCTGAAGAAGAAGAATCCAATTCTATTTCCACCTTGTTATTATTATTGGATGATGATGATAATAATAGCTTTGAGTGAATATAGTTTATTCTTTCTTTGTCATGATTTAGAATTTCACTATGTGTTTCAACAGAATTTGCTTTTCCAGTTTTGTTCAGTTGTGAACATGGACCATGTTTGTGTATTACATCTAATGATGCTTTTCTTTTTGGACCTGAAATTCAATAATGAATTACCATGTTTAGTACCACAACTAATTGTTGTTAATTAAAAAAATTAGCAACACAAAACTAACTCGGAAGTAAGATTCTTTTATGCAAATTAAATGTTATCTTATATATATAAGGACCATTAATTATATAAGGATGAGAATGACTTAACTAAGGAATCTTGAGATATTATCAATGAAAGACTCAAAGACAAAATCTTATCTTGAGTTTATTTATACCCACATATTACCAATACCACATAATAAAATTTTTAAAAAAAATCATTAAATATCATATTTATAACTTAACCCCATTAATGTTCACTAGAATTACTTTTTTATATGGATATGATTGAGCACTATTTTACTAAAGGGGAAAGACCATAAAGTTTGACTCAATTAGTAAGAAATTAAATCACCTTTCTGCTTGGTGAGACTTGGGCTTGAGAGTCTATTTACATAAATTTTAAAGTAAAAAAAATATTAAAAGGGGAAGAAGGTGAGGTGAATTTGATTTTGCTTTTGAAATAAATTAATAAAAATATTGTCTTACGAAATTCAAAATATTTAAGTTCAGAGATATTTTGGACCACATACTAAGTAAAAAAGATTGATTAAGATGTATTACAAATTTTTTAATTTTTGTTTTTTATCACTTCTATAATTTCCACAATTAAATAATTATTTAATTTATTAAGAATAAAATAAGAGGGTGGAAAATAGACTTTTGATGATTTAAATCTTTAGAGAGAAAATCGGTTGATTCTATACTAAAGAGAATAAATTAGATAAAAGGAATTAAACAATTAGAATAGAATAAAACTTAAAATAAACTATAAAAAAGTTATTTAAAAAGATTTTAAAATTAACAATTAATTTAGATATAAATATGGTCTTTCACAAAATATTATAATAAAAGTTGTTTTATGTAATCAACTCCACCAACTAAGATAAAATTTAATCATTGTATCAATTTTTTATCTGTCTATTGAATATCTTTGTTATACTTCTATTATTAATAATATTCAATTGTTGTTTATAAAAGAAAAGGAGAATTTACATATACTATATACTTATACCTAGATTAAGCATAAATTAGTTGATTAGGAACAATTTCTAATTAAGTTGCCATTTAATATATGACAGTAGTAAGTATGCATCTATTTTATAACTAATCTATAACTCAATTTATTTGGTAGAGATTAACAATAAATTAATAAAAGTTTCTAACTTGCATGTAAAAATACTCCAAGTTCAACAATAACTAAGCTTATCCATTGAGGATAGAGGGAAATAAATATTAAATTAAGATTGAATTTACCTTTAGTAGATGAACTACAAGAAGGTGAGGGTAAGAGAGAGCTGATTTGAACAAGATGGTGTGTCTCCTCCCATGTTGTTTCAATGGCAAAACTCTTCTCCAAAAAGAAAAAGAAAAAGAAAACAGCAATGGAAACTAAGAAGAAATGAGACATTTGGGAAGCCATGCAAAGAAGAGGGATTTTGATTAGCTTATATAGATATAAATTAGGGCAATCTATTAACACCACCACACATATACCTCTCACTCCTATAAAAAAAAATTAAAATGAGTGATATATTGATTAAACAATATGCAACAGTTTAAGATTTTAGACTAAGTCATGAATCATATCGAGAATCAAACAAATGTTTCAAATGTTCAAATGTATTCATCTTTTGTCTTTGATAGTAATGTCATGTGTGATATTTGTCATTTAGTAAAACAAAGAAAATTATCAAACAGTGCAATTCATTCAATCAATT
Organism: Lathyrus sativus; assembly: GCA_963859935.3. Classification (NCBI taxonomy): domain Eukaryota; kingdom Viridiplantae; phylum Streptophyta; class Magnoliopsida; order Fabales; family Fabaceae; genus Lathyrus; species Lathyrus sativus. Next base: position 300,222,767 of record OZ012739.1, read on the forward strand.
CAAATAGATTTGAATTATTGCATTTTAGTATTTGGAGATTTTAGTCATTCCCTCTGTGCATAATTACATATATTTCTTAATCATCTTAGATCATCATACAAGATTTGTGTAGATTATTTTGCTCAAAACTAAGTTTGGGTCTCCCAACATATTCAAAACCTGTAACCAAGGTCATAAATCAATTCAACATAATAACCAAGGTTGTTAGGTCAGATAATGGACTCGGATTCTTGTTAAATCTGATTTATGCATCTAAATTCATAGTTAACCAAAAGTTTTGGATTGAAACTCTAATAAAATGAGAGAGTTGAAAGAAAACACCAAAAATTACTAAATGTTAGTAGGGCTCTCTTATATCAATCCAAGTTGCTCAAATCATATTGCTCATCTGTCATTCAATTTGCCACATTTGTAATCAACACAGTTTCTACTCCTATTTTACAGCACAAATCACCTTACCAAATCATGCATAACAAAATACTTGATATTGACCCTTTTAAGGTGTTTGACTCATTGTGTTATGCATCCACTCTTTAAGTACATAGAACAAAATTTGACTCCAAAGCAAGAAAATGTGTATTCTTAGGATACAAACCTGTAATGAAAGGAAATGTCTTTCTTGATATTATCCTATCATACCTGTTAAGATTAGCCTTTTACAATTAGAAATTAATTGAGTTTAATGTGCTAATTTGTCCTTTAATCACAACTACATTTTTCTGTTTTTTTTTGTTTTCAAAACTTGTATATATGGCATGAATCTCCTACTGAGTATTCAAGCTTTTCACTCTAATACAAGCTTCATTTCAATCTTTCTTCAATTTTATGTTATTTGTTTTCTTGATATTGAATAAACAAAGGTGTTTTGATATTTTTCATTATGGTATCATTTGCATTTTCGATCCAACTTCCGCTATTCAATCTCTGAATTCTCTGTTTTTTCGATCATGGCGTCGTCACGGGTTCAGCCACCTGATCCACTCTTTGATCTAAATTCACCATACTTTGTTCATCCCAGTGATGGTCCTAGCTCAGTCACCGTCTCTCCGAAGCTTACCGGATCAAACTACCATTTTTGGGCACAATCCATGAAAAGAGCTCTCGGTGGTAAGCTAAAACTGGATTTCATCGATGGTAGTTTTCCTCCACCACTAGATTATTTTTATCATTCGTTTTGAGCTTGGAATTGCTGCAATATATTGGTGCATTCTTAGATCATGAACTCTGTTTCTGAATCCATTGCACAATCAATAGTTTTCATGGAAAACGATGTAGATGTTTGAAATGACCTCAAAGAACGTTTTTCGCAAGGTGACCTCATTCGTATTTCTGAGATGCAGCAAGAAATCTACAACCTCAAGCAAGAAAACAAATCGGTAACTGAAACTTTATCATCTGTGAAAATTCTTTGGGAAGAACTTGACCTATACTTGCCTTTACCTAGGTGCACTTGACGTATTCAATGTTCTTGCGAAGCTATGTGTAGTGCTAGGTCCAATCACAAACTACTCTACATCATTAGGTTTTTAACCAGATTAAATGATCAATTTGATGTTATTAAGTCTCAAATCTTGTTAATGGATCCTTTGCCTCCACTTAACAAGATATTTTCTATGATAATCCAACATGAAAGGCAAAGTCAGTTACCTATAGTGGTTGATGAATCTCAAGCATTAATCAATGCAGTAGATTCCAAAATGTCTCACTCTAAGTTCAATTCCTTCAAATATGGTAATCGTGTATGTACCTTCTGCCACAAAACCAATCACACAATAGAAAATTGTTTCAAGAAACATGGAGTTCCACCCCATATGCAGAAATAGTTTTCTAATTCAACAAATAATGTTATATCAGAATGAGGAGATCTTGCTTCCACATCCAATTCTACTTATGATTCTCTTGACATGAAGAATGGTAACACCTCTATAACACAAGACCAATTCAATGCTTTAATGGATCTAATTCATAAGTCACATCTTGAATCCAAAGGTACAGGACAAGCTTCTTCTAATCAAGTTACTGTTGGTCATTCACTAGCAGGTAATACCCTATTCTCTTTTCCTTCATCTAATTTCTTGACCTCCTTCAAGAATCAGGCCTACTTGGATCAAAGCCAGCCACCACACCTCTTGATCCATCCATAAAATTACATGTTGATAGATGTAAATCCTTTAAAGACATTGGAGCATACAAAAGATTAGTTGGCATATTATTATACCTCAATACCACAAGGCCTGATATCACATATGCAACCTAATAACTCAGCCAGTTCTTGCATAATCCAACCTTGACTCATTATCAAGCTGCATGTCATGTCATCAGATATCTGAAAAGTAGTCCTGGAATAGACTTATTCTTCTCTAGAAATTCAAAGTTTCGGATACTTGGCTTTTTTGGTGCAGATTGGGCAGGATTCCTTGATTCACGTAAATCAATTTTTGGCTATTGTTTCTTTTTATGATCCTCTCTCATTTCATGGCGTGCGAAGAAACAACAAGATCTTCCTCTGAGGCTGAATATAGTGCACTGTCATTTGCTACATGTGAGCTGACTTGGTTGACATACTTGCTGAAAGATTTGCAAATCATTTGCTGCAAGCCACCTGATATGTACTGCGATAGTCAAAGTGCTACGCACATAACGTCGAATCATATCTTTCATGAGTGCACCAAACACTTGGAAATTGACTGTCATCTAGTCCGTGAGAAGTTTCAACAAGGATTGCTTTGACTTCTTCCAATCTCAACTCATGAACAACTTGCGGATTGTTTCACTAAGGCCTTGCCAATTGTTACTTTCAACAAGTTCATTTCCAAGCTTAACATGATCAATATCTACCATGCTTATCTTGAGAGGGGCTGTTAAGATTAGCCTTTTAGGACTAGAAATTAATTGAGTTTAATGTGATAATCTGTCCTTTAATCACAACTACATTTTCCCGCCTTTTTTGCTTTCAAAAATTGTATATATGGCATGAATCTCCTACTGTGTATTCAAGCTTTTCACTCTAATACAAGCTTCATTTCAATCTTCAATTTTTTGTTATCTGTTTTCTTGATATTGAATAAACAAAGATGATTTGATATTTCTCATTGATACGCTGAATTTTACCCCGAGTTTTCTTCACTTGCATCTGCATAGTACAAATTGTTCATTTTATCATACATTCTTTTAGTCAAAAGCATTCATCAGGGTTTAGATAAAAAGTTAGGAATTCTGGCGGTTTAATTGGTCTTGATGACATTCATTCAGTCATCTGTTTGATTAAGAAGTCAAAAGGCTTGATTTCTCAATCTCAATGCATCTCTCATTCTGTTGCATCTTGTTTCAGAGGTCCAGAGGGTGACAATAAAGAGTATTGTCGTCATCTGAATCTATATGGTTTTTAATTATAATGGAGAATTAGAAGTAAATGGCCCAAGGGTGATCTATTTGCATCTGGTTGTCTATTAATAATTACTCAAACAGTCATTCAATGCGTTTACAGACATCTGCATTTTTCACTTATTGCAGCATGTATATGTGTTCCATGTAACGCTTAAAATATCAGCGAGATCAAAATTTTCAAATCTACAAACGGACCGGTCAAATTAATTCTCAACCGTACGTCGAATTAGAGGGTGAAATTTTTTAAAATTGAGTTTGCAAACGTCAGTATTCTTAATCTACAGTTTGCGTTGTTTAACCTGGTGTGCTCGTTTTAATTTTTTAACTACTTTGTCTGCCGCATTTTTGTTTGCCTAAGCCTTTTAACCGATCCATTTTTATTTCAAAATTTGACTGAAATCTGTATGTTTCCGAAAAGTTTATTCTGCGCTGATAATTTTAATGTATTTAGTTTATTTTTTCGAACACTCTTGCATCTGATTTTTATTTATTTTTTACCCGATTATTTTTGTTTTTTAGCCAAATTAATTAATGAAATTATTTAGAATTGATTGTGTTTTCAATTTGATTTTATTTTGTGTTATTGGTTTTTATTTTAATTAATAAACTTTAATTTCTAGCATTTTTCTTTTTAGTTTTAGAGATAAAATTCTATAAAAAGAAAAAGGAATTAGAAAAAATTTTCTCCCTTTCCACTAAATTGAAGACATGTGTGACCACCCTTTGGATTTTAATGAGAAAAAATGGATTTCTTATGTATGCTAGTCCAAACATTGCCTTATACTCTATTCCCTCACACATCATGTTTTGAATGAGGGATTTAAGAAGTCCCTCTGATTTGTTAACAATAACCCAACACTCATTTGAAAAGAAAAAAAAAAGGAGGTCTTCTCTCCACTGAAGAAATCATAACACTACCCTATCTATCTCATTTATACATAGAAAACCCTCACCTTCTATTATTCATTATTCTTCCCAACCTCTTCACCTCAACCATATTCATGTGAAACACCACCTTGTAACGGTATAACCGTCATTCTCACCCTCATCCTTTCCTCATGCGATACATTTCCTCCAAACTCAATCCGTCTACTTCTCACTCTCTTCAACATCCTCCCCCATGAAGCCATGACCATCATCACCATCAAGCTTCTTCTTTAACCTCCACCCTCCACCTTAAATTGTTAAGCAACAACAACATCAAACACATACAACCTCTCCTTCTCCATACTATCTTAAACAAAAACCATAAACCAACTCTTCATCCCTTTAAAAAATATAGGATCATGATTCTGATATCTTGGCGAGCACGCCTTTAATAAAACGTTCATCCCTTTAAAAAAAACGCCCTTTTATTTTAAAACCATCCTTCCTTCCTTTATTTCTTTCGCTCAATAAGTAGAAGAAGACAATTAGCATAAGCTAACATTTCTATCGCAAATCTAAATAAGAGGTCCCTATTGAGTACAACGGATGTGAGTGGTGTTAATATTTTCCCCTTGCATAACTGAATCCCGAACCTGAATTTGGTTGTGATGAACATTTTCTTTTTCTTTTAGTGGCTTTATCAATATTTTCCCTTTTCTACTTTGGAATAAATAAAATTCGATGGAGACTCTATTCGAACATCACTTTTCTGCAAGCGTGTGAATGCTTCGCGAAGGATCACGTTTTCCCAGATGTGACAGAGCCCTAAAGAAATATTTATTTCAAGAAATGTATCCTTTCATGAAAATATCCTTTCTTACAAATTCACATATTAGTCACCTTCTGTTCCATTACATGGACTTATTTTCCATCTAACCCAAAAATAATAAACATGGATCCTGACATTCATACTAACAAAGGTTTTGAACCCCCTTTAACACACCTACTGAACACACACCATACCCTCAAATTCCTAATGATGATTGTAGTGGTATATTTGGAAGAGAACCTTGAGAGGCGACGGGAGAGGCGAGTGAAGCATCACGTTGCCTTAGAGCCTTCCTGGCTGCTCATTTACAAGTTGTTTACTGTTAAATTTGGTAAACAAATACAAGTTTTTATTAATACTTAAGAGATCAAACTCGAAAATGTCATGAACATATTTGTGTGTCTATTACTTGTGAAACTCATAACATTGTCAAAAATGTATGAAATGTTGGTTGTGATTACTTGTAAATTATGGAAAATATTAAGAGAACAAAAGGTTGAAATTAAAATGAAGAAAATACTTTTGAAGTCGAAAGACAAAAACGTAGGGAAAGGAAAAGGGTTGAAATTAAAGTGCAAGTAATGTAAATTGGCAAGAAAAGTAAAGGAAATTGAAAAGAATTTAATGCATAAAAAGAATTTTAAAGTGAAATTGTCGGAGATGTATAAAAGGGTGGAATGTATACATACATCTTTCCTCGCTCGTTTCTCAAGATGCAGGAACTTAGAGTTTACAGAAATGTGTACAATTTGCGGACCCTTTACAAAATTAACCTAAGTGTCCTTATTATATACTACTCTATGATAATTGTCTAAGAATGGTAGGCTACTCCCATGGTGACACGTCCCATATTCATGTAGCGGTTTCCCTCGACGTGTTCCCATGTTCCTCTAAATAACTGTTGATGTTGTTGTAGTTCACGCCTTGGGACATCATTTGAATTTCCCAACTGCTCTTCTAGGCGCCATGAACTGACTATCCTCATCGAGGCCTTTGACGTCGACCATGTCAATATAGCATGCTCCATCGTATTGTCCATTGTAGGGATGAACTCCACATGTAGCATCCAAGTCAACATTGTTTCCATTATAGTGATGGATTCCACGTGTGGTGACTGAGTCAACATTACTTCTAATGTAGTGATGAACTCCAACCTTATCCAATATAGCATAGTATTCAACTTCACTAAGTCCCTAAGTTCTTCACCACCTATTTCGACCTTGCCACCTTCAACTAATATTAGCTTATGTGATCTCCGACCTTAAGTTATATTGATAATATGGACTCGGCCTATTTGGGCCTTCCACGTGGCGTATTTATGGCTATTCTCATGAGTGCTTGCCACTTATAGCCAAGTCGAAAATCTAGTGTAGCAAATTGACCCCCAAAAGAGCATGTTTTGATTTGTATCAAAAAGAGGGGCGGGGCCTTTTTTATCCCAAATTTTTAATGTTATTTCACTTCTACTGACGTCATCATCATTATTGATCTTTTACGACGCATTATCATTTTCCATGAGATTCTCTCAGAATCTCATCATCACTCATACTTCATAGGAAGATGTTGGTTTTCATGTTTCCATAATTGCTCCTGTTCTCCATTAATGTAGTGCTTCAAAAACCCATAAAAAACCCTTCAATCACTCCTACACGACCGCCAGGTGTCTGATCTAACACATGCACTGAAGCCTATAAATACTCTTTTTCAGCTCCTTTGTTTATTTCCTTCACTTTGTCTTCTTGCTCTCCCTCTTTTGCATAGAACTTCCAAACCCTTTTTTCACCATTCTTTCCCGAAAAAACTTTTTTTTTCTCTCACCATGTTTGCTGGCCAAGGGTCTTCTAAGTTCGCTACTAGGAACAACCCTTTTGATTTTGTCATTCCTCCTAATGAGAGTGAAGAGTTAAAGGATTTCATTCCCGATCCCTCCTTTAGGAACAAAAATATTCCTATTTGGCAAAAACAAATGTTGATCATTTATTCCATGGATGATAAATTGTATGATTTCTCAGGGCCATATCCCACCTAGAGGTCACACGCTACAAAGACTGCTCACCTTTTCCCAGGTTACCTACTCACCATGTCATCTGCCTTTGAGCAACATGCTATAGACCTGTCTTTCATGGTCAAGCCTAACTGTGTGTTTCGATCTGTTCCACCTACTACAACCAAAGAGTACTTGCGTGGCTTAACAAGGTTCAAGCCTAGAAGAAGAAGCACTGGGAGAAAGTGGTTATCTATGACATGGTAAATCTGTCTAGAACCGGCCCTAAATATAACCCATGTATGTTACTAGCTTTGATATTCTTTTGTGAAGGATCGACCAACACCTTTCATCTTCCCTACAGCATGCTGACGCCAACCTTGTTCGACGTAGCCTCCATTACAGGTTTAAATCCTGTTGGCACCACTTTTTGTCCAACCCTAGAAACCTAACACAAGTTCACCATCGATCGTCCCACCTATAAAAATTTCATCTCCGACAACTATGACACTATCAATGAAGACGTTTCCAACCAAGAGCGCATAGCTATCCTGGAATTTTGGCTTTCTTACCTTTACAGGTGGCTAAGAAGTTCGTCCCTTTGTCCATCCAACTTCATGAAGGGAAAAATATTTCCCTCAATAAGCTTTGTCGTAACCCAAAATTTAACATATATGTGTTAATATATTACCCCTTTTCACATCTTTGTTTTTCAGCTTTTGAACAGCTTTAATCAATTAACAGACAGGTGTTAATCGATTACAGCTGTTGTAGAAGGTGTTTTTTGCTTGTTTTTGAGCTTATCTAGATTCCTTTCCACATTTAACTTCCATTGTATATTTTTCTTGAGTTTTTTAGCCTCCGATTGTAGTACGTATGTGAATCTTTGATGCACGATTTTTCGATTATGTAATTGTTTGCATTCTTGATGTTGTGTATTCATGTTGCTTTGCAATTTTATCACATGATTTAAGGCACTTTTTGCATGTTTTTGCTTATGTGTTAACAAGGTTAATGCTTAGTAATGCGTGCTAGTTTGTTCTTGTTAATTCTTTGCAATTCCTTTTGATGAATTATATACGTTCTTCCTTGAGAAAATTTAATCTTGTTCAACATTATTGCTCACATTTGCTTTGATGATCTTTCAACTCGCTTGAGAGATTATTGACATTTCTTTCCCTTGAGTGATTGATCTAAACCTTGTTTCGGTTGGTTAGTTTTCCTTCGCTCTTCACTCTAGGATCTCTTTAGAGCCTTTCTTTCTGAATCCTCCACTTAGCCGGGCGTCTGCATCAAGCTGGAGCTCTGTACAAATTACGTCGTCACTCTGTCGGTTTCAATTCTTGCACTACACTTTGAGTGCTAGAGAAGGAATGAGATTGGAGAATTTCTACCCTCATTTTTACTATTTTTGGTAGGGGACGAATGACCTTGTACTTGGAATAGTGGTCTCTATCCTTAGACCATAATGTCTCCTGATCTTCAACAGAGTCGATCCTTGATCAATCATTCTTGCCCCAAGTCTTTTCTTCTCCTTTTGGGTTAGCAACCTTTTCTTGGTTCAACACCCATTTTGTTGGTTGATCATAGTCTGTCTGTTAAAACCAATCTCTTCCTTTAGGGTTAACAACCTTCTCTTAGTTCAACACCCGTTCCTTTGGTTGATCATGAAGGTGCGAAAAGTACACAAGACAAATGTAACACGTCTATAGAAGGACTCTAGTATGATTTCTTCCATCATCACTTAATCCCTAAAATACCAAGATGTATAAGAAAAAGCAGTTATGGGTTCCAAAGAGAGATTTCAGGAAGGCACCATTAATGAATGCAACAACTCAAGCAAATCAAAGCAAGACGGCAACTTAAGAACTTGCAAGCAAGCAAACAACTTCAGAAGTGCTCTCCTATTCAGCATCCTCTGTGAAGACACATAAAAGAAAGAAATCATTTGGATCCAGACGCAGAAACAAACCAAGGAAGGAGGCTTTGGAGTTTACTAAGGAAGAATGACAAGATTTCTTAGACAATCTAGACATGTCAGATGATCCTAGGGAGTTCCTTAGAACACATCCATTAGACTAGAAAAATATAATTGTCTTGTAATAGCTTCCTTTTCAGTAATAAAATAAGTCGCAAACATTTGAGTTCTTTCATCTATTTTAGATTCTTAGTGAATAACAAGAGTAAACGTTAATTAGTTAAAACTGAACACAAGCATGAACAAACTCTTAGTTTATTAATAAGATGCTTAATACAAAGATTTCATCAACAATATAAAGCATAACTATGCAGAAATCTAACATCAGAATCTTTTATAGATAGCTTCAAACTTGTCTCTCCAAATCTTGGAAGAACTAGCCTCAGAACTTATGTTAACCACTTGTTGAACAAGCATTTTAGAAATAACTCGCCCAAAAGGTATGGAGAAGGTATTTTCCTTTTTAAAAGAAGAAAGAGACCTCTTCAGATGGTCAAACATAACTTGAGGAAGATCAATCTTCAAATATGAATTAAGAAGTAGAAGCAGATGTTTTTCAATAGGGTCTACTTGGTTTAAGTCTTGATCCTTAGGCAATAAGTTTGAATTCAAAATATGACTTCAAACAATAGCATCAAGAAGAAGACTAAAAACCACTGATGCATTAGATGGATCTACAAAGACACGCCAAGTAGGAAGATAGTGTTCCTAAACAAAAGTCCTTGGAATTTCTCCAATCTCCTCACAATTGATCACATTTTGAATCGCTTTAAAGGTTACTGTAATAGAAACACCAGTTACTCTAGATAGAATAACAAACTCATAATTCAGCTCAACAATGGAGGCATTAATCCAAAACTCTTTGACAAGACTTGGATAAGTGAAACCACCGAGCATCTCAAAGTAGCCATTCCACCTTTGTTTAGACACAGTATCCCAAAAGTTGAAACCAACCTTAAGCAACTCATCAAAATCCACAAACTTTTCATTAATGATAACCAGCTGACCCAAAGGAGAATAAACTGAAGAACTCATCTCGGGTTTGGTTTGGTCAGCATACAAACAAGAGGAAAAGAAGAAAAAGAAGAAGTAGAAAGAAAATAAATTGAACAAGAATCTTACAGAAATAAGAATCTTATCAGAAAAAGGACACAATGATGTTTCACAGGACAAGGAATAGTAACAACAAGTACTAAAAGAGAAAACATTAATACCCAAAGGTTCTTTATCCAGCAGATATTTCAATTCCACCAGATAAGTTTCACCTTTATGAAAGGTTAAGTATTATAAAAGCTTTTAGAATTTTCTTTTTACTTAAACTGCTATGACAGTAAAAAAGAATCTTCTTTTGAATCTCAGAAACTGACAACTTTCAGAAGTTATCAACCATCAGAGTCCGGTAAGTCCAGACTTAGACAGAGATATCATTTGTCAGTCATAAGTCTCTAAGATTCTATTCAAAACTGACACTTTATCTTGAAACAAGAGTCATGAGTGATATATGAGTATTGAATCATCTTCTTTAGATAGCCAACAAGCAACAGTATCAACACAAAAGTGAGAAAATTGTTTTCATAAATGTGATCATCATCTGGCTTGATAAGACATTCAGTATAGACAAACATAACAGAGTTTCCTCTTAAAGATTTATGAAGTTCTCTTTTTTAAAAGAACTTCTCTAGAGATCTAACAGAAAATTTGTATTTATATCTAAACAAATGTTTCATTGAATCAAAATATAATTCATAAAAGAACAAACATACCACTTTTTTTTGTCAGACTCGATTCAATATTCAGACTTGACCAATAGAGTCTGAACACAACTTTGAATGGATTCTAATTCAATGGTTGTCTAACCACTGATTCCACTACTCTCACCAAATTCAGTACCACCAGTAATTGAATTTGGGTTGTTGGCTCTTCCTCCAGCCAATGTTGTAAACAACCTTATGGAAGATGCCTCTGCTTCTTTCCTTGATATCTATATCATATGCATTATAACACTCATATTTTTATAAGACCATACATGTAAGTACAAACAGACTCTTATGTGCCTTACATCTCAATCTAACAGCAGATCATAAGTCACACTAGAGTGTGAGTCTAGAATGAGATATGAACAAAATCTTTCTCTAAGCAATGTCAATAATCTCATTATCTTGGATTAAATCTTTTGACTTTGAAATCTTTGACAAGCTCAAAACCAGATGGCGTTAGCTATCAGAGATTGACATAAAGAAGATCAGAGTACTATCTTAGTACGGATAATAGAGCTCAAAGATAAGTTGAAGATTTCTCATGGAAATATCCATTTTAAAACAACTTTCATAATGGTCTTCAACCAATAAGAAATGGAGTTTCTTAAGATATCACCTTAAAGAACAAACTCCATATAATCAAATATTTTGAAATAAGATAGCTTTAACAACATCTCTTGTTTTTCAATGCTTGATTTTTTATTTCATAACACATATGTTTCTTTTCATCTGCATCCTGCACTAATATCAGCTTCAAACGATTAAGCAATGAAGAGCATCTGATATTAGGTTCTAGGACAATTTTATTCTTACTTTAAGATTTCGAAAATAAGTTGAAATACAAATATTTCATAAGCTCTTGAAGTTACTCTTCTATCAATAGATATCACAATGCATTCAACCAGTATGAAAGTCCTTCTGACAAGAAACCTAAGTTTCTCATCATTAGTCATTCCAACGAACTTAAGCTAAAAAGAGAAGGTGATACCTTGAATAGTTTTTCATTATTCAACTTTATTTCTTTTCTTTAAAGACTACAAGACAAACCTTCATAACACAACAGATTTAGGATGTAAACATCAAAAAAAATTGTGACTTTAGATTTAAGTCAAGAAACAATCCTCTCAGAATTTTCTTGAAAAGATTAGATGAAGTGTAACTACTTCAAGCTTCAAAAACTAATCCCCACAAACCCAAGCACAAGACTTCAAAGATAGTCCAAGCATTAAACATATCAATGATGTTGATATACTCAGAAGTGAGATAGTGCATCTACCAGAATGCAACTACCTCTAAAGATATTCAATATGCATCTTTTCAGTTGGTGAAAGAGATTTTCAAAAAGGTCATCTATAACACCATCAACTTCTATAGTAATACGTTTTTCAAAGATATTATGTAGACCTTCAATAACCCTTTATCAAGTCTAATGAGTTAAAATATGTTTAGCTTTTCCATCATTTAAATTCAATGGAATCACCCATTTGAATATGGTAGGAAAAGTCGTATGATATTTTTCATGTGGCACTTGATTACTTCTTGGATTACTTCTTGAAGAAGAAATATACTTTCTTATTGGATCAATATATGCACCACTTTTAAGTGTTAAGCACATACCATGCTCTGGTACCGATTGAAGGTGTGAAAAGTACACAAGAATGGGGGGTTGAATTGTGTTTTGCATTTTCTTATTATTTAGCTTCTGATCAGAGTTTCAGAATTAGAACTGATGTTCAAATTCTGAGTTAATTCTTTTAGCAGCGGATACAACAAAAGTATATAAAATAACATCAAAAGACACAAAATATTTATACTGGTTCCTCCCTTAACTGAGAGTGGTCCAGTACCCTTGTCTCATAAGAGCTTTTCAATATAACCACTTCATGATTGCAATCGCTTATGCTTCTGCATAAGACTTTTACAACTGCTCAGACCAACTGTCTAAGACTTCCCTTTCTTAGAGCTCGCGTCTAAGACGTTACTTTGCTCAATCATCTCCTGACTAAGACTTCTCTTGCTTAGACCGCATGCCTAAGACTCTACCTTACTTAGAGCTCATGTCTAAGACTTTCTTTGCCCACACCATCTGACTGAGTCACCTGCTCATGTGTCTTTTGGTTGAGACTTTCCTTTTCTTAGAGCACATGTCTAAGAATTCCTTTGATTACCCTATCTGATTGAGCCGCCTGCTCATTTATCTTCTGGTTGAGACTTACCTTTGCTTAGAGCACATTTTAAAGACTTTCTTTTGCTCAATCAGACTAACTGAATAAGACTTTCACAACTCAAGCACTTAAGCAATGAGACTTACTTGTCTTAAGCATCTTGGATCAAGACTTGTTGCTTGAATCCCAATGAGACAATATTTTTTGCTCAAGCACATAACAGGAGACTTAATTTAAACTACTGAAGGCTCAGTAAAATAGAGAACAAGGTGTACATGATGCACACATAAGAGGTATGGGAGATCACCATAACAAATCCCTAAAGCACTTAAGAATTCTATATATATATATATATATATATATATATATATATATATATATATATATATATATATATATATATATATATATATATATATATATATATATATATATATATATATATATATATATATATATATATATATATATATATATATATATATATATATATATATATATATATATATATATATATATATATATATATATATATATATATATATATATATATATATATATATATATATATATATATATATATATATATATATATATATATATATATATATATATATATATATATATATATATATATATATATATATATATATAAGGGTAAGAAATCTTAAGGCTTTTACAATTACAACCTAAAATAGAAAATCTACATATTACATAGAGTTGATAATTGCTTGATCTTGCTACTCCTTCAAAAGAAGAATCCTTGTTAAAAATTCTGGCTTGAATCTTCAGCCATATATATAGCCTTTCTAGAAACTAGTCATTGAGAAGATGACTTGATCAAGTGTCTTTGCTTTTGCTTCATATTACAAGAGACGTTGAAGATGGATGCACATTAGATTTCTGAATCCAGTGTGTAACACATTTAACCTTTGAGTCTTCAAGAGGTTCTGTACTAATAGAGCCGTTGGGAGCAGACATCCATATAACGTACCAGCTTTTCTTGAGACTTGAGTTGACAGGCTGATATGACAATACAATAAGCTTTTAGTAGTACAGATAGTCTACAACTTTATCATTAACTCTGAATGGTACCAGAAGCTGATATACAATTACTAAGTGTAGAAACTCGTCTGAATACTGAGGCCTTCAGTTCAGAGTCTTTATCAAACCACACTAGAAATCGTTCTTCAGACTCTACCACCAGAAGGTAGCAATGAAGCAACTCCAAGTGTATCTTAAGTAAAACAGATTCTGATTATTTATGTACAAGAACAAGAACCTGCATAAAAAAAAACACATCAAATAAAATTTTGTTCTTTTAATACCTTTTGTTATAATCAAAACTAAAAGAGAATATAACAAGAACGAATCTTATTCTAACAGACCACAGTCTGTCTATTAAAACCAATCTCTTTCTTTATAGTTAGCAACCTTCTCTTGGTTCAACACTCGTTCATTTTATTGATCACAGTCCGTCGGTTAAAACTAATCCATTCCTTTAGGGTTAGCAACCTTCTCTTACTTCAGTACCCATTCCTTTGGTTGATCACAATCTGTCTATTGAAACCAATATCTTTCTTTAGGGTTAGCAACCTTCTCTTAGTTCAACACTCGTTCCTTTGGTTGATCACAGTCCGTCTGTTAAACCAATCTCTTTGTTTTTTGGTTAGCAACCTTCTCTTGGTTCTACACTCGTTTCTTTGGTTAATCATAGTTTGTCTATTAACACCAACCTTTTTCTCCCAACAAAGTCGTGATCTTTTCTTCCCTTGATTAACCATAGTTTTTCTATTAACATACCGAAATCCCCAGTAGAGTAAGTAACCTTCTCTTGGTTTCAACCTCCCTTTTGTTGGTTAATCATTATCTGTCAGTTAAAAGACCAACTCTTTCTTTCCCATTGGTTAACCACAATATGTCTATTAACATACCAAATTTATTTTGGATTAACACCTTTCCTTGGTTCAACACCATTTTCCTGGGTTAATCACCGTCCGCCGGTTAAAAGACTAATTTCTCTCCTCTTTTCGGGTAACTATTGTTTATCACTTAACACACTGAAGTCCCTAGAGATTCAAACACCCTCTTCTTTGATTAAACATTGTCCCTAGGTTAGAAGACCAATTGCTTTCTTTCCTTCTCCCCATCAGAGTCAAACTCTTTCTTTTCCTTGGTTAAACACCGCCTGTCAGTTAAAAGACCAGTTTTCCTGTTCCCCAGCAAGGGTCAATTCCCTTTCTTCCCCAATGGAGTTTCTTTTTCCCCTAGCTGATTTCGAACTTCGTTCCTTGGGTTAATCATCGAGTCTCGATTAAAACACCCTTGCCCAATTTCCATTGCTCATTGCCCCTTCCTTTTATTCCTATCTCTTATTACCTTCTCTCGATTTTGACACTGTTTCTTTGCTTTTCGCTCTTGGTTTTGACACCACTCTTTTTTCTTTTCCTATCTAAGTTCTCCAAACTACAGAGCTCTGACTTCGTCATTGCACTATGAGGATACGTATGCATAAGATCGCGAGATCTTGGCGAACACCCTCCTTCCACAATCTCTTCCCTATCTTCTCCTTCTCTTCCCTGGTTCCATGAATTACGGAGCTCTGAATTCCTCATTGCACTATGAGGATACATAGGCATGAGGGCCCTAATCCTCCGTGAGAACTTTCTCCCTCCCTTTTTCCTTTCCCTCTTTAGCGAGTACTCTTTAGATAAATAACCCATCCAAGCCTAGAAGCAAGTAGAATGGTTCCCGTCGAGTACGACGGATGCATGGGGTGTTAGTACCTTCCCTTCACATAACCGACTCCCTTACCCGTTTCTCTTCCCTTGGGATTTATCGATAATTTCCCTGTCCTTTGGGACTAAATAAAGTTCGGTGGCGACTATGTTGTATCTTTGAGCGTGCGATGCACTTAGGTATAATTTCCGCTAGCTTCAAGCTTCTCTTGGCTAACCTCTACCATTCACTTGGAGATGCCTCCCACATACTCAAACACCTCCCTGAAAACACTAAGAGTAAGTCTTTCTTAGTTTTAGGTGTTGAGGCAAATTTGGTCCATACCATGTATCCTCTAAGGTTATGATGATAATAAAGTATTTGAAAAGCAATTAGGATTTCTAACTAGCTGGTTCTTTTATGTGGAATTATATTTACTTAATGATACTAGTTCTGACACGGTGTTGCACCTGAAAATTTTTCGTCACTTTTCCTAACCCTAATGGCTTGTGCTTCACGTTCATATACATTTTCTATTAGTTCATAACTCACAGTCATACATTGAATTGGTCTTCTAAGACATGGGATCAAGAGGTTCTGTGAATCAAGGTTTCCTATTTTCTTTGAGATTCTTGTATTCAAGTTGAAGCAATGGCTTAAGCTCATTCATAAGCATCTTTCTATCAAAGTTCATTAAGTATCAAGGAATTCCTCTGCCAAGATTCATCAAGCATCAAACTTATCTTCTTCAAAATTCCTCAAGAGTATCAGGTGCTTAAGATTTCATCAATGATTTAATTGAGAGGGCTATGGATTAGGGTTTTATTTCCTTTTAACATCTCAAGCTCCTTTCTTCACCGGTGAGCACCCAATGCAAGTGGTTCAGGGTTTCTTATCTTTTGTGTGAGTTGGTTGATTTTCATCAAATGAAGATGGTGGTTGGGTTTCATGTCAAAGGCATCTTGGTATTCATGATATAAGAGATCCAGTTGTGGGCCCATATGGTAATCAGGGCATTGTTGTCAGCTCAATTGCTTATCGCTTGTTGTTGGGGATTCATCGAGAACACGAGTTTGATTTGAATTAAGCATGTTAAGATTGGTCACGTGGATTTTTGGAATTCAAGGTTATACCTCATTACCCATCCTTTATAATTCCACATTTGGATATCCTTTTTTGCATAGCCATATCCATTTAAAATTCAAATTCGTTACTCATCTTCCCATCCATTTCAAAAAAAAAAAACTTTTAAACTAATCCATACTCATTGTCCATATCCATTTAATTAATCCAATTAAATCCATTCAAATTAATCCAATATCCAAAATCTGTTTTATTATCCATTCAAATTAATAAAACCAAATATCCAAGTTTGAAACCAATCCAATTACCCAAAATTCACTCTGAATTTCATTAAACCATTTTTACAAATGAGTGACATGGCAGTGCAAACAAAATTCTGCAGCAGGAAAAATACATAGCAACCAAAGAAAATGCATAGCAGTTCATATTCAAACAAAGAAATTTAAAAGCACACGGCAGAAATGGAAAAGGATTCACAAAATCATGACTGATAATCATAACAGAAAGAAGTAATCTCTAACAAACTTCTCTCAATTTCACTCTATAAAGTCTCTCCCTCACTCATCACACACGAGTTTTCTCTCTTCTTCTACACTTCACCCTCTTCTTTCTCCACTCTTTTTCTTCTCCCAATTCTCTTCACTCTCACTCTCTCACAATCATCTTTAATCTTCATTCATGATTTGAGTTCATGCATCAATATTCACCTTTAATTCATACTTCGGAAAATCTTCTCAAATTCATCACAACTGACCACTTCAATTCACAAGCAACCATAACAGATCTGCATCAACACTTCATCGACCTTCAATCTGCAACAACTCACACGCATACAGAAGCAACAACATCAAAACATAGTAACGACACTCTCAACCATAACAGTTTTGCAGGGAAACAAGAAGAAGAAGAAGTGAATTAGAAGAAGAAGTTAGGAGTGAAACACATATTACATGGATTTCTTGTAATCTTCATTGAGGAGCACCAGACTCTCTCTGGTAGGTATGTAAACCTCGCGTCGTTTCTCTCAGTGGCCTTGGATCTAAAATGTTTAGATTCATTATGGTGTTATTTGTTTGATTTGCATTACTTTGTGTGAATCGCGATCTGATGAGCGAGAGACGAGATAAGTGTTTCTACGACGCAATTTCATCAGAGAGAGGAGAGAACAAAATGCGCAGATGAGAGAGTGATAGCGCAGTCGCTTTATTTTTTATGAGATTTCGTCCGGGAGAGAGGATAGAAAGGCTACGTGAGGAAAGCAAGCCAGAAACATGAAGAAGAAGGTGAGTCGCGACAGTGAACATGAATGACCGGCAATGGCTTTGTGCAAGTGAGAGAGAAGAGGCGTGGTTTTGTATTATTTTATTTTAGATTTATTAGGTCAATTACATGTTGGACCGAGCCTTAACCCATGGAGCTTCTAATTACACATTCAAATTTAGTACTGCATTCCACTGCCTGTCTTCTAATTGATTTTGATAAATGTTCTTAATTTTTAATTTTGATATTTGTTCTTAGTTAATTTTGATAATTAATATTTGACTAGTTTCTTTAATTAATTTTGTTAATAGTTGCTTTGCTTAAATATTGATTAGCTTCTTTGATTAAGTTTTGATAAATTTTGATTAGAATTTTTGTTAATTATTAATTAATTTTTTTGATAGTTTTCATTAAATTTCTTGTTAAAACTTTGATTAGAATTATTTGATTAAATCTTTGATCTTAGTTGAATTTTGTGCTCAAATTTCTACTTGATATTGTGATTAAATTTCTTGTTGGTTTTAATTGAACTCCTAATTGAATATTTGTTGAACTTGGGTTTAGTTTCCAATTGGATGTCATTAAGTTTTGATTGAATATTGATTGAAACTTTGATTTTAGATGTTGATCATGGTTTCGATTAGTTTTGATATTTTGATTTGGTGTTAATTCTTAACCTGGATTTTATTAATTTGGTTGTTGTGACTAATTAAATTTTTATTAAATCATGTAGTTAATTTTTGATTGACTTCTCTTTGATTTTCTTTAGTGGAACAAATTGATTAAACTTTGGTTATACTTTTGATTGATTTTCTAGCCATAGAAGTTTTGATTAATCTTGTTGATGGTTTCTGTGAAATATTTTGCATATCTTGCTTGAAATGAGTTTCACGACTTGTTGAGCTATTTCGTTAGTTGCATTGAGTATCTCGTTTAAGTGACTTGGTGTTAATTTTCATGAGTTCTTGATGCATATTTTTTTGAGGTCTTGAGACATTTTTGGTGCATGTTGGATTGATTAATTATTGGTATACCATGATTGATGAGTCTTCTTGTGTAAAAGTTGATTGAATGTAGAATGTTATTGTTGTATACACTGTTGTTGTGAATAAAGTGTGCTGTTAAATGTTGTCATTCTGTTCTGCTGGATATTACACCTATTTTGTTCTTAAAATAGGAGTTGTTAAATGTTGTTCTTGTTTGTTTGCTAGAATTTACTGTTGTGTTGTGCTGAAGCGCTGTTGATGCTGCTGTTTTTAGTTTATTTTCTTAGTTTATACTTGTGTTTCTTTGACATTTTCTCTCTTCATCTTCACTCAGATTTTGTTTTATACTTGATGTTGTTGAGATTGAGTTTGTTTAATGTTTACTTGTGTTTATTCACATGCTCCCTTAAGGCTCTTAGTCCAACTTAATTTTTTTATTAAGCTTAGAGTAGGATATACATTAAGCTATTTATCCTTTGCATGACAACATTAGGTTAGCTCCCTTTAAATCTCAACCTTAGGTCCATATTTGCATAATAACATTAGGTAGACTTCCCTTTCTCATCCTCAACTATAGGACAATTTGGCATGATAACATCTAGGTATGAGTTCCCTTAGATTTTCTTTGCCCTTTGAGTCTTTCTCTTCTCTCTCTCTCTCTCTCAAAATAAGATCAAAACACGTAATAAATGTGATGGGCATGGTACGTTATGAGCCTTAAGCACATGGGAAGTGATAAGCGGGAGTCTCTCTTTACTTTGTCTGGAGTGCTTTACATACGTCCCATTTTGGGTCGATCTTGCGAAGTGTTCGATCCTATGTCATAGACTTTCGTGTTATACGCATCTCAAACAAAGTCAATTCACTTATGTTAAAACTCTCAAACAAACTGTAAATCATTTTTTCCCTCGGGATCTTTCGTCAAACATTTTTAGAAAGGGCGTGTTATTTTTGTTCTACCGCAAACAGACACTGACCCTGACTACTAGAATGCAAACTTAGCATCGCTCATTAAAAGACACTTAAAAATTCGTAGGTCGAACTACGAATACTCTGATTTCTTCATTCTTATCTAAGTGAGAATAAGTAGGCACAAGACGGCAAAGTCTTGGCGAGCACCTTTCCCTCCTTCCATCTGTAGTCCTCCAAACTACGTTGACTCTGACTTTCCCATTGCACAGGGGAATACGTAGGCCTAGAATGACGAAGTCCTATTGAGTTTTTGTTTTCCCTTTTCCATTTCCATTAGCAAGTAGGCTTTAGACAAAGACACCCTTTGATTAGAACAACAAGCGTGGATCCCGTTGAGTACAACGGACGCGAGGGGGTGCTAACACCTTCCTCTCGCGTAATTGACTCCCAAACCCAAGATTTGGTTGTGAGACCATGTCTTCTCCATTTTTAAGTTTCTTCGATCATTTCTTTTCCACCGTCGGGATAAATAACATTCGGTGGAGACTCTGTGTTTTCCGCGGATTTTTTTCGCAGTTGCGACATACAGAAGTGGCTTTGGTTCGGTTCTGACTATGTACTCGTGAGAGAGTCTAATCAGAAAGTTACTGCTAGTACATTTCAGAATCAGAAGCGTGTTTTGGCCGCCTCTGAAACTGAGTAGTGTCAACTCAAGCTATGCTAACACGAGACTCGAGAATTATTAACATTATCTTTTAAAATTATGTTGTGCTTGTTTTATAGAAGAGTTCTTTGAACAAAGGCCTTTTTCTATTGATAATTCTCTGTCTATAAGTTCCAACATCTGCTTTATCTAAAAAGAAGATGTACTAGAATATTTGATCTGATTATAGCCATTAAGGATGCTTCAATGGATATATTCCTTCATCTATAAAAGGAGCCTAAGAATTGAAGATCAAACCTAGAGAATAACATTGCAACTACAACAGAGATACATACACACTTCATTCATATCAGCTTAAGAGAAGCTAATCTGTTAAGAGCTCTTATTCTTATATAGCTTAAGAATATTTAGTGTTAAAAGTGTATTATATTATATTTGAACACCTTTAATTGTTAATCAAGTGTTGTTGCAAGTTATTCCTTATCTAAACAATCTGTTTAGATAAAAGTCTCTTGCCTTGGGCTTGAGCAGTGAAGTCTTGGATTCGAGGAATTTGAGCAAGAAGTCTTGGACTTGGGGTCTGAGTACAAAAGTCTTGGGCAGAGTGTCTAAGCACGAAAGTCTTAAACCGGGTGGGTTTAAGCAAGCAAAGTCTTAGGATCTGAGGATCTAAGCAGAGAAGTCTTGATTAGGTGCTGATTAAACAAGGAAGTCTTAGATTGTATGTTTGAGCAGGGTAAAGTCTTATACTTGAAGGTATAGCAGTTCTAATCTGTTTGATTATAATAGAAGTCTCTTTTGTGGCAGGGGGACTATACTACTCTCAGTTGGAGAGGAACCAGGATAAATAGTGTGTGTTCTTTGCTGTTTTTATTTACTTTTGTTATATTTTATGCTGCACCTGTTATCATTTTCTAAGCTCTGTTTAGAATCTGAACTCTGGTTCAGAAGAAAAATATTTTGAAAACACAATTCAATCCCCCTTCTTGTGTATTTTTCTCATCTTTAGTTGGCATCAGAACAATGTCTATACGTAACGCTTAACAGTGGTACAGTCAAATATCTAACGAGAAAATATGACTACTGAGGGTACTAAAGCTAGTTCCTCAGGAAGGGGATTTCCCTATGATTACAGTGGTTCTGAGAGAAATCATTACTCTGTTAAACCTTTTGTGTTCAGTGGTGATTCTACTGAGTTTGAATGGTGGAAAAGCAAGATGTATACGTATATCGTTGGACTCAATGATGTGTGTCGTTTCCGCGAAAATAAGGTGTCGGCAAAACAGAAGAGTCGCCACCTTTCGTTATTTATCCCTCAGAACGGGAAAGGAAACGATCGGAAAAACCTAACGAAAAGGTATAAGACAAGGTCATCGCAACCATTGTCTGGGTTCGGGAGTCGGTTACGCAAGGGGAAGGTATTAGCACCCCTCACGTCCATCGTACTCGATGGGATCCATGCTTGTTGTGTTTATCGGATGGGTTGGTTTTATGTATCTACCTATCAAGGCTGGTATAAAAAGAAAAGAAAATGACTCGGCAAAGCGCCGCGCTTTATGCCTACGTATTCCCATCAGAGAATGAGAAATCAGAGTCAACGTAGTTCGGCTAACTACGGGTTAAGGGGAAGGTGGCTCGCCAATACGTCAGTATTGTGCCTACGTACTCTCAACAGGTATGAGAGATCAGAGCTTACGTAGTTCGGGATAATACGGATTACGGGAATTCATATTCATCTGTTTTTTCGAGTAGGGTTAACAAACAGTTCCAGCAGTTTGGCGTACGCCGCTCAACCTTTGGAGACTTAGGCGTTACCGTTTGCGGTAGAACTGGGAGTTAACGACACTCTTTTCTTCAGAAAAGCTTCCTTTGAATCATGGGCCCACGGGGCAAAAAGTTTGAAGTTTGTTTTCTGTCTTTTACGAAAGAACTGTTTTTTATGGAGGTTTGCAACCAATATCGCACTAGAGACTATGACCTGAGAGTGAACGCGTCGTATGTCACCCAAAGGGTGCCATACTAAACATCCAGACTGTTGAAAAGAAACTCTCCAACAATCCTTTCTCAGATAGCTTAAGGCTCGTAACGTACGACGTCAGTTAACCTTTATTACTGTATTTTAATTTGTTTTGAGATGAGAAGAGAGAACGAACAGGTTCAACTAAGGGGAGACTACCAAGTCCTAATGTTGTCATGCCAAGGATTCATCCTATGGTTGAAGTTTGAAACAGGGAACTCCTAGAAGTTATCATGCATAGGTTTCAACCTAACGTTTTAATCATCACTTCCTTATCAAAGGAAGTGAGATTCCTAGGGGATCATGTCAATGGTAAACAGAAATAGATAAAGCATCAGCTTAAACAGTAAACAGTAAACAACTATAAAATGCATGCAATGCAAGTGAGGGAGGAAATGTGTGTGGGGCATCAGCCTCCACAAGCTCATCTCAACCTCAAGCCAGATATGAATAACTGCAATCATACAGAAGAAATAGCATGCTATCAAGCAAGATAGGAGCAACTGCAATCATACAGAAGAAATGAAATAAAATGCCATCAAGCAAACACAAACCACATGGGCAAGGGAGCTGGGCTCTACCGGATACCCGCAAGCAAAGCCATACAGTAAAAATACAAGCAGAGGGAGCAACTCAACCTCTAGTGCAATCATGCTCCTAGCTTGAGTCAGTCTAGATATGAACTTATTCTAATGCATCAAGCAAATCAAACAAGTCCCATCAATACAGTTGCACAGAAAGCAGACAGGAAAGAAAGCAGATCAACCATTCCTACAACTAAGCTCTCCTTTGACAGCAGTCTAGTCCTCAGTCTTCAACAGCTTCAAGGATACCATCAATAACAAGTGTCAACTTGCTTCCTCAAGCTTCCTACACATCAAACATAAGTATCAACTTATTCTCTCTTCTCTCAGCCTCAGCTCTTCAGTGAATTCCACCTTCAGGCTTCACTCTTAATAGCAAGTATCAACTTGGCTCCTTCAGGCTCTCAATGCATCCTACACAAGTATTCACTTGTTCTCCAACTTCAAGCCTCAGCTCCTCAGTCAATCTCACTTTGGTCTTCTTCACAAGTGTCAACTTGTCTTCAAGCTTCAGCTCTCTCCTCTTTACCAGTATCAACTTGTTTTCCCTGATCTGCAAGCTTCAGCTTCTAAGGGTAATCTTCAAACACAAAGAAGTATCAACTCCTAGCATCTTCAATCTTCTACCAAGGAACTCCATCCTCTAGCAAGGGGGAAAGATTCATCTATCAAGAGCAAAGTTTGGATGACTGACAGCAGAGTGAAGACCAAAGGTCACCACTAAGCATCCCATCATCAGAGAAAGGGACCCTCAAAGGTTCTACCAACTTGCAAAAAGCCACACATCCTGCCAAAGGAGGGATGAGGCCTTTACAAGGGGACCTTACATCATAGGGAAGAATGGAAGTGATCAACATCTTCCATGTTTATGAAGGAAGAGAATCTATCTAGAAGCTCTGCCTACAAAACCCTAATCTTAACACCTAATCAATACTACACCAAAAGAAGGGAAGATCCTCACATCCAAGCTTCTTCAAGCAATACATTGCATCTTCAACTTTTCTTCAACATCATCCAAGAGCAAGAGAGACAAAACCCTAATCTAAGGGAGCTAAAGAAGTCAATCCAGTTGAATTAGTGCATTAGAATCATCTAAAGCTAGCATCTAAACTAAAATCAAACAAAAATAGAAAACTACCTTGTAAATTCCTACAAAAAAATCCTAAGGGATCCTAATTCAATCATGAATCTACCATACAAAAATCATAGGTTGAATCATCCACCAAGTTCTAGATATAAATCCTAAATCATAAGGTATCAACCATAAACCCTAAAAATGGAGCTTCTAAAGGTTTCAACCTAGAACTACCACTTGCATTCATCACAAAAACGTGAGAAAAATTTATGGGGAGCATGCATATCTATGCTATCTACTCACAAAAAATCAAGGCCAAAATCATCATCACATGATCAAACCAAATTCAACAAAATCAAGCATCAAACATGATTATTTTAATATCATTTAAAATGTAAAAAATCCCATAAAATCAGAAAATGCATGGAATATTAATATTTTTTTGTCTAAAAAAACTAGATTCAATCATGAATCCATGGCAAAAAGAATTGGATTAATTGAGTTATTTTTCCATTTTTTATGAATTAATCAATAACCATGAATAAAATGAAAAATAAAGTGAAACTCAAAATAAAATAACAAACGCGTGGTGTGAATAGCATAACAAATGAGTTCAATTCAGGGTTGGGCCCAAAAAAGGGGGTGCAGTTATCAGTTCTCACTTAAGCCCATTACCACCAACTTAATGAAACGCAGCGTATGATAATAGTTCAGAATCCTTCACAAAATGAGGACCACTTGTGGCCGTTGGATCATGCCTTCAGTCAAAGTCCAACCAAGATCTGATGGCTATCAAGTCATCTTCTCCATTTGAATTCCTGAAACACGCGCGCAGCCATGGCCGTCGCTGGTGGTTCTCCGATCATCACCCTCAACCCTAACTCTCTCTAGGATCCTCCATTGCAAATTGTCTCTACACGAAATTTGTCCCAAATCTCACAAGGAATCTTCCTATACCACTTAATCATCCTAAAAGTTCAAGATTCGCAAGAACAAAATCTCAACCGGAAATGGTAACAACCCTAATTGGTCACTAACTCTCAAATTGATGATCCAAAAACCTTCCTACACCATTCTACTATGCATCTAACACAATAATTCCTCTTAATTCTACCTAATTGAAGCCATAGAACAAGAACTGCATACCTGGTAAAATTGAGCAAACAGAGGGGTTGATTCTTCAACTCAACCTTCAAGAGCTTGCAGAATCCTTCACTAGCCTCCAATTAAACTTCTGTATGCAATGAAAAGAATTGAAACGCCCTGAATTCTTGAAATAGATTCTGAGTTGCAGATGAAAAATTCCAATGGCTATCACACGATTCTCCACCAATCTTGATCAATTCTCCATCTGGAATCATCCACACATGCTAGAGCAAGCTTCTGAGATTGAAATCTTGGATTGAAATGGCTTCAAACCTTGTAACCGATTTTGATTTGCAATGGGAAATTTCAAAGTGCAAGCTCACTCTTCTCTCTCAATTATCACCAACCCTCACTCTGAACCACTTCTACATCATATATAGAACATGTATGGATGGTCTAGAAAGTTCTAGATCCCTCTAATGAGAAATTCAATATCTCATGTCATGGAAAGTTCAATCTCATGGTGTGTTCATAACAGCTCATGTTGGCAGCTTGTATTCACCCTCATTCTCTTCCAATTTCTCTCCTAATGGTATTTTGGATGTGTTTGGATTGAAAGGAGCCTTGGTTATGCCTTGCATATTGGTTTGGCAAATGTTACTTATGATGTAAGTAACTACTTTTCAAAGCAAGTC
This sequence comes from Lathyrus sativus, assembly GCA_963859935.3. Classification (NCBI taxonomy): domain Eukaryota; kingdom Viridiplantae; phylum Streptophyta; class Magnoliopsida; order Fabales; family Fabaceae; genus Lathyrus; species Lathyrus sativus. The sequence goes on from OZ012739.1 coordinate 300,248,814, forward strand.
CACAAATTAAACCTCAATTCAAAATTGTGGCAATACCAATGTTCTTAAAATGTGTTTTACAATCAAAATGACATATTACATGCCTTGGTTTGGACATGTAGATCAAAAATCCCAATTTCCATCTTTGGTTCATTTGAAATTCACCCTTATTTTAAGCCATTTTTGTGATTTTGAGCTACAAGCAATTCCAACCTCTCATGACCTCTTGGCTAGCCTTAAAACATCATTTTGAACAAGTTTGATGTTGAACATTTTCCCATTTGAAGCTTGCAAATAGGTGTTATGGCCTTATGATTGAAATGACCTATAATCTCAAAATGACCAAAATACCCTTGACTTGTCAAAGCCATAACTTGAGTCCTACAAATCCAATCATGGACTTCTAGTACTCTTTATAAATCTAAGAGTATAAGGAACAACATTCATGTTGACCAAAAGTTCATAGGAATCATCCTTCTAGGGCAAAAGTTTCATGCAAGTTGGACAACTTTCAAGCTCCAAATTCACATACCTCAGATGACCTGTAACTTGTCAAAGTCATAACTTGAGTTCTACAAATCCTATCAAGGACTTCTAGTACTCAAATTAAAGCTAAGACCATGCTCTACAACAATCATGTTGGGGGTAAGATGAGATGACAATCACATCTTGAGTTAAATTGCCTTGAAGATAGGGGTCAAACTAGGGGATTTCACACTGTCAAGTCTTAGAAACGCTAGCCTGAAACTTCTCAAACTCTTCAATCATGATGAGTTGACCTTGGAATCATCCTTGTAACATCTCAATGTATCAATCCATGATCACATGGCTCTTGGATTAGGTCTCAACCTTCTTCAAATCATCAGTTGACTTAGGGTTGACCCAGTCAAACCCTAGCTGCACCACTCATGGCTGAGCCTTCTTAATCTTGCACAATGACCTGTCTAGGCCTCAAAGTGATCTTCAACACTTCTCATTAGCTCTCTCAAGACCTCAAGTTTAACTTCATGGCTTCAGAATCATCTGATGGCTTTCCACAACTTTCAAGTTAGGAGACCTACACACTTGGCATCAATCTCTCTCTCTGAGGGTCTTTTAACTTCTCTGACAAGGATATCAACCCTTGAACACTTGAATAACCTTCTTAGGTATATTCAAAGTCTTGTGTAACTCTTGATTGGTAGTCATACCTCTTGATCTCCTGCATACATGTCAATGAAATGCAAATGATAATGCTAATGTGAATGAAATGAAACATAAGCTAGGTAAAGAAATGTTGGTCAAATTTTGGGGTGCAACAATGTGTTATGGGATATAGTTGAAGATGGCATTGAGATCACTATTGACAATGTTGGTATGGTATCTGATAGAAAAACTCTAACTCCAGCTCAAACGAAAATCTATAGAAAACATCATAAAGTTAGAGGTATTTTGGTCGATGCTCTATCACATGTTGGGTATTTGAAAATCATCGATAAGTTTTTTGCAAAGACTATCTTTGAATCTTTATGTTTAACCTATGAAGGGAATCAGCAAGTTCGAGAAGCAAAAGCTAACTTGCTGGTACAAAAATACGAGCTATTCAAAATGAAGGATGATAAAGACATTGAAACCATGTTCTCCAAGTTTCAGTTTCTTAAGGGTGGGTTAAAGTGCCATTAAATTCTTATAGGTTGAATCCCCGATAGCTTTCTTATGGGATGATTAATCTCGGTGAGGGGATTGTTTCTTCTTTGGCAATTATTCTCGCCCCCTGCGCCCTCTCTTGTACTCACGACTACCTTTCTGATCACCTTCTCGGATATATTCGGTAAGTCCCCTCTTTTTAATCACTTATTCTATTGCATCCTTCAAATTAATGCACCCGTTGGTGTTATTGGAATGACTTTTGTGGAAATGAATATATTTGGACTTATTTGTCCTAGACGATTCTCTTACTGTGTTTTGGTTCTTGATCTCGACTTTCTTAAACTCGGCGTTAGCATATTTTTTCCAAATATTTTCCCTCAAACTTTTCAAAGGAGTGTATGCGGAAACCCTAGATCAAGTTTGCGGTCCCTGTTTTCTCTGTGGCAGTTGCTGCCTTTTTTAGCGTCCAATTGTATCCGGAGTTCCCAACTCCCCGACCACTCTCCCCACTTTAGCTATGAATTCATCATTGTAAATGGTATAGGTTTGTGCCCAATTCAGCAAATCACTTAAATTACAGGTTCCTTCAAGCCCTAGCTTTTCCTGAAACATTCAATCTAACCTTAACCCCTTATTGAAGATTCAATATTTTAATTCTCCATTTGTCTCCCTACTTACACTACCACTTTTGTGAAATAATCAATGTACTTGGTAGGGTTTCCTTCTTCTTTTTTACTGTGTGACCCCACTAAGTGCGACCATGGTTATGGGTTACCGCTTTCAGAGGATAAATTGGATACTGAAGGTGTCATGTAGATCCTTCCATGAATTTATACTCTCATTTGGAAAGGTTTTAAACCACATCATCGTGGCTCCTGTCATCTGGAAGAGTTTATACTAAAGGTGTCACACAAATCCTTCCATGAATCAAGTTTGTTATCTACATGCTTAACGTGTTCATCCGAATATCTGATAGTAATTCAGTTTGTTATCTACATGTTTAACTTCATGACCCCTTGAGTATCCTATCAGCCAAGATTTGTGAGTTCTAATGGTGTACTATGTTGTAGATGTTGTTTAGAAAGTTTGTGGCTTCATACACTTCAAGATTTGCTTGTAGTAGCTCAAGGCATAGGAACATTTATTGTCCATGTGCAATAGGATGTGAAGGAGGTTGATGTGACGGTTCGTCCTGACAAGGTTTTTGTATAGGTCTGAAGAATGAGAGAGCTTGGAACGATCTTTGACTAACTTTTGGAAGAACGAAATCTTGTTGCGTAGTGTCAGATGGATATGCTACCATAATCCGACCGTCTTCCACCAGAAAAGTGGAAGGAAGAGGTAGAGTTTTGGCAATTTCACCGACTACCACAACAATTGTCGTTGGACGGTAGATCGAGTGACTTTGGATGTCACCTTACTCGACAAATCTAATAATAGATATGTATGAGGAAGAGATTGAAGCTTTAAGAAAAGAAATTAGTGAGCTGGATATTTGGTGGAGAAACTGTATTTTTTTCATGAAATTATTAGGAATTAGAAGTCGATTCTCACAAACGGCGTCATTGATCGTTTATGAACTAGATAGAAATAAAAATTAAAATTGTTAAGTAGTGTCTTACTAGTACTTCTAATGCAATAGAATGAGACTGACCTACAAGATTCACACTCAAATTCCAAATTAAAATAAGAATCAGAAATTTGTGAGAATAAAAATGAATTTAAATACATAAGCATTTTCCTCTTAGAAATGACTCATCTCTAGTTAAGAAATATCTAAATTTGGTGTAGTACTAGTGGTCTATTGTGTTAATGATCTTTTGTTTTTTATTCTATTTACTTTTCCTACGAATGAATAGATTAAAAACTCAACGAATGTTAAGCATATGTGCTAGCTGTCAATCTATGTAATTGGATCTCAACAACAATTTTCAAACCACCTCACAACCATTGATACGCGTCTCTCTTTTGGGTTCCTTGCATTTTGGTTACTAATAATTGGTAATTAAAAATGAATAGGAATTATGGAATAACTCCAAAGTAAACTAAATCTTACAAATGAAATTGATCCATGTTGCAAGTTCTTGTCTTTTTTTTATGCTTATGTTATGACTTCATTATTCTTATAGTATACAAAAGAATCCATAATCAAAGGCAGGTGCTTTATGGTAACACGTATTATAGTTGGTATACAAGTGGATGCGTTGCATTGGTTCTCTTTTCTCTTACCACACTACTCCCATGTTATGGCCCCATCTCCAGCTGGTATCTTGTGATTTTCTATTATTTTTTCACTTCTAAAAAACACTTAATACTCAGTTAGTCAACAAGATTGCGGCGATTAATGATGAAAGTGTACAAAATAAATAACTCTAATTGACATAATAATTCAGAATCAATTTTTAAAATTTTTAAATAAGAATAAGTGTATTATTAAAACATTTAATACATATATATTGATTTTATAACATATTTATAATATATTTTATTTATGCATTTTTTAATAAAAATTTCTTAAATTCTTTCAAATTTTAAAAGTCTATAAACTCTTTAAAATTCAAACTGATAAACAACTTTTAAAAAAAATCAATATAATTATATATAAATTATTTTTAAGTTTTTAGATTTTTTTATTATTAATATAGTCATTTAAATTTTCAACCCAGAACTTTGGTTTGACCAATTAAAAATTACGCTAAACGAGTATGTTCGACATATCATTTCAATTATCAATCATAATGCTAACGATCTCATTTAAATGTGTAATTTATTCAAACTCATGTAAAAAATTTCTATTATCACACTTGGTACTATATTTTATTTCTTTTCTATTAAATCCTCTGTTCGTGTTAGGAATTTTTCATTATTATTGGACTTGCAACTTTCATAATCATCTTCTTTTTTCTTTGGTGTCTTGTCTTTTCCATTAAAATCTAATCATGGGCTTTTTATCTAAATAATGCATAGAACCATAAAAGTAGCTCTACGACACTTGAGAATTGTCCTGATAGAAAGAATCGGCGCCAACTTCGACTACCCTCCACTTTTGTTAATCAGAGTTTGGTCTAACTGCTGGTCGAATCCATTCACCAGATGGAACAACACCATATGAGAGATGTAAGTCTTGCTTTGACTTTTCCACTTGTTTGTAGGCTCATGGTATTTTTTTTTGTATGAGACTCTTTTCTTGTCAAAAGCAAATCGTGGCCTCTTGTCACTCAAATTATTCCTCTTTGGTTGTTTAGGCCTTGCATTTTTTAGGTCTTTGGTGGCCTCCTTGTCAAAAACTACACAACAACGAGGGCATAACATAATCTCATACTTCTTGAGTTTACACCGATTTTAAAAAAATCAATTAGTTCCTCCTTAGCCTTTAGGTATACCACTTTCATATTCTCAGCATAACCTGTCATAGTCACCTCTTTGACCTCTCAGTCGGGACCTTGAATAGCCTCAATCATCATAATTTTTATGGGTTCTACCAGATTTTCTTCTTAGACTAACAGAGGGTTTGATTCGATTGTCATTGGTTGCTTCTTTTTGTCACCAAACTTTAGCCTACCATCTTTGAGAGCGGTCTGCACCGAAACCCTGAAAAAAAACACATTGAGACATTTTATGACTAAGAAAATTATGATATTTACAAAAACCTTTTTTCTTCCGTTGTTCCAATGGTGCTTATTTAGGCATGTTGGTATTATGATTTGACCATCGACATCTCATCACATTTAATTATGTCAAAGGTATAGGCTTTTATAGCAAACTTTATGTTTTTACTTGGTTCGATGGGATTTTTCCCATTTGAAGGTCTTAGAACCTTGCAAACATATGGAGGTCCTGACTTTAATTCTTCCAGATTAACCTTATTTTCTTCGACATGCTCAAAAATTATGTCAATCTCTTGACCTTTTATATTTGTCTCAATGTAAACAACTTTCACCTCCTAGAGTGCTAATTCACTCTAGCCTTTTCAGCCTTCGATTGTTCGACTTGCTGAACCCTGTATGCTAGTTAAGACATGTCCCTTAGGTCTTGGGTATCTAATTGTTTCCTAATTGAATAATCTAGGCCACTTGTAGCCATTTTGACTATCTCTTGCTCAGGAACTCGAGTAAAACATCTTGCCTTCATTAACCTAAACCTATTGAGATATTCATATATTAACTCGAAGAATTTTCTCTTCACACTCGCTAATTCTTTTAGGATAATTTTCGACTGACCCATATATAATTTCTAATGGAATACTCTTTCTAATCGATTTCAATTATATATGGAGTGTGGAGGAATGATGGTGAACCATGTTAAAGAGCTTTTAGTTAAGGAGTTTAGAAAATATTTCATTTTAAAGTTTTCATTATTGGCCAAATCACCCACCTCTGATTGATATCGAGAAATATGTTCGACAGTACATTCACTAGTATCGGCTGTAAATTTAGTGAACTTAGCAATTTTCTAACCCCGTGAAAGTTTAGTCTGCAATACTGCTCAGAAAAGGCAGAAACGAAATTTGGCATGTGGAGACCAACATTAAGACCATTTTGGGCTAGAATTTGTTCAACCAAATTGGCTATGTTATTCTTCCCAATAAAATGGTTTTGTTGGATTCTTCCAACAACTTAGTCTGCATCCTAGTTTCTATTGGTCAATACTACCTTTGGACCATTTTGACCTAAATTTTCTTCGACTGCCCTGGGTATAGGTTGTTCGATCGGTTGGGCATAACCCCTTGTTGAACTTGATTGTTAGGAAAACCACCATTGTTTGCAACCCCAGGGTTTTGAATTACCCCCAACTACTTGAATTTGAGGGACTGATTGAATAGGCGCTTGAGGAGCACCAGAGAAATTAGCAATTTTGTTGTTCCTTTTAGATTGACTGCATTAGACAAAACAATATTTGGACAATATGTATTTTAGAAAATATATGGAACAAGATGTTCAAGCATGTGTTTCAGCATCTGAGGTTATTCCCAAGAAGAGTTGTTGGCTAAAGTGCTTAACAGAACTAGCCAATGAGAGTTTTTGGCTAAAGTGCTTGACAAAACTAGTTGCAAGAGTTGTTTAGCTAAAGTGCTTGACAGAACTAATCAAGCAATATGCTTAAAATCTGGGTTCTGATTGTCTTCTAATGTCCTTCAGAAGTGTTGACGTGCTGACTTCTTCAAATGATCCAGAGTTTAGCTTTTTGAAAAAGAATAATTTGTGTTGATAATCCAAAGTAAACTAGAAAGGATTTGGATTTGTTTAAGTCAAAGAAGATTTGATTGAATGTACCTTTAAGGATGGTTTCATCCAAGAACTAGTCTACAAAGAAGACTTATATGAAGAAGAGTTGCTTTGGATGTTCTGGTGTAACATGTGAAAGACGATGTTCCAACATGTTTGTTACAACATCTGGTCTTTATCAACAAGACATATGTTATTGTATGCTGCAACATCTGACAACTATTGCAGTAGTGGTTCAGTATTTTTCTATCCAAGATTCATTTTACATCAGGAGATCTACAATTTATGGAGAGGAATGAATTTTGATGTATTGTTGTAACATGTGGAACACGATGTTCCAACATGTACAATGCAACATCTAGCTCTAGCTCAATAGGTCAATATTGTCGCTTTTAAAGGGAAATTTGGTTTAGATTCGATCAGATTTGTTAACGTATTTGTGCAATGCATGAGTGTGATTTGTTTGACAATTGTTGAAGATCAAATCAATTTAAGTGAAGATTTAATTTGAATTTAAGTTAATAACAAATCATATCTTTTGTAGGAGATCTTTATGGTGAAAATTAAGACCAACATGATTTTCTATTATTCTGGACGAAGTTAAATCAAAAATTCAAGAAGAAAAGCACAGAATTGCATTGCTATTTAAGGAGACTCAAACATCACTTTTTTAGTGTGTGTGTGTGTGTGTCTCTCTCTCTCTCTCTCTCTCTCTCTATCTATCTATCTATCTATATATATATATATATATATATATATATATATATATATATATATATATATATATATATATATATATATATATATATATATATATATATATATATATATATATATATATATATATATATATATATATATATATATATATATATATATATATATATATATATATATATATATATATATATATATATATATATATATATATATATATATATATATATATATATATATATATATATATATATATATATATATATATATGCACACCACTATAGCGCCTCCTTTCATACCATAACCAGATTATGGTTGGATTTTTGTGTACACCTCTATGTTTCTATAAATTGGAATAAAAGGTTTGTCATAATTGAGTTGTAACATTTAACATTGTTCATTGAGTTGTAAACACCAATCAAGGGTTGAATGATTGAGAAGAAAGTGAGTAGGTTCTCACATTTAAGGGGAGTTCTTAAATAGAAAGACACTAGGATTAGAAAGATGCTTTGAATAATATAGGGTTTGTTGGTTATTGTATGACTAAGTCTACTAATTCAAAGTAGTGGATTTTTTCTTGGGTAGAGTACCCCCAGACGTAGGTGTAGTTTCACTGAATTGGGTTACCAATGTCTTGTGTTCTTTATTGCTTTTCTGCTTCATCATCTTGCAAATGTTAATATTTTATATCTTGCTTGCAAACTGGTTTTTGTTTTTGCTTTACAATATCTCAGACATCGTGTATGACATCTGTTCCCAAAAGTTGTAATATGTTATAAACCTACTTGTTGTCCAAGACATTTGGTGCGACATTTGTCCTCCGAGGAACAAAATTTTCAACTAGCATTAGAACATGCACCATATTCTATTTGGTTGAGCTCTAGAGAAGTATTATTATATTTAAGATGAAGAACTTTAAAGAATGAAAAGCTATTTATCAACCAAAAAGATTTGTCATGATGCTAAGAATCCTCAAAAGAATGTTGAGAGTGATGAAGATTGTGAAATTCAAATTGAATGCAATTCTGAAGAATATCTCAAACTTAATAAGAGATTTAATAAAATTATGAAACAACTTGACAAAAGACCTAAAGAGAATGTTCTTATCAATGTCAATATCATTTAATATAAAAAAAATGATGATAAAAGACAAAAGTTTCAAAAATTATTTTTGCATATTCCAAAAGATAAACCAAACCTACCCATAATGTGTGTAGTAACTAGTAATTCTTGGTTGTAAAAAATAATTAGGCATATCAATTTTTTTGTAAAAATTTAATTTAATTTAAATTAAATCAATTAGGCCTAAATATCTTATAAAAACAATACATAACATAGGAGTTTAACAACTTTTCATTAAAATAAAACAAAATCCCAAATTCATTTCCCAACTTTTGGCTAACCTATTTATACACAGATACAGATACACAAACACAACAACTAACAAATCACAAAATTCCCATTCATCAATCAAATCATTTCTATTCACCAATTCATTTCACCTTCATCAACCAAATCATTTCTCACCATGGACGAAACCTCCACCACCAAAACCAGATTCACAGAAGAATCACTCTTACAAAACACCCAAAATACAAAAAATAAAGGCAAATACAGTCGCAGTCTCTCCCACGTACACGACGAGCTTTACAGTTTCCGATGTTACCTCCGATGGATGTGCGTCGATCAATCCAACGGCTTCACCGCAACTCTCTCTTGGTCCGTTTTCATCGTCTTCGCGCTGGCTGTTCCTGCCGCGTCACACTTCTTTATTGCCTGTCCTGATTGCGATGCTCGACACTCTCGACCGTACGACGCTGTCGTTCAGCTGTCGCTGAGTTCTGTTGCTTCGTTGTCGTTTTTGTGTCTTTCGTCGTTTGTTAGAAAGTATGGGCTTCGGAGGTTCTTGTTTTTGGATAAGCTTTGTGATGAGAGCGAGACGGTTCGAATGAACTACATGGCTCAGCTTAATGTTAGTTTCATCCATCTCTATTTTCTGGAATTTTGAAATTTTCTCTGTTCTAATTTTGTTTTCTTGTTAACTATTCAAATTCGCGCCTATGATCTATATCGGATGTCTCTGCACGGTTATGAACTGAGCTGAGTTAAAGTTTCAATATTTTTTTAATACAACTTTCATATTTTTCTTATGCAGAGATCTTTGAAGCTCATTTCGGTTTTTGCGGGTCCATGCTTCATAGCAATGGCTGCATACAAGATATGGTGGTACTCATCAGGAGGATCACAAATTCCATTCTTAGGAAATGTGTACGTCAGTGATATAGTAGCCTGCGTATTGGAACTCTGCTCATGGCTGTACCGAACCACTGTGATATTTCTAGTTTGCGTTCTCTTCCGTTTAATCTGTCATCTTCAGATTCTACGGCTACAAGATTTCGCTACATACTTTCATGTTGATTCAGATGTGCAAGCGGTAATGTCTGAACACTTAAGGATTAGGAGACATTTGAGAATCATAAGTCATAGATACCGGAGGTTTATTCTAGTCGCGCTTATATTGATTACCGGAAGCCAGTTTGTGTGTTTGCTTGAAACTACTAAGGCTAGATATGGTCTTAGCATCTACAAAACCGGTGAACTTGTGGTAAGTAATACTTTATGAATGTTTTATATGTTAGTTGAGTTAAATGAATGTAAAAGGCGTATATAGTTTGTTACGAGTGTTTTTATACTCTTTTGTAGCTGTGTTCGGTGATGCTTCTTTCTGCGCTGTCTATCATGTTCCGTAGTGCAACAAAGATAACACACAAAGCACAAGCAATCACAGGGTTAGCTGCCAAGTGGCATGTTTGCGCGACGTTAGATTCTTTTGATGGAACGGACGAAGGTGAAAGACTATCCGATCAAATTTCTCACGATAAAATCTATCCTAGGGTGGGAACAGATGGTGAATCAGAGGGTGATGATGCTGGTGATGAAGAAGATGAAATTGATAACACAAAGTGGATTGCATCATATTCTTACAGTACTATCTCTTATCAGAAAAGACAAGCTCTTGGTAAATTTTTCACAGTCAATTGTAATTTTCTTGTGGTTTTAGAAAATAAATATAAATGTTTAAGAACTATATATATTTTTTGCAGTAAATTACTTAGAGAATAATAAGGCAGGGATTACTGTATATGGATTCATGTTGGATAGGAGTACGCTTCATACCATATTTGGTATTCAACTTTCACTAGTTCTTTGGCTGCTTGGGAAGACTATAGGCATTTCTTGAAGAATCTCTATTTGGTTTTCAATATAGTTTATGTATCATGGCAAAAGATATAGATGTTGTTTACTGTTCAGAATGGATGAGAAGATAGAAATAGAGTACTTTCTCTTTTGTTTCATGTTGATATATTGTAATCAATAATAATGAAATGTTATTGTAACTTTTAAGTCAATTCTAGGTGTTCATGAGCACATGGGTTTCCATAATCCTGCTAAAATTCCAATTAAACATTTCCAATCATGGACTGATATAAACAACATGATCCACATTCCAATCAAAGGGGTCACATACCTTTGGTCAATAATTTACAACCAGAACTGGTTCAATTCTTTCTATTCAAATGCTATCTACATTGGATTTTTCTTTTCCTAGTAAACATTGGTCATTCCTTTTCCTTCAATGATGAGCCTTTAGGTACTATGAATGCAATTGAAATTGCGTACAAGAAGTTGGAACAACCTATGGTTTGAAACACATTCTAAGTTAGTCATTTTAGTATTTTAAACTGTATATATTATGTCTTGGTAGTTAAGAAATATGTGGCTCAATTATTTGTATTTAATAAAAAATATGTATTTTGTTTTTCTCACATATTTAGAGAATAAAATCGTTGTGTTGATAAATTTATAGGGTTAGACATTCAATCCATTTTCAAGTGGAATTATATTCCTACTAATATTAGGTCTGACTACATTTACAATAGGCTAGGTCTCTCGTTTTTCTAGTTTGGCTAATGTTCCGTAGGGTTTTGGTTTATGCCCCCTCCCTCATTTTGTTCTTTCGTCTTTTATTTTAATTCAAAAAGGCTTTAGCTCCTATTTATAGAAAACACCAACAAGCCATCAATATAAATAAAAAGTACTACCTCCATTTTAATTCGTTTTTAAAAAAAAATTATACCACATAAGTCATTTTATAATATTAATAAATTATTGTTATTTTTTTTTATATTTATTATTCTCTCTCTTTTCAATTATGTAAACTTATCTTTTCAATATCACTAATAAATAATAATTTTGTAAAAACATTCACAATTTCTTTTTTTCATATTATAATCATTACATTTCTTAACATGCGTAAGAAGTCAAAAACGACTTATAATAAAAAACAGAGAGAGTACTAATTAAACACGAATAAGATGATGAAAGAGACAAACTACCTACTTCTTAGTCTGACTCAATCATGCACATGTAATCTCATCAAAATTTATGGAACTAATCAATCTTAAACCGGTAATACAAAAAAATTTAACCGAGGTAACATCCAACTTAACTAATCTCTTGATATGATACTAACAAAATATCAAGAACATGTTTCTAACATCATCTTCATTTTAAATTTGTACGTTGGTCAACCAAACTCATCCATCATCGTTGATTGATAGAAAATTATACTCAACCCTCATAATTCTTCTTGTATCCTGGTGGTTTAGTTAAAGATTCATTTGGCCGAGTTGCTCCTTCAGATTAAACAATGTAAAATCGACATTGATCTTAAGAAAATAGGGATAAGGACTTTTTTTTGTAGTTCACTGTACTTAGGTTAGAGTTTCTTTTGATTGAGTATGTGTAAGAGTTTATTGTTTTTCTTATGTGAATTACAAATGAAACAAACACAATTTATACAGATTCCACTGCATTTTAGTCCCAAAAATTCTTAGTGCAATCTTGACAACACAATAGAAATCACTAGTTTGACATGTTTTGAATTATAGAATCTAAAACATGCCAAAAAAAACATATAGATTCATATTGTTGGATTTGAAATATGCAAGACACCCTGAGTATGAGTTCCATTTATAGAATTTGAGCACGTGTTTTACAACAAAATACATGTTTTGTTGATATTTGAAGAATTGAATTACATGAACATAAACTATAAGCATAACATGACATTAAAAGATAATATTGTAACAAATAATACCCACACATGAGGTCACGATCCTAAAATTATTTGATCTTACTATTTGAAATGAGATCACAATAAAATAACTTTACGAATGTTGAAAACACAAAAAGACAAAAAATCTACTAGAACTAACAAAAGAAAACTCAAGAAAACTCGGGTACTGATCTTACCAGTTGATCAGAACCTAAGGTGGGCCAAAGAAAACCGTCTGTGATGTTGGGTGTGAAAGAGGAGGAGGGGGTGTACTTGCAAGGCACTCTGATGCTAAAGTAAGAAAACGAGCAAGAGAGAGAGAGCAAGTACAGAATATGAGTATTTCATGGTGAATATTGGATACCTGACCCTCTCAAGTGAGAGGGTTTTTATAATACCCCTAGTGTTTGGCCATTGATCCCTATTTTCTAAACGAGATAACAATTTCCCGAGGAATAGGTAACTGCCAGAACTGGCTGTTGGAACAGAAAGATATGTCAATAACTAATCGTTGCTACGAACAAGGGCGTAGTTATGGGCACAAGCGTCTTGGCTGATTCTGGATGGTGGAACCGTGTGTGACGGGAAGAGACTGGCGAGGATAAGTGTTGTGAAAAAGGGTAAACTGATTAAACTTCCTTGTTGGAGGGGCAGAAAGGTAAATTCTCCCTCGAAGTGGTCGGACTTAGGCAATTGGGCCACTCTGGGGGCAGAAGTGGATTGGGCCATGCCTAGCCATTGGGCTAGTCCAGAACAGTAGCCATCCAAGTTGTTGCTACCGAGCATGGTAGTGATGACTTAAGAACAACCCGCTTTTCGGGCATAGTCTTCGTAAGCCACCTTGTGCCAGAAGGAATCTGTGCCCGGGCGTCTGAAACTTTGTTTGTCAGGGAGCTTGAGGTCCGGGGACCCCAACGGTTGATGGGGTCTAAAGAGTGGGGTACCACGTGTGCCTCGAGTCGTGTGTTGCATTAAATGCGTGATGATAGCTAGGCTAGGGTCATGATCATGCCCTACCCGCGCGTGATCGTGCATGTTTCTGGAGTTTGCCTATAAATAGTGAGAGAGTCTGTTCATTTAGAACTTTCACTTCTCTCTCCTCTTGTTCTCTGTTCACCGTTCTCTGCCGCTCGCCCCCTTCAAGTTTTGTTCCGGCCGCCGTACCAAGTCCGACCAGAGCTACTCAAACCCATAAGTTTCTTCCTCGACCAAGTAAGTATGTCGATTCTATGCATATTATCTATTTTTCTGGTTATTATGCTTTAGAATGCATGCAGTTAGGGCTGAAACGAGGTAGTTCTAGGGCATTTTGTGGTGGTTGTTGGTGGCAGACGATGGTTCGACCACTTTCTCTATTTCCAGCGTCATAATGGTCGTTTAAGAAAGAGCAACTTAGCAAGTAATAAGTTTTTAGTTGATCCCGGAGTAGTGACAACACGGTGGCGTTTGCTTCCGGAGGGAACCATAGATTTCGGTGTGCTTACGAGCTTTCTGGTGGTTCCCTCATGAGAGTTCTAGGTTTTATGCACTGAGATTTTTCCTCGGATGTGCCACGGAGAACTCCTGGGCACTTCCTCGTTTGTTTAGCTATGCCATTTGAGTAGGGCTTAGGCCGAGGATGTTGTCCTTGCCCCTTTGCGTGCCCTTTCACTTGACTAGAAGTGGAAGGCTGGATTTGATTTTTTCATCGAATTCACTTTTATCCTTTGTTTTTCAGGTAAAGTCAATGTCGTGCTGGGCTGAAGAAGAAGAACACCTTAGAAATTTGTCCAAGGATAGCTCCTCGGAAGATACCGAAACAGATGATGACTCCACGTCCATTGAGGCTGGAGGGGTGAATGCTGAGGAGTGGACTGTGGCCGAGCCGATGGAGCATGCCTTGCTTTTTGCTTCATACACCAGGGATGTGTTTAGCATGGTGGGGTCAGAGGGAGAGCGGATGGTTCACTTCCCCTCGGAGGATGATCGTATATGCTCGGTGTACGGGGAGAGATTTTCTTTGTACGAGTATGTTTTCAAAGAGATTGGGCTTAGGCTGCCCTTCACATACTTCTAACGGGCAGTCTTCCTACATTTGGACTTGGCGTCCTCCCAACTGCATCCAAATTCTATTGCCTTCATGCAGGCGTATGAATTGGTGTGCGAGTATTTGCAAATCAGGGTCACTCTTCCGCTTTTCTTCACTATCTTCCATCTTCAACGACAGGTGTCAGGGAGGAAAGTCGGTTGGGTTTCCCTGAAACAGGGGAGGAAATTATTCAAACCCTTCTCTAAATCTATTCGGACCTTTAAAGAGAGGTTCTACATGATCGAGCATGTGTCGAAGAAAGCTACCAACTTAACATTCGTTTGGGAGGTCTCTACGGACGAGAACAGGGAGGATTTGATTGACGAGGAAGGCAAGATAGTTTCCCAGAGACTGTTCTTATTCCCTTTCTGCTGGAATGGGGATCATTTTACCCGCTCGACTGACGAGTATATAGTTACTCCTCATCAGCTGGGGGATGATGATCGAACCAGATATGTTAAGTTGGTGGCCTTTGTTGACAGTTTCCTCCGTGCCTAGTGTGTGACTCGTGCTGGGAAGGTGTTTTACGAAGAAGATGGGGGGCTACAGGTGGAAGCCCAGTACATCAACACTAAAGAGCTCCTTGAGTGTAGCACTCGCGAGAAGGCTCTTAAACACTTGGGTAGCTTCTCGCTTCTTCTTATTAAATTCGAGATGTTTCTCTTTTCATGTGCTGATGTGCTCGTTCTTTTTGCAGGTAATATGTCTTTGGCGCAGGACAGGATGGTGAAGAACGCCCATGGAAAGATGAAGGGTGGCGTGGCCCTAGAAAAAATCCGCCTTAGTCAGCGAACGAATCTTCCCTAGACAAGATCGGAGACTTCCTCGTCTACCCCTCCAGCCACTCAGACGTCCCCCATGCCCGTGAGTTTGAGGCTCAAGCGCGCTCGTACAAATGAAATCGTGGACCTCAGTCGGGATTCCGTGAAAAGCAAGTTCGATCTACCTCCATGCCTACATAATAGGAAATTCTTCAAGGGGTCCTCCCTGTCCATTCCTCGGGCAGAATCTCTCAAGCTCGAGGAAATAGACTGTCCCAACAAGCGGGCCATGCTTGCGCAGGATGCCTCTGCCTTGATGAGGATCCTGGAGATGGATGTTGTGTACACCGAGGACGGCTCTCCACTTGAGCTTGAGTTGAAGAAATCCCAAGCTGCGGTGGCGGCCCTAGAAGAGAAGGTCAAGAAACTTCAGGAGGAGCGGGATAGGGAGCTCGAAGAGGCTGCGTGAAAGGGTCGCAAGGAGATGTCCACGGAAAGGGATGTCTTGGCTTCCCAGAAGAATAATGTTAAGGACTTGGTGGAAAAGCTAAAGGTCGTTGTTGCCCCTACCAAAGATAAGATCGAGGAGATGAAGAAGCTGTCGACTCGGGCGGAGCTGGTTGCCTGGATCACTCAGGCTGACGACAACCTTCTGGCCATCAGCGAGGAGGCTTTTCAGAATGTCGTGGATCAATTGAAGTTGGTGAACCCTGGTGTTGAGCTGACTACTGAAGGCACATGGTTCCTCTATTTTGTTAAGGATGGAAAGATATTCATCCCCGAGTTCCTCCTGTTCGGCGAAGATAGTGAAGGGCACAGGCAGGTGACCCAAGAGGAGACCCAGCAAGAGGAGTAGTGAATCTTCCTCGGTTTATATTTTGTCCTGCGTGCCGCTTGATTAATTTGTAAATTCATTTTGTGGGGCTTGACCCCGTTTTATTGTAAGATGCACACTTCCGGCCCTTGAGGCCGCCTTATGTTAATATGTATCTGTATGCTTATTTATACCTTTTGTTATTATTATTTTTCTAAGTGTCATGCACCATCCAACATGGTCATACGACGAACTTAGTAATTTATTATGTTTCGGGTATGCTCGACAAATGATATTCGACAATGCGGGGAACTGGTCAGAAGACCTGGGTTGTTTACGGGCAAGGGAGCGGAGCTCAAGCCATGTTTGTGGCCTGAGTTCACGGTGTGAACTTCCCATCGCGAGTTAGGGGTTCTTCCATTCATGGTACTTTGACGACGGTGGGCTCGTTCGAGGAACATCTACAAGCATAGATTACGTTTCACTTTGACTAAACTTTGCTTAGATCCGTGTTGGTGGCACAGTGCTTGTACCCGGGCACGCACCTGTGGTCGGTGATTGTGGATATCATCTGGGAGATACACGCCGATAGTGGGGGCCTTAGTTGTAATATTGTTTTAGCTTTTCAGCGTTCCATGGCCGAGCTAATTCTTCCCTGGTAAGGTGTTCTAGGTAGTAGGCCCCGTTATCCGTTTTTTCTCTAACGCAATAAGGTCCTTCCCAGTTTGCGGCGAGCTTGCCTTTGCAGGAATATTTGTGATTCCTCCTTAGGATGAGGCTACATACTTGGAACTCTCGTGTTGTTCCTGATTGTAATTTTTTGTTTAAATGAGGCCTCGCGGAGAGCTGCATCTGATCGGACTTCTTCGACGAGATCGAGTTCTTCTCTCAGGGCCTCATTGTTTATTTCTCCGTCCAAAGGTGCTTCAGCCCATCTGGAAGGCACATGAGTTCCAATGGGGATTATCGCCTCTGTCCCTTATGCTAGGCGAAAAGGGGTTTCCCCATTTGAAGAATGGGGTGTAGTGTGATAGGCTTAGAGCACGCTGTGCAGCTCCTCGACCCACTGCCTCTTTGTTTCGTCTAGCCTTCGTTTGAGGTCTCGTAAGATTACTCTGTCTGCTGCTTCAGCTTTCCCGTTAGTCTGAGGGTGCTCGAGGGACACAAAGTGTTTTTTAGTGCCTAGTTGAGCGACGAACTCCTGGAACTTTTTGTCTGTGAACTGAGTCTCGTTGTCTATGATGATTGCTTGAGGAATGCCAAAACGGGCAAGGATGTTCCTTTTGTAGAAACGAAGTATGTTGTGGGCCGTTATCTTGGCCAGGGCCTCAACTTCTATCCACTTGGTGAAGTAGTCTACGCCTACTATCAAGTACTTATTCTGGTTTGACTCTAATAAAAATGGTCCCAGGATGTCCAGGCCCCACCAGGCGAATGGCCATGGGGAGGACATTGCCTTGATCTCGTTGGGCAGTGCCAGGTGCGTGTTCCCGTGCCGTTGGAATTTGTCTCACTTATTCATGTGTTCACTTGCGTCATTTTGCATGGTCAGCCAGTAGTAACCTGCCCGAAGAGCTTTCCTCGCGAGAGATCTCCCACCGAGGTGTTGGGCATTGATTCCTTCATGGATCTCGCGCTGGACGTGGGCGACCATTTCTTCTTCGACACATTTGAGGAGAGGTATGGAGAATCCTCGCCTGTACATCTTGTTTTCGACCAAAATGTAGGAGCATGCTCTATGCCTTACTATGTTGGCCTCCTTAGGATCGAACGGTAGTTTCTCTTTAGTGAGGTAGTTGTAAACTGGGGCCATCCAGCATTGGTCGTCACCGACGACGTGCACGTTGAGGGTCATGGACGCTCTCTCAATGCTAGGTTGTGGAAGTATTTCCTAGATGACAAATTTGTTTCCCCCTTTCTTCTTTGTGCTTGCTAGTTTTGATAGGATATCTTCCCGAACGTTGTGTTCACGAGGTACGTGTTTCACCTCCACGGAGGTGAACTTTGCCATCTCCTCCTTGACTAGGGCCAGGTATTCGGACAAGTTGTCATTTTTGACCTGGTATTCTCCTCGGACTTGGAGGGCCACTAGCTGAGAGTCGGTGCAGATGACGACTTCTTCTACTCTAGGTCTTCGGCGAGGTGCATACTGGCTAGGAAGGCCTCATATTCGGTCTGGTTGTTCGAGGTAGAGAAGGACAGTGTGAGCGAAACTTTAATGAGGATTCCCTCCTCATTTTTCAGGACGACACCTACTCCGCTCCCAGCCGAGCTGGATGCTCCATCGGTAAATATGACCCACTTGCGGACGCCCTCGTTTGGTTGGTCGGGCAAGTTCATTTCTGCTACGAAGTCAGATAGTGCTTGTACCTTGAGGGCTTTTCTTCTCTCGTATTGGATGTCAAATTCGGATAGCTCTAGCGACCATTTGAGCATCCTGTTGGCCATGTCTGGACGGCCTAGAAGATGTTTTATGGGCTGGTCAGTGCGTACCACGATCGTGTGGGCCAGAAAATAGTGCCTCAGCCTTCTCATAGCATTAATAAGGGAGAGGGCCATCTTTTCTATCTGTTGGTACCTTAGCTCTGAACCTTGCAATTCCTTGCTCGTGAAATAGATGGGTTACTGCCCGTCAAGAGTTTCACAGATGAGAGCGACACTCACAGCCTCGATGAAAGCGAGTTAATAAAAAAGGGTTTCCCCATTTTCTAGCCAGGAGAGGACTGGTGGTGCCGACAGGGCTTGCTTCATGTGGAGGAGAGCTTTGTCGCGTTCCTCTGTTCATTTGAACGCGGCTTCCTTGCGGAGGAGTTTGAAAAAGGGGAGGGCGTGTTGGACAAACTTGGCTACAAAGCGGGAAAGCGATGCGAGCATCCCGTTGAGGGACTGGATGGAGTTTTTTGAGTCCTGCATGGGGAACTCGGACAAGGCTCTGCACTTATCAGGGTTAGCTTCAATTCCTTGTTTGTTTAGATAGAAGCCGAGGAACTTGCCCGCTCGTACCCCGAACATGCACTTCTCTAGATTAAAGTGCATCTTGTACTTCCTGGCTTGCTCGAAGACCTTCTTCAAGTGGGCCGTGTGATCGGATTCCTCGTGGGACTTCACGATCATGTCGTCCATATAGATTTCGAGCATGTCCCTGATTTCTCCTCGGAAGACTTTGTTCATCATTCTTTGGTAGGCAGAACCGAAATTCTTCAGACCGAAGGGCATTACATTGTAGTAATAGTTGTTCGACTCGGTCATGAAGGTCGTGTACCTCTTGTCGCTTTTTGCCATGGGTATTTGGTTGTAGCCCGAATAGGCGTCCATGAAAGATAGCAATTTTAATCCGGCAGAACTATCAACTAGTTTATCTATGTCGGGGAGGGGATATGCGTCTTTAGGGTAGGCCCTATTAAGATCGGTATAGTCAATACATATTCGCCATTTTTCATTATTCTTTTTAACGAGTACAACATTGGACAACTAAGTGGTGTACTTGGCCTCCGAGGTAAAGTTTGCCTCTAGGAGGTCTTTTACAACCTGTTCGGCAGCCTCCATCTTCTCCAAAGATTGTCGTCGTCTATGTTGAGACAATGCCATAACAGCGGGGTCGATAGTGAGGTGGTGACATGCCATGTCAGGGTCTAGCCCAGGCATCTCCGCGGCACTCCACGTCAGCTGGTATGCATTCTCTCGGAGGCATGCTCTCAGTTGTTTCCTTACTAGCTTGTGGAGACCAGTCCCAGTCTTCACTTCTCGCTTGGGGTCGTCGCTGAGTAAGACAAGCTCGAATTCTCCATCCAGAATTGGGCACATCGGATGGGCAGCTTCGCCGCTACTGGAGGGGATGCTCGAGGATGACTGATATCTTTCCCCTTTGCCTTCTGAGTCTTCTGGTCGTCTTCGGAGAAGGGGTTGTCAAGGTCGATGGAATTAACACGGGGAAGTGGCTTCGCCTCTTTGGTGCTGCTGGGTAGAGAAGGATGACAAGGAGTCTTCGGTCTGGTGGCGATAGTATTCAGTCCCTTGGATGCTACTTTGAAGCATCTCCTCATGGCTTTGATGTCCCCGTATAGAGTTGCAACGAGGCCTTTGGAGGTGTAGTATTTCATTTTCAAGTGTACTGTTGAAGGCACGGCTACCAACTCGGCCAGAGTCGGTCGCCCGAAGATGCACTGGTATAGTGACGGACAATCTATGACCAAGAATTAGACCTTGGTTGACTTGACCGTTTCAGCGGGCCCGAAGGTTACGATCAGCTTAACGTAACCCTAGGGTTTTATTACCAACCCATTGAAACCCTGTAGGTCAGAGCCCACGTAGGGAGTCTAATGTGATTCGTCTAGCTGGAGCGTGGAAAACAATTGGGAGTACATAATATCAACTGAGCTGCCTTGGTCGACAAGGATACTCCAGATGTCAAAATTTGTCATCTGAGCTCTTACGAGCAGAGGGATGTTGGCGTTGGGGGATCCATCAAAGATCTCCTTGCGGTAGAAGTAGATGGGAACAGACTCTCCCCGGGCCCTATCTAGGGTAGAGTTCCGGTTTGAGCTGTTGCTGATAAGGTGCTCAAATTTTCTTTTGACGGACCCTACCGTCACTTTGTTGAAGCCTCCTCCGGAGATGACCATGACGGTGGGAAACGTCTCCCATGGGCTGTGTGTGGAAAAATATGGAGGGGGTGTTGAGCCCCTCGGAGATGTAGAAATCTTCAGGCTACGAGACGCTCATAGCGACCTGGAGGTTTGCTTCCTCGGAGGAAGGCACCTCTTCCTCGACCTTCTGGGATTCCTGAGCGTCTAGTCGAGGAGCGTCCTTTCGTTTGGTGAACTGCTTCAGATGTCTGTCCCTGATGAATATCTCTATGGCATCCTTCAGGTGGATGCAGTCTTCAGTCATATGGTCGTGGCTTTTGTAGAGCTGGCAATATTTACACTTACCAGTGTTGGGTTTAGGCGGTATCTGTTTTGGGAACCGAACTCCTATCTGCCAGAATTCTGAGTTAGTGCACTTAGTGAGGATCTTTTCCCTTGAAAATGTCATGGGAATGTATTTGTGGAACCAAACGGAGGGTCCTTTGTTGTCCCGGGGTTCACGGGGACGGCCTTCTCGTCTTTTATCTCCCCGACGGGATGTTGAGGGCACGTTGGACTTGGATGGTCGGACATTCTACCTGTGCATGGAATCACGGGCAGAATTGGCAGCCTCTTTTTCTTCATACTGAATGTACGCTTGTGCTTTAAGGAGGAAGTCGTCCAGCGTATTCGGGGGACGGATGCCTACGACTTTAGCAAATTCGGTACAGGGACGGAGCTCGCGCTCTAGCAAAAACTTTTTCATGTCATCGGTTGTAGAAAATTGGACGACCTCTTTGTTAAATCTTTCGATGTAGGCTCGTAGGGGTTCTCTCTCCCTTGAATGATGGTCTAAAGGGAGGATTCGGTCTTTGGATGGCGATGAGAGACCGTGAAGTGTCTAGAGAACAGTCTCCCTAATTGTCTCCATGAGGTGATGAAGTCATCAGTGTTGTACCCCAAAATTTGCCCAACCTTTTTCTTCACTTGGCTTATGTTTCATTTCATTCTTTAGCATTTGCATCTGCATAGCATTGTCTTTTTGCAGGGGATCAAGGGAAGTGTCCTATTCAAGAGGAGAGTCTCAAGGGTATCAAGCTCAACCAAGAGTGTTTATTAATCATCAAGAAGTGGTCAGAGCTCTCTGGGAAAGAAGATTGACAAGTGTTGCTTATCTCCTATCTTGGAGGTCAAATGAAGATCATCAAGGGTTCACAAGGCCATGGTTATGGATAGGAAATGTTTGAGAAGCTCATTGAGTGCTCTTGAAGTCATTGTGGAGTTTATCTAAGTGTTCATTTCACTTGTAAGAGGTTGTAGTCAAAGATTGTGCATCTAGGGTTTCATCTGCTTAGTGCAAAGTCAACTGTGAGCTTGAAGGAGTTGGAGACTTGGTTCAAAATCATTGGAGTCATGGGAAGTCATGTTGAGACATCTAGTATGTCATTTCAAGTTCAAATCAAGGAGAATCAAGAGTCTAAGAAGTTACTAAATTAGGGTTTCAGTGTAAAATCCCCTAGTTTAGTGCCTAACTTCAAGACCACATACCTTAAGAAAAAAGTTGAATCTCATTTTATTATAAACATGATACTTGTAGGGCATGTTCTAAGCTTTCTTTTGAGTACTATAACTCATCCATTGGGTTTGTGGAACTCAAGTTATGATGCTATCAAGTTATGGGTCTCAGATGAACATATTTTTCAGTCAACTTACTTCCAAGGCACTTTTGACCTAGGATCATGTTTCTTATCAACTTTTGATGAACATGAAAGTTATTACTCATGATCTTAGCTTTCCAAAAAGTCCTAGAAGTCCTTCATATCATTTGTAGAACTCAAGTTATGGAGCTTGCAAGGCAAGGGTATTTTGGGAAACTTTGATTATAGGTCATTTACATACACTTGTGCACTTCAAATGGAACTTCAACCAACATGAAAGTTGTCCCAAATGGCTTCAATTTCATCATGGAACTCAATTTTTGTATGAATTATGCATGGTTAGGGACATTGGTGTAGAATTTTCAAGTGAAAATGGACTTTTTAAAGGAGAATTCAATTGAACAAGTTATAGATCTTTTCCATGTCATGTTTTGATTCAAAATGATTCACAATACTCCAACAAGCAAAATGCACAAAATAAATTTGATTGATGAGGTGAAAATCGTATGGAATTTCAAGTAACTTCATAAAGAAGTTTCACATCTAAGCTTGTTAAATGGATCACCAACAAAGCCCAAACTAATCTTAATGTGAAATCCAAGTTCCCAGCTGCAAAACCAAGTCATTCTCATGTGTGTAGCAAGCTGAAATCACGTGTGCATGGGAGTAACTTTCAAATTGTTCATTTTAAAATTAAATCACAACCAAGCCTCATGGGCCTTTCTTTCTCATCCATATCCATAATATATAAGCTCTAAGTTCATTTGGAGAGCTCAAAAGGTGAAATTCGTGGAGGGAAGAGCAGAACTAGTTTTGGAAAGTGAGAGAAAAATTCAAAATCGTGAATTCATATCCAGAGCAATTTAAGTAAAATTGAAGCAATCATCATCTTCCTCAAGTGAATTGGAGTAGATCTGCACGTTTGCAAGCAAGCTAACCATCAATTGAAGCACCAACAAAGTGTCTCCGTTAGGTAATCTTCCATTCCATTTTTCTCTCATGTTAGGCACTGTTCTAGGATCATTGTGGTTGCATCTGAAGCCCTACATCATGTAGGCAATGTTTGATAGCTTGATTGTCTTGTTTGATGAGGTTTACAGTTATGCATCCAAAACTTTCACTGTTTGATTCTCACTATTTATGCATGATTAAAACAAATGAACACTGGATTTGGATTGTGTGTGAGTAGAACTTCAATTTGATATAAATTTTGACAAGTTTTGGTGAGTTTTGGAAACGTGAACTTCGGCCACCTCGCTGGAGAAGACGATCGGAGCTAAGGCTCCGGCGTTTGGTTCAAACTCAGGCAAGCTGAGGTGTTATTGTTTGACTTGTTGATTTGATGAGATGTGTGGTCCAGATCGTTTTGACTTGCCTGCGTGGAGGTTTGAATGCCACCTCAATTACTTAAACATAGCGTTTGAATTAGTGGCTGAGTTGAGTGGATATGGGCCAGACATGCTGTTTGCACCCCCTTTCTTGTTGAGCCCAATGTTTTGAACGTTATTTCTTGTTATTTGAACCGTTTCCATTTATTTGCTTTATTTTATTTTAATTTGTTTTCTTTTTTATTTTAATTGTTTAAAAATACTTCCAGTCATGATAAAATTCCACCAAAAATATTTTCTGACACTTTAATGTGTTATTTAATTTTTGATATTTTTTAATTACATTTTTATTTTATTTTTCAATTAAATTGGAATTAAATGATTGGAAGGGTTTTTAAATGATTTTCATTTGTTCTTCTTTGTTCTTGTTTGAATTTGTTGACCAATTGAAATCTCAAATGAATGAGACTTCTTCCTCATGTTGATGATGAGTTGAGGTGTCTTAGAGGATGGTTTTGGTCCTTGTTTGACTTGTTTTTGGTTGACTTTCTCTTCCATTTGTTTGACCCTCGATAAATGCCTTTAAAGATGGAGCACCCTAGTGGATCAATTCCTTTGGTGATGTTTTGATTGGATTTTGATCTTGTTGCTTTGGCCTATGGTTGCCAACACCTTTATGAGCTTTGGGTATTTTATTTGGATTTATTTGAACTATTTTCCTATTTATGGAGTACCTTGCAAGTCAAGCTACCCCTAAGGAAGGTTCACACACACACTTGACCTAGTTTTGATGGGAGATGACCCTTATGGATCCCATATGCTTCCAACTCTTTTTGATTCACATTTCTAACATGTTGAAGTGGCTGGTTGCAAACTTTTAGGTCTTACACTTGCTTGGTTCATGTTGCAAGTTGCATTTTTTTAGGGCTTTCCATTTGATGTTGAATGTTGAAAGTGTTTAGAACCTAGGTTCTTTACCATGCCTCATCTTGCAATTTTCTTTGGCTTTCTTTCTTCTTTGGATTGCCTATCCTCTTCCCTTGTTCTCAATTCTGTCCTAGGACCTTGGGGATTCATCCAAGTTGATTGGATGCCTCTTGGTTGCACTTTGAATTTGACTTGGATGAGAGACCATTTTGAGAACTTCTTTTGTTCTTTTCTTGCATGATCATGGTGATGCCTGTGGTTGAGTTTCATTTTGTGTTGCTTGCTGCCCAAGCCTTATCTTCCATCCTCAAATTGACCATGCCTTCTTCTTCTTCTTGTTTTCTTTTCCTTGGCTAGTGATTGATGTACAAGTGGTTGTAGGAATTCTATTTCTCCCACTTCATCTCACTTTTGGCTTGAACTTGTTTAAGTTCTTTGGTTTGCTCTTCTTCTTTGTTTTGCATCTCTTGTTTGCATTTAAGACGTTGAGATGTGCTTGTGGTGGCTACTGCCCCACACTTTGTTCCTCCCTCTTTCTTCATCTTTGTTTTGCATTGCATGTTTGCATCTTCTTTCTTCTTTCACTTATGCTTTCTTCTTCTTCTTCTTCTTTTGTCTTCCTTTGACATGTTCCCTTAGGACCTCTAATCTTTCTTATTTAAGATGGATTATGATAGACATTAGGTTTGACACCATGCATGATAACATTAGGGTAGCTTTCCCTTTTCATCCCAATCATAGGTGTACTTTGCATGAGAACATTAGGTTGAGTTTAGTCTCCCTTCAGAGTTGTGTCTCTCTCTTCTCATCTTCAAACTTCTTCAAGTCACATAATAAAAGATAATGAGTGTTGTATGCTACGAGCCTTAAGAATTTAGGAAATGATGATTGGGGGGCCTCCTTTCAATGGTCTAGAGTGTTTAGCATATGTCATTTGGAAGATATGCGACGCATTCGCTCCCAAGTCATGGTCTTTAGTGCAACATGAATTACAAACATAATTCAATTCACTTCTCCATAAAAAACACAAAAAAAAAACTTCAAACCTTTTTTATCTTTCGGGATTGTTGGAAAACCTTTTTCATAAGGAGAGTTTTGTTAACTCTTGGTTCTACCGCAAACAGGTAACGCCTAAGTCTCCAATGGTCGAGCAACATACACCTAACTGCTAGAACTAAGTTTTAACCCTACTCGGGTAATACACTTGAACCAGCCTGTGGTTGTGCCATCTGTAACGCCCCCTCTTCTATACCCCAAAATAAACAAATAACAAATCATATAGTCACAAATACAAGTATTTCATTTTTATCAGAGTATATTAACATCATGGTATAAAAGAAGTGCGTCACATTACTCACGAAACGACCACATGAATATTAATGTTTAAAAATAATTAACTCAAAAGGGGTAAATCTCAACTAAAAATAAACACATGATTCTTCAAAATTACATATTCATGTTTTCTATTAAAGCGGAAGACTAAAACATAGATTCACTTAAGACATGACAAAACGCAAGTACATGTCATCAGGTTGTTCACAACTTCATTCACAGTTAAACAAATATCATCATCTAATACATAAATAACATATCACCAAGATACTCTACAAGTCTATCTACCCAAAGTTACATATCAGAGCGACCGACTCGAGAGAAAAGAGCTATACTCCAAAGAAAACCTCCAGCAAATCATAATCTGCAATGCCTCGTAGGGCATTATAAAATAGCAGAAGGGTGAGAAACATTACCATAATAATCGAGGCATAAAATTATATATATATATATATATATATATATATATATATATATATATATATATATATATATATATATATAAATATATATATATATATAAATATATATATAAATATATATATATATATATATATATATATATATATATATATATATATATATATATATATATATATATATATATAAATGCACAAGTACCGAATGTCTATACTCCACAGTTTTTCACTACAATGCGTAATACCACACTAACAATGCATATAATAGATTCTCACCACATCAAATACACCTAGACGTATACACTCACACTTAATCATCCATTAATTAGTCAATATCCTTCACATTTATTTATTCGCTAACCGCATCTCATCAATTCCTGCACACATGCATATTTACATATGACAATCGCAATCATGCCATGAGATTCATATAACACTCATTCACTACCCTCAATCCTCTTTCCAGACTATGGGTACGTCGCTTATGCCCTACCAGGAACAACATCTCAGTTATTCTACCCCGGTAACTACCTCACTAGGAACGACATATTGCCATTCTACCCTACGTATACATCGACCTCATTCTCATATTTACCAGACGCAATGATATATATATATATATATATATATATATATATATATATATATATATATATATATATATATATATATATATATATATATATATATATATATATATATATATATATATATATATATATATATATATATATATATATATATATATATTCTCAGGCATTATTTTCAATTCATCATATGAAGATGATAATGCACTCATAGAGACCGACACCTCGACCCTATGCAGCTACAATCACGGTACCGACTCATTCGTCCGTCAAATTCTCTTAGGATTCACTCCTCTCACACTTATACGGTTGCACTATAACTCATCAAACTCTCCAAGGAATCAATATATAACCATCGCGTCAAGCGAGGTTCTACAAATCCTCCAAGGGATCAAATATAACCATCGCATCAAGCGAGGTTCTGCAAATCCTCCAAGGGATCAAATATAACCATCGCATCAAGCGAGGTTCTGCAAATCCTCCAAGGGATCAAATATAACCATCGCATCAAGCGAGGTTCTGCAAATCCTCCAAGGGATCAAATATACACTAACATCATACATCGCAATGTATACTACATGACACCTTCTTCATTCACGTCAAATCGTCATGCGTTTTTAATTGAATTAAACAATGCACGAAATTGCCCAAACGGCTACAATTCATAACCTAGGATTCACGCTAATAGGCTACCCACAGTACATCACGAACCATCACACCAGCTTTTAAATCAAGGAAGGGTCGATCACAATCGGAACCCTAATCCACAACAGCACACAACAGCAGAGAAGACTCATTCTGCTAAGTTCGCTACACTCTCGCCTAGCGAGCTGCTAGTGAACGTTCGCCACCTTCTCGCCTAGAGAACTGCTAGCGAGCTAGAACAGAAGTCCCATACTTCGTTCGCTACCTTTTTCGCCACAACGAACCATTCGCTACTCCATTCGCTGCTAGCGAAGGAGACCAAAACACCAATGTCCCAAGTCTGGGACCGTTCGCTACGCACTCGCCTAACGAGCTGCCAGCGAGCACTCACGACTTGCTCGCCTAGCGAGCTGCTAGCGAGCGTCTGCGGACTGAAATTTCTCCCACTGTTCAGAATCCAAACACCCGATGAAATCACCCGATAAATCCCAACTTGTTCCAGTAGTCTTAACCTAACGTTCCCCGACATAAATTATACCACTTATTCTGATTTTCATTGACAAAGCTAGATTTCTACCGGTCGAATCAATTTCGACCTAAAATGGAAGTTTGTAGAAAACTCTTCAAAACCCTAACCCAATCAACCATACACATACATAATCATACATATTGATTAAGATAGTAAGATTTCACACCCTTACCTTGGATTAATCGAAGCTTTGAGTTGCTCTTGATGTTTCCACCCTTTTCTTCTTCTTCTTCTTCTCTTTTCTCTTCCTTTTTTCCTTCTTCTCTCTTTCTTTCTCCCCTTTTTCTTTTCCTTTTTCCAAACCCTTATATCTTTTCTTTCTATTTCTATTCTTTATATTTCTTTCCATTCTATTTCCTCCTATATACCTATTATTCCAATCAATTTC
The DNA here is from genome assembly GCA_963859935.3 of Lathyrus sativus. Classification (NCBI taxonomy): domain Eukaryota; kingdom Viridiplantae; phylum Streptophyta; class Magnoliopsida; order Fabales; family Fabaceae; genus Lathyrus; species Lathyrus sativus. The sequence continues at coordinate 300,277,504 of OZ012739.1, forward strand.
CATAAATCATCCACTTAACCATTAATTAAGAATATTCCAAAATAGTTCCAACTTAATTTTCCAAAACTCTTCAAATGATAAAATAGCATAATATGTAGACTTAACATATTATCACACTGTCCCATAATTAAAATAATTCCAAGAACTAAATTAATTAGTTAAATTGAAATTGGGCTGTTACAACTCTCCCTCACTTTAGGAATATTCGTCCTCGAAAATGTTATCCGATTCAGACCACTCGGGATGTGACTCTCGCATCCCAATCTTCCCAATCCAATTCCATCTAGTTGATTCTTCCCAAATACCTTTACCAAGACAATCCCTCTTTCCTCGAAGTTGTCTCAGTATTCAAATTCTCTCTCACTCACACACCATCCATCCGGATTGACGCGCTTCCTCAGCTTTGACACACGAACACATCATGCAATTTCCGTTAGTGACAGCGGTGAAACAACCTAACATGTTATTCCCCACACTTCCGCTGCATTACTCTGATACAGATTCAACGAGTCACAGTGTGCTTCAGAGACTTCAAGCTCGATTAACACCAGTTACCATTGTAACTCTCAAAACACGTCCTTCCTTGGATCCTCTAATCTCTTCAGTCATCTTTTGCACAAATCTCAGGTTCGAGTACAACACTCTCGCCTGAATCATATTAATACAAAGGAGTCCTACACCCCTTGCCATACAAGGCTTCAGATTCTCATCTGACACAATATTCGGCGATACTACATACGATCTTTATCACTTCGGTGATATCCATCACAACTAGTTCCAACATAGAATGATTAATCTTCATTGACAGGAAAAGGGTCAATCCAGTCATTCCATCCAGAATCTCTCAACAAAATCATATTCTCAAATCCTTCGGAAAACCCCACGCAAAATCCATGGAATTACCCTCCGATCTCAACTCTGGAATATACAACGGTCACATTAGACCTATCAATCTCAGACGTTCGTTCTTCGACTCTCGACAAGTCACATCAGCACATACAACTACTGCTTTCTCCGTCTGTGGCTACCGAAATAATTCTTTCAAAATACTTTTATCCAATCCCCCTTATTCAGACTCTTAGACTATATCACAACATCTCATGTCACCATCTCCACAAATCCGAACATCACTCATTCGACTTTAAATTCGTCAAACTCAATCACTCTATTAACTCCAATTAGAATTCCAACCTTCTCGAATCTCGTCGAGAATACCAATAATCAGTCTCATCATATAAGGCTCCGCAATTTGTTGTCGTAGCATAGACACCAGACACAAGTCTCGAAACTACTCAATCAATTTTAATTCTTTTACCATCTAAGCAGACATACCATACGGAGCTCTTAATATCTGACTAGTTTCCGCAACTAAGTCGATCTCAACTCCACTTCACGTCCTGGTTGTATAACACTTATCTTGTCAAGATAACTCTCGGACAACCGCAATCAAACGGTAAACCACCAACTTCCCACTTTCATTAATACTCAAAATTTCCATCAAAATTAAACATCTTAAGCTCTCAAGGCCATTACTCGCCTCCAATTTCAACTAAACAATTGAAGCTCCTCAAACTCTGGCACAACCACACCACAGCAACCAGCTCTAAGTCACTCTTCAGATAACTCCTCTTGTACCTCTATTTGCCTTAAAACACACTTAGAACCTTGCTGGAGTGCATTTAGCGTATCTCCCAATCATATCACCAAAGCATCACGAAACACAACAAATGGTCCGGTCGGGTTTGGCAGGACCAACACACAAGTTGTTGACAGCTCTCCCAAAACTCCTTGAACTTCTTCATAGTGACATAACACTGCTTTCTCCTCCAACACGGATAACACCACCTCCCGATGTTCAATAATACACCGAGCTACAGCTCCACACTTGTAGCATCCTGGAGAACCACAAGCTCTCCCCCACTTGGATCATTCCTACCTCTACAGACAATGGTTTAAACAACAAACACGTACCGACAGTGTCTTCACACACATGTCGTGTACAAGGGAACAACCAACATTAGACAACTTGGCCGGATGGACCGACCTGCTCTGATACCACTTTGTAACGCCCCCTCTTCTATACCCCCAAAATAAACACATAACAAATCATATAGTCACGAATACAAGTATTTTATTTTTATCAGAGTATATTAACATCATGGTATAAAACAAGTGCGTCACATTACTCACGAAACGACCACATGAATATTAATGTTTAAAAATAATTAACTCAAAAGGGGTAAATCTCAACTAAAAATAAACGCATGATTCTTCAAAATTACATATTCATGTTTTCTATTAAAGCGGAAGACTAAAACATAGATTCACTTAAGACATGACAAAACGCAAGTACATGTCATCAGGTTGTTCACAACTTCATTCACAGTTAAACAAATATCATCATTGTTGCACCTCAAAATTTGACCAACCGGTTCCCATACCTGATTTACCTTTCAATTCATTTTGCATTCGCATTCACATACTACATGCATTACATTTTTAATCATAACTGATAATCTCAGGGTTGTAGCCTGATTTTCACCCGGTCGGACGTTTCAGACCAATCCAGATAATCGGGGTTTCTTTTTCGGGAACTTGTGCGCTTCTTGGCGTTTTCAGCTTATACTGCTGTGTTGAGGGTATTTTGATGCCCAGGGTTCGCCATTTATTCCAGTCCGGTCTCGTATCGGAATTATTCGCTTTATTTGCTTTTGTAGGATTTTATAGAATTTTTCTAGGTATTTTTGAGGTTTTATTGACATTTTAATAATCATTTTTTGATTTTAAATAAAATAATAGTTTAGTTTTAATAGAATAGATTTTAATTGATTAGCCTTAATATAGTTTTACAGTATTATTAGTGGTAGATAATTAGTTTTAAATTCCTTTTTGATTAGTTAATTAGGTTTTTAATAGACATTTTCGTTTTATTAAATGGTTAGATAATTAGGGTTTTATGTCTTTTTATTGTTTTACTAGTTTAATAGTTTTTTTTCGTTTGTTATTAACTAGTAGATTAATTAGGATCAATTCAGTTCATTAATCACGTTTTAGGTTTAATTCAGAGTTTAAGTCCATAGTGGGCCAGGTGTTCAAAAGTCCAGTCAAAAAGGCCCAGAAAGATGCCTTGTCCTATAAAACCTCATGCCACGCGTATCCCCATTTTTTCAGCCACCTCATTCCCCAACTCACTTAGAATTCACCACGTGTGGCTCCACTCACTCCCTCTCTGACCACGCGTCTTCCATGCATTCTTCCACCAGCCCCACGTGTCTCCACTCCAACCTCCCTCTGCATGCCCCTTGACACTTGTCCACCCACCGTCCATCACCGGAAAACTCCACCGGCCGGCATGCAAGCGCCGGCGGCCACCGTAACTTCCCATCGGCGACACCGCAACCGTCGCCGGAATCTCAAAACCACCAAAAAATCCCCAGAGTTCATCATCGTCTTCATCTGAAAACTCATCATCCGTGCTACTCCAATCCTTCCTATCATCAAACAACAACATCAAACGCTTCACAAATCCAGATTCACCAACGGATACCATAAAATTCTCAGATTAACGCAAGAACGTCTTCATGTTCTTCATCCAGATTCCCAGAACTCATCATCACCAAGTTCATCCAAAACACAAGATCACCAGAAAACCACGAATGTCTTCATCAAATTAGCAGCTCATCGCCGGTTCAAGAACCTTCACGTCAGTTTTCCGGCACATCTTCAAGACCGCCACAACGAGCTTCATCAGCAAATGGCAAGAACCTCACCGGATGCACAAAGATCCACCGTGATCTTCCATGAGTGCCTTCCTCAGCTTTAAATAAATCTACAGAAATAGTCATCACCAAAGGCCTCCGTCAACCGCTTCATCCAGGTTAGTGTTTTTTCTTCATTCCTTCTTTTGTGAGGATTCGTAGAGCTAAGTGTTAGGGTTGAGTGTGAGGTTTAGCAAGATTGAATGAATCTGGGAAATAGATCGGAGCTTAGTGAGACATTGTTAGGATAAGAGCGAGCTTGATAATTTGAGTGTTTGTGAGTGGAATTAATCTGATAGATAGGGGTGAAGGGTTCGTAAGGAGATTGTCGAGAGAGTGGTTAGGGAGACGAAGGATTTCTCCGAGAGAGAGATGAGGGAAAGCATAGTAGCGCCGTTCAGGTTTAGTTTTGGGGATGGTGAACAGTGTGAGTAGAATAAGGAGAATTTAGGGTTTTTGTGTGGTTACTGAGATGAGTAGTGGCGGACTCGGGCTTAAGCCCAACTGTGTTTTGGTTAGCATAATCCCTTTCTCGTTTCATACCCCCGTCCCCTATGTATTTCGCAAATGGGCTAAGCCCAAATGTTGCTTTACCACATACCCCCCGTGTTACTTGCTTCACCCCCTCCTGGCTGTGAGTGCTGAGTGGGTAATGGGCTGGGCTCAGGTTGTTACTATTGCAGCATCTTGGTTATAATACACCCCCTGCTTTGACTTGTTTTATTTCTTTTGATTATGCTTTATTTTATTTTTTTGTTTTAGATTAATTAGAAACATTATGATAAAATGTAGGGATGGATATTAGAATATAGTTTGAATTTTATAATAGGTTTAGTTTAGCATAGTATAAAAATATTAGAATTTTAATGTGAATATATTAGGAGTTAATAGAAAAAACTTTAGAATATAAAAATATAGAAAAATATTAGTATAGTTTAGGTTTTAATATACTCTAGGATTTCCCCTTAGGATAATGTGAAGAAACCTTAGGATAAAGAGATAGTAAAAAAAATATTAGGAAATATTAGAATAAAATTGTAGAAAAAAATATTAGAATAAGTATAATAAAAATCTTAGGATATTTTAGGTGTTAATATTTTTATATAGATAGATAATATTAGATTTATAGGATATTAAAAACTTAGAATATTTTAGGAGTATAGCTTAGTATAATTTTAGGATTTAAAATACTTTGTACATATAAACTCTTAGGATAGATTTTAGTTCAAAAACAATTAATACTTAGTTGTAATATAGTTGGGGCATTTTGATAGTTAATGTAGGATTATGGAATATATGGGGTATAGGGTATGATTTAGGGTCCCTTAGAAATAATTAGGTTTATAATATAGTTAATATTGCTATTTTATACTATAATTGGTGTGTCTGTCTGTGGGGGCTTTCCCTTTGTTTGTTTTGCTGTTTTCCTGTTTGGGCTTTTGGGGGGCTTGCTTGGAGTAGCTTGTGACGACTTAGAAGCTTGGAGACTCAACTTGGAGCATGGAGTGAGGTTTCTTCTCTTGAAGGCCACTGTTTGAAGACTTAAGATATAGAAAGCATAGAGAGAGCCTTAGACTAGAATAATTTCTTTCTCAAACGTAGAGAGCCTCTTACGCCTCTACTCTACCCTATGACATAAGATCCTCACAAGATAGCTCCATCTCTCCTTAGGAGGGATGTAGAGCATGTCTTGTCTGAGTGGAATCTTGAGGGTAACTGTCTGTTATTGTGTTATAATTTTAGTGGTTTCCTTTGGTTGCCATTAAAGTTTTAATACATCCACTGGATCGTACTGGTAAATCTTCCTCTCTTGCGGGAGCTTGGATTGCTTTGAAGCCTGAAGATGTTAGCTTTCAAGATGGAGTTTGAAGATGTTGTTTTCAACCCTCGTTGCCGTTTAGTCTAACCGTAGTTGTTAGAGCTGTAGCTGTCGAAGCTGTTGTCAAAGTTTGTTGTTTTTTTAAGCTGGTGTTGCTGTCAGGGCTGGTGTGGATTTTTTTTTCTTTTCTGTATTGTCTGTTAACTTTCCCCATTGTTTTCTAGGTTCGAGGTTGAGTGGACTCCCTTGCCTCACTTGTATTGTTGCATTCATGCATTTTACCGCTTTACTGTATATATGCTGTTGTTTTTTCATTTATCCCCTTAGGATCTCTGTTTCTCTCTGCGCAAGAGAGAAATATGACAGACATTAGGCTCTCATCCATGCATGACAACATTAGGATAGATTTTTATTCCCTTTTCAACCATAGGTCTTAGAGTTGTTGTTTCTCTTCTATCTCAAAACAATCAAAAAACACAATAAACATTTCAAACACCATAAAAGACAGTTCTTGCGTAAAAGACTGTAAACCAATCAAAGAGTCATTTTTGTCCGCTTGGACGCGTAATCAGGAGAAAACCTTTTCCAGAATGATAAAAAACAGTCAGACAAATCTGTGTCTTCCGTAGCCCGAACTACGTTTGCTCTGGTCTTTCATGCTGTATGAAAGTATGTAGGCATAGGATGCGATATCCTAGCGAGTAACCTTCCCCTCCTTTCCCGTAGGTAGGCGAACTATGTTGACTCTGATTTCTCGTTCCAGACGGGAATACGTAGGCATAAAGTGCGATACTTTGCCGAGTCATTTTTTTTAACCCCAGACCTGTAGAGTAGATAGAATAACAATCCGTACTAGAAAACAAGCGTGGATCCCGTCGAGTACGACGGACGTGAGGGGTGCTAATACCTTCCCCCTGCGTAACCGACTCCCGAATCCAGGATTTGGTTGCGATGACCATTCCTTTCCCGTCTTTGCGGTAGGTTTACTCTGAGCGTTTCCTTTCCCTCCTTTGGGATAAATAACGCACGGTGGCGACTCTTCTGTTCAGCCGGCGTCGATTTTCGCAGTAGCGATAGCTGGAGACTCTGCTGGGGACTCCAACGGTTCCCTACGCGAGTCCATCCTAGCGCTTGTTTTCCCGTCGTGGGTGTTGTATAGAGTTACTGTTCTGTCTTTACTTTTCGCATTTTATTATCAGCTTTATATTGTTATTGCTGTCGTGGGAAGGGGGTAATCTGTTGAGAGATAAGTCGGACCTGGGCTTGAGGTTACACATAGATTTAGAGAGAGAGAGTAGTGGTTAGCCTGCTTGCTTAGCTCGCACCAGCTAGCCACGAAATCTCACTCGGACGAGATTCTCTTTGATGCTTCTTGCCTGGCCCTTAGGGCTCGACAAGTTGTCTGACCCGAGGATTGTCGACTCTGGGAACCTATCAATTGGAAGTTGGCTGAGGAGGGCCTCTTTAGGACATGATGATGCCACACCTTCTGGGTATCGTATCATCCGTCTTGAAAGTCTGTGACGCCAACGACCGCATAGGATGCCGTACCCTGTGTCAGTTATTAGGACACCTACCTGTGAGAGGGGTTGGGGCATGCAGGTAACTTGACCTCCAGACTACCGGTTTTCTTGATTGAAATTCAGTGATGTTTGAGGACAGCTTTACAGGGTCTGTTGGAGACCAGGTTGGAGTACAACTTTAGTTTGTTGACACCAGGTTCGAGCAGTGTTATGGGTCTGACTAAGACCAGTATGGTGGATTCTTCTCAGCCAGGGGCACTTGGTCCTTTGTGTGTGCATTTTGCATTTTGCATGACTGTTTGCATTTGCATTTCATTTTGCATATTCATCCTCAGCCGGAACAGGGAGCTTACCCATCTTTTGTCTGCTTCATCAGTTGATTTCCCGACATTCGTATTGGACTTGAGTTAGCATCTGGACAGATCATGGCTTCAGGAGAGCAAAATTTGGTTGTTACCCGGGCGGAGTTTGAATTGTTGAAGTACCAGGTGAGTCAGATCATGGAAGCCATAACAGCTATAAATGGAGGAGGAAACAATGGTCAGAAAGCTCAGATGAACAATGTTGCTCAGCCAGTGCAATCCCCTGTCAGAGGCCCATATTCTTTCAATGACGCAGAGTGCCATCGTTCTACTTTCTTTACGCCATATTCTCCAAGGATTGTTCCATCTTCAAGAGTTGTTCCGCAGGTTAATATTCAGGACCCACTGACTGCTGAGTATATGAGAAGACTTCAGACGTTGGAAGATCAGATTGCTGCCCTGGTGAATAAGAATACTCTTGATCTGAGTGCTGCAGGCATGTGTTTGGTGCCAGGTCTTGTATTGCCTCCAAAGTTCAAAGCGCCCAATTTTGAGAAGTACAAAGGGGATAGTTTTCCGAAGCTACATTTGGTTATGTTCTGCAGAAGAATGACTCCGTATATCACCAATGACAAGCTCATGATTCACTGTTTCCAGGATAGTTTGATCGGAGCATCTTTGGACTGGTACATGCACTTGAAGAGTGATAGTATTAAATCATGGTCAGACTTAGCCAATGCCTTCGTGAAGCAGTACGACTACAACCTGGAAATAACTCCTTTTCGCGTGCAGTTGTAAGAATTATCTCGTGTGGAGAATGAATCCTTTAGGGGGTATGTACAAAGATGGAGAGAATTGGCTACTCGTGTTCAACCACCGATTCAGAAGAGAGAAATGGTTAGCCTCTTTTTGGATACTCTGAAGGGCCGTTATTATGACATGATGTTCACTTGTACAAACTTTGAAGGTTTGATGAGAATGGGAGAGCTTGTTGAGAGAGGAGAGAAGAATGGAAAGCTTGGAGAGGCTCCTTATATCCCGGTTGATAAGAATGAATCAGTTCTCAGTTCTCAAGAGGAGTGGGAAGAAGGAAGCGAGGTTGTCTCAGAATCTCTAGCGTCTCAGGCTTAGTTTTCAGACACTTCAAACCAGCAGTCATATTATCGTCAGTCGCGTCGTCACGCCCGACAAAGACCAAGGAAACCTGAAAGGCAGTTTACTCAGCTACCGGTGCCGTACAGTCAGTTGTTGCCAGATTTGGTCGAAAGTGGATTAATAGTGCCGAAAGAGACTGGTCCAACGATCCCGCCTTATTCTTCAGGTTCTGATGCCAGCGCCCGCTGTGAGTACCATGTCGGGGTACAGGGGCATTCGACAGATGATTGTAAAGTGCTTAGAAGCCAAGTTCAGAATTTGCTAGACTCTAACAAGATCTTTATCACGCCTCAGGGTTTTGTTCGGATTATTGATTATCCTTCATCCAGTTGTATGGGTTCGTCATTCAATGTTATGGGATACTCCACTGAAAGTGTATGTGTGGAAGAATGTCCAACTGAAAGCTCAGTTGAATATGGGGAAAGTTACTAGAGGTTTTTGTGCCGGGTGTCGCATCTGTTTTCCCTGCTGACTGTTTAGCTTTCGTGCATTGTTGTTTGCTGACCACCACCAGGCTTGTTGGCTGGGGTCATTGTATTTTGAACTCGGGTGTGCTTGTTTACTGCTCTTTTTGACTTTGCATAGTGGTGTGAGGTGTTTATCTCTGTGCTTACAACTTGGGGTGTATTTGTCTTGTCTTGAATATGTGTTGATTTCTGCATTGCATTCTCGCATAACAGGTACATCAGAACCATGGGTCTTATTTCCCGTCTCCAGTTTGTTGCAGGAATTCCTCAGAGATATGGAACAGAATCAGGCTGAATTGATTGAAGTCCGAAGCCAGCTAGGGCAGATGATGAAAGAAATGCAAGAGTTGCGTCTATATCAGAAGATACTCAAAGAGGAAAATAATCAGCTGAAGACCCAAATGAGTTTGATCATGGAAGTAGTCAAGAACGTAATTAGGAAAGAGGATGATCAGATATCTGAAGCCGCAGTGAAGGAGTTTGTTCCACCTGTGCCTGTGGAGCCTGTGCATGTGGAACCCGGGCTTAAAAGGCGTGTTGATCGACACCACCAACAACAACAAAAGATACATCCGATTCGGCAAAGGTCAAGGAGGATTGTTTGAGGCGCCGCCTTCAACGTACGCTAAGCTCCTTCAGACTTTACTGAGTTTGAAACTGGTTGAGAAAAGAACATTGGAGCCACTCACAGGAACGACGCTCCCTTATGGGTATGACACTAGCAAGCAGTGCGAATTTCACTCCGGGGCATCCGGACATGATATCGAAAGTTGTCACGCTTTTAAGCACAACGTCCAGGACTTGATTGACGCAAAAGTTATTGAACTCACGCCGGGCGGCGTAATTGTACCTAATGGTCGTACCCCAGTTGGTGCTAAGATAATGGATGTTCCTGAAGCTGCCGTAGATCAGAAGTATATCCTGCAATCATTGGTGTCAGAATCCCCTTGTCCTCAGTTGCTGCCTAGACCAAGTCTGAGGATGAAAGCGCTTGAACAAAAGGAGTCCCTGATAGTTCAGACTCGACCTCCAAGTGGTTTGAATGATCAAAGTCAACAATCTGTCCAGTCTTCGCAACAGACGTCAACTTCTTTCCAGAATCAGCTGCCTTATCGTTATCGGTCAAACCTGCGTGCTAGACAGAGCCCAATGAAGTCAGAAAGGCAATTCACCCGGCAGCCGTTTTAAGCAGCATGGTTTCAAGAAGCAACTTTGAAGATGGCTGGTTCAACAGCAAGTCAGATGTGATAGCCCGATCCTCGGAAGCTGATGTTTTCCTGTGTTTCATCTTTGTCATTTCTTTATGTTTGTAGTTTCTTTCTTGTTAAATTGCAATCTTGTTTGTAAAACTTGTTGTTTTCATTCAATTGATGATAATGAAATGAGTATGCATGTTTTGATTAAATCCATTCGTGTTTACTAATTGATTTTTACGGTTGTCCAACGCTTGGTTAAGTGGAATCCGGGGAGGATGACGAAAATGAACGACATGCAAGCTTCCGATATTGTATGCCTTTGAAATAGAACCTGCTGATGATGTACAGGCATTGCTTCAAATCCCTAAACACCGGAGACATAAGGAAGATAATCCCTCGATAACCCCTTTGAGCCTAGTTGTAGGAGTTTCTTTCTAAAAGTGAAAAAAAAACCCTCAATCTCAACCTGGGGCAGGGTAGGTGTTAGCTAATTTGACCGAGCGTCCAAATTGCAAAAGGAGTGTCCGTTCGAGGATCAATCACACCTCCATAGGTCGTTCCTAAAAAGCCGCAGTGGTTAAGCGTCAGGAGTGACCCAGTCACATTATTCCCCAAAGAGTCAGACAACCAGTGTCACACGACTTGTTCGAAGAAAAAAGAAAAAGAAAAGCGAAAAGAATCAAAAGCCCGCTAAGTCAAAACTTGAAAACAAACGACTTAGGCAAAAATAGGGGCATCCCGCTGGACTGGAAAATCAAAAGAAACTCAAAAGAGTCAGTCCAGGCAAAAGTTAGAGAAAGAAAAAGAAATATGAAAAGGATTACAAAAGGAAAAGTCCTCAAATGAAATACGAGTCGTGTGACCCCAAGTGTCAAAGATGAGAAGTGAGTGGCTGTCACTCCAAAAGCTCATAGTTCCTCGAACTATCACTCCTATATTTCAACCTCCCCGAGGTGAGCGCTAAGTTCGAATTAGCTCAACGTAGGATCGGAGAACATCAAGGAGAATGGGTGGGTTAAAATTAGGCTTTGAGCCTTTATCCTTTCTTTCAAAACTGTGAACCTGACCACGTTACAACCTTCAAAAGTCCTAATTGAAGCAAGTGTGTTTCGAAGGCATCCATCGGTTAAGATCGCGTCGAAGCTGACTCCTAAAAGGGTTCTTCTTACCATGTTGGTGCTGATGTTGATATTTTGATAAATGATTTGTGCTTTGTAGGCCATCAACTGATTTTCCTTTTTCCAATGAACAGATTGGATGTTAAAACTGTCATATGCATTGCATTAATGTACCTTTTATGCAGAACAACTGGTTTTACTTGCGAGTAAGCGCTTGACAGCAAGAAAGTTTCCTACAGTGGAAAGTCTGATCAGGATAGAATGCAGGATACCCGAATGTTTCGAGGGTCGGGGCAAGCTATTATCAAGTGATCCCCAGTGAGGTCAGCCATCCAAAGTCGTTATGCCGGGGCAATCAGGTTGAGATTCGGTAAATCTCTCGTAGCTAGAGTCTCTATATCGAATCAGCCAATCAGGGGCACAGTCATTGCAGACAGGGGCAGACCCTCCTAAGAGCACAAAATTTATTTCTTCATTCATGAGGCATTTGATTTGAAGTTTTGCCGAGGTTCCGAATACTGGGGCATTTCATACCGACAGGGTACAAATTTTCAAGTTTCCTTTTAAGGACTATCCCCACATAGGTCCTACAAGCTAGGGGCATATCAGAAGCGAAGGATTGTTCTTCTCCGTGTTATCAGAGTTACTCAGAGCTACTTGAGCAGATTCAGCCAATCTTCAAGTTTGAGACGAATGTCGGGAAATCGTGTTACCGTCCATTGACCCTTCAACTAGAAGCTGTGAATTCAGACAGGATATTGTTCCAGTTTCAATCATATATGACCCATCACAGATGGCTTAAAGTCCAATCCTTATTGGCAACTTTCAAGAAGCCCAATCCATATTGGCAATCACTGTAAGGCCCATCCAGGGTGGCGCATCATTTCAAAATCCAATCTTCATTGGTACGCAGGAAGATTCCGTCTGTTTTCCCCAGCAAAAGTCTAATTTTCATTGGCACGGGTAAGCTGTCCCTGACAGAAGTCCAATTATGATTGGCGTATTCAGTTATCCCTCAGCGAAGTTGGCTTCACTTTTCCAGCATTTATTTTGCTGGAATAATTCTGTGATGCCTGGTTATTCCCAGCGGAGTTGGCGTTGTCTTCAGCATTTATTTTGCTGAGGCGATTTTCTGTATCCAGTTTCTCCAGCGGCCGAGCCTGCATTTGCATTTGCATACATCATCATATTTGCATCATACTGGCATTTCATCCTCAAATGCGTAGCATTTCCATCCTATATGGAGCATTACACCATAGAAAAATTCAAACATACGCATATGCATACGAAGCATAAGCCAGTTTTTCTATCAGCCTTCAGGGGCAACATGAAGTACTCTGTAATCAGTTCAGGGGCATTAATCCAGCAGCTTTATTCAGACAGCTCTTTGGTATTCGATTCTCAGATCATGCAACAGTTATGTTTTACTCATCAGTCTATCAGTAGACTTCGGGAGTTGGGGTATGGTTTTCTCCGTCTGTCCTTAGACGTTGAGAGGTTTCAAGGCGATCTTTCAGATATTGGCATTCTTTCTGTTTATTGGACGAGATGGTATTTCAAGAAGGTTTTTCTGACCGTTGATTCTTATTGACGTCGAGGCTCTTCGAAGAATGTTTGGTTTTCCTAGTTGTTGATCCTTATCAACGGCATGGCTCTTTGGAGATGGGTTTTCTTTCTGTCAATCCTTATTGATGATGTGGCCCTTTGAAGATATTGTTCTTTCCATCAATTCCTGTAGACGAAAGGGTTCTGAAATTTGATGGGTGGTGATGGATATTGGTTTTCCTTCGGGATGGTGTCTCCGTCTATCATTAGACGAGGAGAGTATGGATATTATTGGTTTTCCTTCGGGATGGTGCCTTTCTGTCTATCTTTAGACAATGTGAGTAATGGATATTGGTTTTCCTTCGGGATGGTGCCTTTCTGTCTATCCTTAGACAATGTGAGTATGGATATGGTGTTCCTTCGGGAAGGGGTCTTCTTGTCTATCTGTAGACATTGTAAATATGGGTATGGTTTTCCTACGGTGGACGGTGTAAAAATGGATATTGGTTTTCCTTCGGGACGAAGTCTTTCTGTCTATCCTTAGACAATGTGAATAATGGATATGGTGGAGTCTTACTGTCTATCCTTAGACAATGTGAGTAGTGGATATTGATTTTCCTTCAGGGATGGTGCCTTACTGTCTATCCTTAGACACTGTGGGTAAGGGATAATGGTGTTCCTTCGGGATGGAGTATTTCTGTCTATCTGTAGACAATGTGAGTAATGGATAATGATCTATCTGTAGACGACGTAAATATCGATAATGGTTTTCCTTCGGGATGGTGTCTCCGTCTATCATTAGACGAGGAGTAAGGGATAATGGTGTTCCTTCGGGATGGAGTCTTTCTGTCTATCCTTAGACAATGTGAGTAATGGGTATGGTTTTCCTTCGGGACGGTGTCTTTCTGTCTATCTTTAGACAACGTGAAAAAATGGGTATGGTTGTCCTACGGTGGACGGTGTAAATATGGATATTGGTTTTCCTTCGGGATGGAGTCTTTCTGTCTATCCTTAGACAATGTGAGTAATGGGTATGGTTTTCCTTCGGGACGGTGTCTTTCTGTCTATCTTTAGACAACGTGAAAAAATGGGTATGGTTTTCCTTCGGTGGACGGTGTAAATATGGATATTGTTTTTTCCTTTGGGATGGTGTTTCTGTCTATCTGTAGACGATGTAAGTATGGTTTTGGTGTCCCTACAGGATGGTGTCTCCGTTTATCAGTAGACGATGGGAAGTGATCAAGTGCATGTTGATCCAACCTTCGAGTTTGTTATTTGTGGTGTCACACAAGTAACTGGTGTTGAAGTCAAATTTCTTTATCAGATGATTGATCATTTTGTTGCCAGAATAATTGGATTCAGTTCTCTGGATAGTGTTCCCCAAGCAGTGGTGCAATTTATTTCCGCGGTTGGCAAATTTTAGGGTTTCTTTTGTATTCAACCGTCTCGTACCTCGAATGTTTGAAGGTTGTTCGCTCTTCAACCCTTCAGGTCCAAGCTGCTTGAATAGGGGCAGCTGTTGCACCCCAAAATTTGACCAACCGGTTCCCATACCTGATTTACCTTTCGATTCATTTTGCATTCGCATTCACATACTACATGCATTACATTTTTAATCATAACTGATAATATCAGGGTTGCAGCCTGATTTTCACCCGGTCGAACGTTTCAGACCAATCCAGATAATCGGAGTTTCTTTTTCGGGAACTTGTGCGCTTCTTGGCGTTTTCAGCTTATACTGCTTGTATTGAGGGTATTTTGATGCCCGGGGTTCGCCATTTATTCCAGTCCGGTCTCGTATCGGAATTATTCGCTTTATTTGCTTTTGTAGGATTTTATAGAATTTTTCTAGGTATTTTTGAGGTTTTATTGACATTTTAATAATCATTTTTTGATTTTAAATAAAATAATAGTTTAGTTTTAATAGAATAGATTTTAATTGATTAGCCTTAATATAGTTTTACAGTATTAATAGTGGTAGATAATTAGTTTTAAATTCCTTTTTGATTAGTTAATTAGGTTTTTAATAGACATTTTCGTTTTATTAAATGGTTAGATAATTAGGGTTTTATGTCTTTTTATTGTTTTACTAGTTTAATAGTTTTTTTTTTTCGTTTGTTATTAACTAGTAGATTAATTAGGATCAATTCAGTTCATTAATCACGTTTTAGGTTTAATTCAGAGTTTAAGTCCATAGTGGACCAGGTGTTCAAAAGTCCAGTCAAAAAGGCCCAGAAAGATGCCTTGTCCTATAAAACCTCATGCCACGCGTATCCCCATTTTTTCAGCCACCTCATTCCCCAACTCACTCAGAATTCACCACGTGTGGCTCCACTCACTCCCTCTCTGACCACGCGTCTTCCATGCATTCTTCCACCAGCCCCACGTGTCTCCACTCCAACCTCCCTCTGCATGCCCCTTGACACTTGTCCACCCACCGTCCATCACTGGAAAACTCCACCGGCCGGCATGCAAGCGCCGACGGCCACCGTAACTTCCCATCGGCGACACCGCAACCGTCGCCGGAATCTCAAAACCACCAAAAAATCCCAAGAATTCATCATCGTCTTCATCTGAAAACTCATCATCCGTGCTACTCCAATCCCTCCTATCATCAAACAACAACATCAAACGCTTCGCAAATCCAGATTCACCAACGGATACCATACAATTCTCAGATTAACGCAAGAACGTCTTCATGTTCTTCATCCAGATTCCCAGAACTCATCATCACCAAGTTCATCCAAAACATAAGATCGCCAGAAAACCACGAACGTCTTCATCAAATTAGCAGCTCATCGCCGGTTCAAGAACCTTCACGTCAGTTTTCCGGCACATCTTCAAGATCGCCACAACGAGCTTCATCAGCAAATGGCAAGAACCTCACCGGATGCACAAAGATCCACCGTGATCTTCCATGAGTGCCTTCCTCAGCTTTGAATAAATCTACAGAAATAGTCATCGCCAAAGGCCTCCGTCAACCGCTTCATCCAGGTTAGTGTTTGTTCTTCATTCCTTCTTTTGTGAGGATTCGTAGAGCTAAGTGTTAGGGTTGAGTATGAGGTTTAGCAAGATTGAATGAATCTGGGAAATAGATCGGAGCTTAGTGAGACATTGTTAGGATAAGAGTGAGCTTGATAATTTGAGTGTTTGTGAGTGGAATTAATCTGATAGATAGGGGTGGAGGGTTCGTAAGGAGATTGTCGAGAGAGAGTGGTTAGGGAGACGAAGGATTTCTCCGAGAGAGAGATGAGGGAAAGCATAGTAGCGCCGTTCAGGTTTAGTTTTGGGGATGGTGAACAGTGTGAGTAGAATAAGGAGAATTTAGGGTTTTCGTGTGGTTACTGAGATGAGTAGTAGCGGACTCGGGCTTAAGCCCAACTGTGTTTTGGTTAGCATAATCCCTTTCTCGTTTCATACCCCCGTCCCCTATGTATTTCGCAAATGGGCTAAGCCCAAATGTTGCTTTACCACATACCCCCCGTGTTACTTGCTTCACCCCCTCCTGGCTGTGAGTGCTGAGTGGGTAATGGGTTGGGCTCAGGTTGTTACTATTGCAGCATCTTGGTTATAATACACCCCCTGCTTTGATTTGTTTTATTTCTTTTGATCATGCTTTATTTTATTTTTTTGTTTTATATTAATTAGAAACATTAGGATAAAATGTAGGGATGGATATTAGAATATAGTTTGAATTTTATAATAGGTTTAGTTTAGCATAGTATAAAAATATTAGAATTTTAATGTGAATATATTAGGAGTTAATAGAAAAAACTTTAGAATATAAAAATATAGAAAAATATATGTATAGTTTAGGTTTTAATATACTCTAGGATTTCCCCTTAGGATAATGTGAAGAAACCTTAGGATAAAGAGATAGTAAAAAAAATATTAGGAAATATTAGAATAAAATTGTAGAAAAAAATATTAGAATAAGCATAATAAAAATCTTAGGATATTTTAGGTGTTAATATTTTTATATAGATAGATAATATTAGATTTGTAGGATATTAAAAACTTAGAATATTTTAGGAGTATAGCTTAGTATAATTTTAGGATTTAAAATACTTTGTACATATAAACTCTTAGGATAGATTTTAGTTCAAAAACAATTAACACTTAGTTGTAATATAGTTGGGGCATTTTGATAGTTAATGTAGGATTATGGAATATATGGGGTATAGGGTATGATTTAGGGTCCCTTAGAAATAATTAGGTTTATAATATAGTTAATATTGCTATTTTGTACTATAATTGGTGTGTCTGTTTGTGGGGGCTTTCCCTTTGTTTGTTTTGCTGTTTTCCTGTTTGGGCTTTTGGGGGCTTGCTTGGAGTAGCTTGTGACGACTTAGAAGCTTGGAGACTCAACTTGGAGCATGGAGTGAGGTTTCTTCTCTTGAAGGCCGCTGTTTAAAGACTTAGGATATAGAAAGCATAGAGAGAGCCTTAGACTAGAATAATTTCTTTCTCAAACGTAGAGAGCCTCTTACGCCTCTACTCTACCCTATGACATAAGATCCTCACAAGATAGCTCCATCTCTCCTTAGGAGGGATGTAGAGCATGTCTTGTCTGAGTGGAATCTTGAGGGTAACTATCTGTTATTGTGTTATAATTTTAGTGGTTTCCTTTGGTTGCCATTAAAGTTTTAATACATCCACTGGATCGTACTGGTAAATCTTCCTCTCTTGCGGGAGCTTAGATTGCTTTGAAGCCTGAAGATGTTAGCTTTCAAGATGGAGTTTGAAGATGTTGTTTTCAACCCTCGTTGCCGTTTAGTCCAACCGTAGCTGTTAGAGCTGTAGCTGTCGAAGCTGTTGTCAAAGTTTGCTATTTTTTTAAGCTGGTGTTGCTGTCAGGGCTGGTGTGGATTTTTTTTTCTTTTCTGTATTGTCTGTTAACTTTCCCCATAGGGTTGAGGTGAAGTTGTTTCACTTTGACCATTGTTTTCTAGGTTCGAGGTTGAGTGGGACTCCCTTGCCTCGCTTGTATTGTTGCATTCATGCATTTTACCGCTTTACTGTATATATGCTGTTGTTTTTTCGTTTATCCCCTTAGGATCTCTGTTTCTCTCTGCGCAAGAGAGAAATATGACAGACATTAGGCTCTCATCCATGCATGACAACATTATGATAGATTTTTATTCCCTTTTCAACCATAGGTCTTAGAGTTGTTGTTTCTCTTCTATCTCAAAACAATCAAAAAACACAATAAACATTTCAAACACCATAAAAGACAGTTCTTGCGTAAAAGACTGTAAACCAATCAAAGAGTCATTTTTGTCCGCTTGGACGTGTAATCAGGAGAAAACCTTTTCCAGAAGGATAAAAAACAGTCAGACAAATCTGTGTCTTCCGTAGCCCGAACTACGTTTGCTCTGATCTTTCATGCTGTATGAAAGTACGTAGGCATAGGATGCGATATCCTAGCGAGCAACCTTCCCCTCCTTTCCCGTAGGTAGGCGAACTATGTTGACTCTGATTTCTCGTTCCAGACGGGAATACGTAGGCATAAAGTGTGATACTTTGCCGAGTCATTTTTTTAAACCCCAGACCTGTAGAGTAGATAGAATAACAATCCGTACTAGAAAACAAGCGTGGATCCCGTCGAGTACGACGGACATGAGGGGTGCTAATACCTTCCCCTTGCGTAACCGACTCCCGAATCCAGGATTTGGTTGCGATGACCGTTCCTTTCCCGTCTTTGCGGTAGGTTTACTCTGAGCGTTTCCTTTCCCTCCTTTGGGATAAATAACGCACGGTGGCGACTCTTCTGTTCAGCCGGCGCCGATTTTCGCAGTAGCGACAATCATATAATACATAAATAACGTATCACCAAGATACTCTACAAGTCTATCTACTCAAAGTTACATATCAGAGCGACCGACTCGAGGGAAAATAGCTATACTCCAAAGGAAACCTCTAGCAAATCATAATCTGCAATGCCTCGTAGGGCATTATAAAACAGCAGAAGGGTGAGAAACATTACCATAATAATCGAGGCATAAAATTATATATATATATATATATATATATATATATATATATATATATATATATATATATATATATATATATATATATATATATATATATATATATATATATATATATATATATATATATATATATATATATATATATATATATATATATATATATATATATATATATATATATATATATATATATATATATATATATATATATATATATATAAATGCACAAGTACCGAATGCCTATACTCCACAGTTTTTCACTACAATGCGTAATACCACACTAACAATGCATATAATAGATTCTCACCAAATCAAATACACCTAGACGTATACACTCACACTTAATCATCCATTCATTAGTCAATATCCTTCACATTTATTTATTCGCTAACCGCATCTCATCAATTCCTGCACACATGCATATTTACATATGACAATCGCAATCATGCCATTAGATTCATATAACCCTCATTCACTATCCTCAATCCTCTTTCCAGACTATGGGTACGTCGCTTATGCCCTACCAGGAACAACATCTCAGTTATTCTACCCCGGTAACTACCTCACTAGGAACGACATATTGCCATTCTACCCTACGTATACATCGACCTCATTCTCATATTTACCAGACGCAATGATATATATATATATATATATATATATATATATATATATATATATATATATATATATATATATATATATATATATATATATATATATATATATATATATATATATATATATATATATATATATATATATATATATATATATATATATATATATATATATATATATATATATATATATATATATATATATATATATATATATATATATATATATATATATATATATATATATATATATATATATATATATATATATATATATATATATATATATATATATATATATATATATATATATATATATATATATATATATATATATATATATATTCTCAGGCATTATTTTCAATTCATCATATGAAGATGATAATGCACTCATAGAGACCGACACCTCGATCCTATGCAGCTACAATCACGGTACCGACTCATTCGTCCGTTAGATTCTCTTAGGATTCACTCCTCTCACACTTATACGGTTGCACTATAACTCATCAGACTCTCCGAGGAATCAATATATAACCATCGCATCAAGCGAGGTTCTGCAAATCCTCCAAGGGATCAAATATAACCATCGCATCAAGCGAGGTTCTGCAAATCCTCCAAGGGATCAAATATAACCATCGCATCAAGTAAGGTTCTGCAAATCCTCCAAGGGATCAAATATACACTAACATCATACATCGCAATGTATACTACATGACACGTTCTTCATTCACGTCAAATCGTCATGCAATTTTACTTGAATTAAACAATGCACGAAATTGCCCAAACGGCTACAATTCATAACCTAGGATTCACGCTAATCGGCTACCCACAGTACATCACGAACCATCACACCAGCTTTTAAATCAAGGAAGGGTCGATCACAATCGGAACCCCAAACCACAACAGCACACAACAGCAGAGAAGACTCATTCTGCTAAGTTCGCTACACTCTCGCCTAGCGAGCTGCTAGCGAACGTTCGCCACCTTCTCGCCTAGCGAACTGCTAGCGAGCTAGAACAGAAGTCCCAGACTTCGTTCGCTACCTTTTTCGCCACAGCGAACCATTCGCTACTCCATTCGCTGCTAGCGAAGGAGACCAAAACACCACTGTCCCAAGTCTGGGACCGTTCGCTACGCACTCGCCTAGCGAGCTGCCAGCGAGCACTCGCGACCTGCTCGCCTAGCGAGCGTTTGCGGACTGAAATTTCTCCCACTGTTCAGAATCCAAACACCCGATGAAATCACCCGATAAATCCCAACTTGTTCCAGTAGTCTTAACCTAACGTTCCCCGACATAAATTATACCACTTATTCTGATTTTCATTGACAAAGCTAGATTTCTACCGGTCGAATCAATTTCGACCTAAAATGGAAGTTTGTAGAAAACTCTTCAAAACCCTAACCCAATCAACCATACACATACATAATCATACATATTGATTAAGATAGTAAGATTTCACACCCTTACCTTGGATTAATCGAAGCTTTGAGTTGCTCTTGATGATTCCACCCTTTTCTTCTTCTTCTCTTTTCTCTTCCTTTTTTCCTTCTTCTCTCTTTCTTTCTCCCCTTTTCTTTTCCTTTTTCCAAACCCTTATATCTTTTCTTTCTATTTCTATTCTTTATATTTCTTTCCATTCTATTTCCTCCTATATACCTATTATTCCAATCAATTTCCACAAATCATCCACTTAACCATTAATTAAGAATATTCCAAAATAGTTCCAACTTAATTTTCCAAAACTCTTCAAATGATAAAATAGCATAATATGTAGACTTAACATATTATCACACTGTCCCATAATTAAAATAATTCCAAGAACTAAATTAATTAGTTAAATCGAAATTGGGTTGTTACACCATCCCGAACTACGTTTTCTCTGATTTCTCGTACCAAACGAGGATACGTAGGTACAATACAACGATGTCTTGGAGAGCAACCTTCCCCACCTTTCACCCGTAGTTTTCTGAACTATGTTGACTCTGACTTTCCCATTGCACGAGGAAGTACGTAGGCATAGAGCGGCGATGCTCTATCGAGTCTCTTTTCTTTTCTTTTGTCCCTATGGTCTGTAGCTTAGATAGATAAACTGCCTTTTAGATAGACAATAAGCGTTGATCCCGTCGAGTATGACGGACGTGAGGGGTGCTAATACCTTTCCCTTGCGTAACCGACTCCCGAACCCAAGATTTGGTTGCAATGACCTGTCTTCTCCCTTTTCCGTAGGTTTTCTCTAATCATTTCCTTTCCCTCTTTTGGGATAAATAACGAACGGTGGCGACTCTTCTGTCCTTGTCGGCCCCTCATTCGCAGCGATGCGACAATCAAGAAGTCCTTTGTACTAGGTCATCGCCCCCTTCCTAAGTATGGTCGAGAATAACCTGCATTTGATAGCGGCCCAGATGCCGCGGTAATCGAGCAGCGCATAAATATTTTTGATGTGTTATTTGGGGTATGTTGTTCCGTTGTATGTGCCTAGAGAGGGGGGGGGGGGTTTCTCTAGTTCCTTTGGCAGGTGCATGGCCATGATTTCCTGGGATAATGGGTCGTGAGGCTCGTCGTCACTGCTGCTGGTCCAAGATGGGGAGCGAGCATCCCGTTTGTATGTAGGATGGCGGTCTTGTCAAGGAGACGGGGTTTATGCTCGACCCTTGGATCTGGGCGGAGGCGAACGTTAGGATTCTGCTTGGTGGCCTCTTGTGGTCCTCTTGGGTTGTGGGAAACACTGGTTCCGAGGAGAGATATGGTCGCGTTTGCGGATGGTCAGGGTCTCTGACTCTGGAAGTGTCTGGCGGTTCCTCTTGCGCCGGGGAGGGGGACTTCGTGGTTGCTGATGCTCATTCCTCGGCGGAAGGGATCTTGGACGATTGGACTCTTCTAATGCTCCAATCCGCACGTTTTGGTTGAGGATTAGGAGTTTGGTCTTGTTGAGAACATTGAGGGGGCCGCCAGAGCCGGTTCGGTGCTGGGTGGAACTGGGATTGACAGGTGCTACGGGACAAGCAGAACTTCGTTGTGATCTGCGCGAATAGGGGATGGAGAAGTTGTGGCTCTATCTCTTTGTTGGAGGACGTCGCCGCCATGAGAAGTGGTTGCTCCATCAGCATCAGTCTTGGTGATGGGGAGGAAAGCATAGTTGCGAGCATCAAGATTGTTGTCACGACTGGCCATGAACATAAATTTGAAGAACTGCTTTGGTCTCGTGTCTACGAAGAGAGAAAAGACGGGGATAACAATATTCCCACAGACGACGCCACTGATCTTACCAGTTTATCAGAACCTAAGGTGGGCTAAAGACAATCTTCTGTGATGCTGGGTATGAAAGAGGAGGAGGGGGTGTACCTGCAAAGCACTCTAATGTTAAAGTACGAAAACGAGCAAAAGAGAGAGTAAGTACAGAATATGAGTATTTCATGGTGAATATTGGATACCTGGCCCTCTCAAGTGAGAGGGTTTTTATAATCCCCCAGCGCTTGGCCATTGGTCCCTATTTTCGGGGTAAGATAACTATTTCTCGAAGAATAGGTAACTGCCAAAACTAGCTGTTGGAATGGGCAGATGTGCCCATAAATAGCCGTTGCTACGGGCAGGGGCATAGTTACGGGCACATGCGTCTTGGCTGTTTCTAGACGGTAGAACCATGCGTGACGGGAAGAGACTGACGAGGAGAAGTGTTGTGACTAAGGGTAAATTGGTCAGACTCCCCTGTTGGAGGGCAGAAAGGTAAATTCTCCCCCCAAAGTGGTTGGACTTAGGCAATTGGGCCGCTCTGGGAGCAGAAGTGGATTGGATCATGCCTAGCCATTGGGCCAATCCGGATTAGGTACCTAAACAAATTTGTTTATATTGTTGATCCTTTCAACATTCGAGTTAAAAAAAACTAAGTTTGATACTTGGACAATGAATGCTCACGAAACATGATAAGAAAAAATGTATAATCTGAAGCATCAAGTTGAAGGACAAGAACATCGTTGATTTTAGAGGAAACTAGAATACCGTTATCATATGTCCATAAAAGTTGGTAAAGGTTGTCTTCCCTTTATCAATAATGTGCTTTAAGTTGAAGCAAAAATGCATAACCTACCGAGCATACATCAATTAATTAATGAACAATGATTATGATGGTGTATTAAATTAAAAGTCATGTAAGACTATCAGTCAAAAAGATGGAGACGTCCTCTTTAATGGTATAAAGAGAAACAAAATTTACAAATTTAAGTTGTCCGGCCTTTGAAAACTATAGATGAAATTCCTTTAGTTAGTGAATGAAGTGAAATAGCTGTGGAACACAAGATTAGGACATGTTAGCTTGAGATTAACTTAAATCTAAGCAAGCTCGATTTGGTGAGATGCGTGCTTAATCTAAAGAATTAAATAGATTCTCTTTTTAAGGCATTTCAAAATGCGAAACTTATGAAAGCTTAATTTAATTCTTACAAACTTTGTTTCCTTGTCAAGACCACTAAGCTCTGACATATTTACTTGTTTGAGGGCACTTATAACTGCATCAGTCAATGTAAGAAGTATGTACTAGTCTTTGTTGATGACTATAGAAGACTGACATGTATAAAATTCCTAAGACACATGGATGAGCCAATTTTTTTGCTCTCAGTATTCTGCACACAAGTGCAAGTTGAAAATACTTTAAAATTGTAACCATTTAAATGAATCATAATGGGGAATTTGAAAAAATTATGACGAAAATGGCATTTTCATGATTTTTTTATGCTCTAGAACTACACAACAAAATAGAATTATAGAACAGAATAATAGTTATCTTAAACAGATGCCCAAAACCATGATCATCAGGAAAAAATGTTGCTAAACACTTAAGGACAGAAGTTGTAAATGCAACATGTTATATTCAAAATAGGATATATCTGCTAAATATGTAATTCATTGTTTTAGAAAGATTATATTTAATTTAGAAAGATCAAATTTGATTTAGAAAGATTGGATTAGATATTTTTGGGCTTTTATAGTTTTGGCTTTAGCTTGAGGGTCAAGTTAACCTAAATCTATAAATAGGAAGGAACCCTTATCATTGTAATCATCAAGTTTGATAATCATGGTTTTTCAATTACAAAGTGATAATAAAATTCCACATTTGTGGGTAGAGAGTTACTCTGCAGTTCATACTTATCTTCTTTAAACGTGTTCTTGTTTTTTTCATTGTCATTACATAACAATCTTGAGATCAAGATTGAGAAGAATTCACCATAGATCGTGGTTAAATTCTAGCATCTGGTATCTAGAACTCCAGTTATGACTCAAGAGAAGAACAACTGTAATGTCGATGAATCACCCGAACAATCACTTTCCAGCAAATCTTCCAATTCTCAAGAAAGATAATTATGAGAATTGGTGCAAGAAAATTAAGGTGATTTTCTGTTACCAAGATCTTTGGGATCTTGTGAAGGAGAGATTATCACCGCTTGCAGAAACTGTGACAGATCAGGAGAAAGCAGTATATAAAGAATTGAAGAAGAAAGATTATAAAGCTCTCTTTATAATCCATCAATGTGTTGATCCAAATAACTTTGAAAAATTTAGTGATGTTGAGTCAGCAAAGGAAGTGTGAGAGATTCTTGAAAAATCGTTTGAAGGCGCAGAGAAGGTGAAAGAGGTGAAGTTACAAACTCACAAAAGGACTTATGAATTGCTTCAGATGCAAAATAATGAAAGTATAACAGATTTCTTCACCATAGTTACAAAGCTGGTGAATCAAATCAAGGTATGTGGAGAATTATTGACATAAAGATCAATTGTGTCAAAGATCTTGAGGTCATTGGCTCCAAAATCCGACCACGTGGTAGTAACCATAGAAGAGTTGAAAGACTTGTCAGTATTGATGAAGGAAGAGCTTCAAGGGACACTTGAGTCTCATGAACAAATGATGTCTGAAAGAGCTACAGGAAAGTCGGAGAATGATATGACTTTACAGGCACAATTAGAAAAAGAAAGGAAATGCAAAGGAAGCTAGAATGGCAACAAGGGTAGAAGAGGCTACACCAATTCTACAGGCCAAAATCAACATGAAGGAAACTGGTTGAATCAGAGAATACCCTAGAACCAAGGCAACTAAAGAGGTGGTGATGCAGGTAGAGGAAAAGGTAGTGGTCGAAAGCCTGACAAAAGTCACATTCAGTGTTTTAATTTTTAGAAGTATGGTCACTATTTTAGTGGTTATCCAGAAAAGAAGAAGAATCAAGAAACGAATGCAAAGCTAGCAAAACATGAAGAAGAAGAGATGTTGCTGATGGTCACAACAAGAGATGAAGAGAGATTCCAGGACCAGTGGTACTTGGACTCAGGATGCTCGTCATACATGACTGGAAGGAAAGTTTGGTCTATCAACATGAAGCTCTCGTCAAAGAACATGGTGAAGTTTGCAAATGGCAACACTCTAGCAGCTGAAGGTGTTGGTGATGTTCATATCGTGAGGAAGGATGGTAAGAAATCAATAATTTCCAATGTGTTATACATACCAGGCATGAAAAGTAACCTGCTCAGAATAGGAAAACTTGTCGAAAGGAACTACAAGGTAGTTGTCGAAGACAAGATGATGAGAGTTCTCGACACAGATGGTAAGTTGATCTTGAAGGCTCCAATGTCTCAGAATAGAACCTTAAAAATTGAACGTAATGTGATGGAACACAAATTCCTAGCAACTGTAGCCAACATAGATGAATGGCTATGGCATTTTCGACTAGGCCATCTCAACTTCAATGATATCAGAGAGCTAAAGAGAAGAAATATGGCTTCAGGATTACCTGAAATCGATATTCCAAGTGAAGTTTGTGAAGAGTGTGTTCAGTCGAAACCACACAAAAATAGCTTTAGTAAGGATATGTGAAGGAAGTTGAAGACAATTCTGGAAGTCATATACTCTGATGTATGTGGTCCAATCCAAGTGGATTCGATTGTAGGCAACATATATTTTGTCACGTTGATAGATGATTACAATCGATTGCTATGGACTTACCTCATCAAGAAGAAAAGTGATGTGATCGAGGTATTTTCCATATTCAAATCTATGGTCGAAAGACAGAGTGGTCGAAATTTGAAAATTCTGAGGACTGATGGTGGTGGAGAGTATGTGTCGAAAGAGTTCGATGCATTATGTGAAAAAGAAGAGATTTTGCATGAGATGGTGCCACCATACACTCCACAACAAAATGGAATTGCAGAAAGAAAGAACAAAACCATCATGAACATAGTGAGAAGTATGTTGAATGGAAAGCATCTACCCAAAGAATTATGGGGAGAAGCAGTTTCGATAGTAATATACATATTAAACAGATGTTTGATAAAAAAGCTTGAAGGAATCACACCAGAAGAATGTTTGTCTGGTGTCAAACCTAGCCTCAGTCACTTGAAGGCGTTTAGATCTATAACACATAGACATGTGCCAGATCAATTGAGAGAGAAGCT
The DNA here is from genome assembly GCA_963859935.3 of Lathyrus sativus. NCBI lineage: Eukaryota > Viridiplantae > Streptophyta > Magnoliopsida > Fabales > Fabaceae > Lathyrus > Lathyrus sativus. The sequence continues at coordinate 300,304,438 of OZ012739.1, forward strand.
TTATGACAAGTCAAATCATATGATTTTGATAGGATATCATTTGACTGGAGGTTACACGTTGTTTGACCCAGTGAATAAGCAGGTAGTGATCAACAAGGACGTGATCATATATGAGCTTAAAGAATGCGATTGGGCTGAAATGTCAAGAAGGATTTGGTGAGAGTCCCTTGTGAAAAACCAGCCACTGAAGTCGAAAGAGAAGTCCAACAGGAACAAGTCAGAGATGAAAGAGGCTCAAGAAGACCTCGACGAATAAGACACATTCCTGTAAGTTTGCAAGAATGTCTGATTACATTAAATGATGTAGTCGATGAAGAAGGTGAGCTGATACATCATGCTTTCTACGTAGATGTCAAACCAGTCAATGCAGCTGAGGCATTGAAAGATTCGAAGTGGGTGAAAGCAATGAATGAGAAGTTAGAGTTCATCAAAGTCAACAACACTTGGTCACTTATCGAATTGCCTCAAGGGAAGAAGACAATTAATGTAAAATAGGTTTACAAGGTGAAAGTTAATCATAAAGGAGAGGCAACTCAACACAAGGCGGGACTTGTAGCGAAAGGATTTCTTCAGAAAAAAGGAATAGACTTCGACGAAGTGTTTGCACCTTCTACTGGGATCAAAACAATCAGGTTGGTTGTTGGTCTAGCAAGTATGAACAATTGGCACACATGTCAAATGGACGTGAAATGCGTATTTCTTAATGGCCTCTTAGACGAAGACGTTTATGTCGCACAACCAGCTGGGTATGTGAAACGAGGCGAAGAAAGAAAGGTGTACAGGCTGCATAAAGCTCTGTCTGGACTTAAGCAAGCTCTAAGAGCTTGGAATAAGAAAATCGACAGCTTCTTAAGGGAGACGTATTTGTGAAGTGTGCAACTGAGCATGGAGTGTATGTAAGAAGAAGTAGTAGTGAATTGCTTATACTATGTCTCTATGTCGATGACCTATTAATAACAGAAAGCTGCAAGAATGAGATCGAAGACTTCAAACATAACATGAGTAAGGAGTTTGAAATGTCAGACTTGGGAGACCTCTCATATTTCCTAGGCATTAAATTCTACAAGACTATTAGAGGTTTGATGATGCACCAAAGAAGATATGCAGGAGAAATACTCAAGAGATTTAAGATGCAAGATTGCAACCCAACTTTGACTCCAGTTGAGACCAGATTGCAATTGTCGAAGGATTTAGATGAAGATGATGTCGACCCAACCCAATATAGAAGACTTATTGGGTCACTTTGATACCTTTGCCACACAAGGCCTGACTTAGCATACAGTGTAGGCATGGTAAGTAGATTCTTGCAGAAGCCAAAGGCATCACATCTAGCAGTGACGAAGAGGATACTAAGATATCTGAAAGGAACTCTCAACTACGGAAATTTGTTTTCTACAGTTGATGAAGGAAAAGAATGTAAGTTAGTGGGATGCACTGACTCAATTTGGTACAGTGATGCTGAGGATAAAAAATCTACAACTGGATATGTGTTTATGCTAGGTGGTGCACCAGTTGCTTGGAGTTTGAGAAATGAGCCAGTAGTGGCATTGTCATTATGCGAAGCAGAATACATAGTTGCTTCTCTTTGTGCATGTCAAGCAACCTGGATGGTGAACCTAGTTGAAGAGATTATAGCGAAGAATCATAGAGTAATTACTATGAAGATCGACAACATGTTAGCTATCAACCTGGCGAAGAATCCAATAGCACACGGTCGAAGCAAGCACATCGAAATGAGGTTCCATTATCTTTGAGAGCAGGTAGCAGAAGGGAAGATGAACTTTGAACACTACAGAATTGAGAATTAGATTGTAGATATCATGATGAAGGGAGTGCCAGTCGAAATGTTCAAGAAGCTAAGCTCTATGATGAATGTAGATAGCTTTAAAAAAATGAATTAGTGGTGTGTTAATATGTAATTCATTGTTTTAGAAAGATTAGATTTGATTTAGAAATATCAGATTTTATTTAGAAAGATTAGATTAGATATTTTGGGCTTTAGCTTGAGATGCAAGTTAACCTAAATCTATAAATAATGAGGAACCATTATCATTGTAATCATCAAGTTTGATAATCACAGTTTTGCAGTTGCAAAGTGATAATAAAATTCCACAGTTGTGAGCAGAGAAATACTCTGCAGTTCATATTTATCTTCTTTAAACGCGCTCTTGATTTTGTTGATTGTCATTACATAATAATCTCGAGATCAAGATTGAGAAGAATTCTTCATAGGTCGTGGTTGAATTCCAACAATATCTTATACCTATATTAAATACGACTCCTTATGAATTGTCGAAATGTAGAGAACCCAACATTTCATATTTCTATTAATTTGGTTAAACTTTACATGTGCTAAACACCAATATGCATTAACAAGTTTGATTCAAAGACAAACGTGTGTCTTGTAATGATACTCCGAGCACTTTATAGCTTATATAGTATATAACAAAGAAATCATTGTTATTGAAGAATAATACATGTAAGGCTTAATAATAAAGAGCTTGAATATGATATCAAACTTAGTTAAGCAATTTGTAAATATCAAGATATTGAAGAAGCCAAAATCAAAATCCTATGGAGAAAATGCCCATGGCAACAATGCCTTTAGTGGAGAATGCTACGGTGATGCAATAGACACTAGACAAGAAGCATCCAAAAAACTAGATGATGTTAATAGCCATGGTCCAACCCATCATTGTAAGTACAAGCTTTCTCATCTATAAGATCTTATATTGGGTAGCAAGGAAGATTTAGAAATAACTAGTTCATCTATCAAGTGATACATATTTTTCATAAGATTGTCACGTGTAGGAGAGAGATCAAACCCTTTTTAATATATGTTTTAATGAAAACAAACTTTATAGGAAGCTTGCATCATAAAGGTATTGGAAAACTACTATTTGAGGCATAAGATGATTAGTTAATAAAATGGAAAACTTATCATATAGTCTTCTTAATCAGCACAATGTTATGAATACGAATTTAAGGTTCAAGAAAGAAGATGAGATTCATAATTGAAGAATCATTATAGAAAACTTGCATAGTCATACAAGATTATGCTTATATTCATGTGAAAAAGTTCACATTAAGCTTTATGTTATATGCTTTAATGATATATGTACTTGCTTAAAAATATAATAAGACACTACTACGAATCCCCTTTCACCAAGGTTGAAACAATTGACTAACTGTGGTAAGGTAATGGGTGATAGTAAGTATGTTTCTTTCGACCACTGGTCTGTGACCGTGATGATAAACTATGATGTGTCCTACATATCACAATGGTTATTACCAAGAACTGTGGTGAGATATATTTGTGAGGGCAAAGTGCCTCATACTTGGTTATACTTATTTTAATGATGTCAAAACATATATAGTTTGAAAAATATATTTTGGACGGTATCATCGAGTCGCATATGCATATGTTATCTTTCTTGTGTCAAACATTTGTCAAAACATGTCTATGTACATATAGAAAGATCACCATGTGTGTTCTATATGAGTTTGATCGTGTTGGTCAAGTTAGAGATGCATTAGGTTCTCTTAGAAGTAGCTAAATATATGAAAATATGCATTTTTTCAAGTTCTGAGTCTTTGAGTTGACTCATAGCATGCTTAGGTCGACTCATACAGAAGTCAATTTTCATGTCTTGCTCTCAGGAGAGCTCGTGTCGACCCTCCAGACGACTCATACTGTGTGCATTTGTGCTTGTCAAAATTGAGGTGCTTTGCGGTCGATGCATAGACCTGTCCCGATTGATGCAAAGAGCTGTTTTCTGCATAATCCTGAATTCGGGAGAGCTCAGGTTGACCCTCCCCTTGTTTTAGGTCGACCGCTCGCGCGTTTCTCACAGAATTTCTGTTATGCTTAACATTCTAAGTGACTGTTATGTTGGTTATTTAGTTTCAACTTTGCATATATATATATATATATATATATATATATATATATATATATATATATATATATATATATATATATATATATATATATATATATATATATATATATATATATATATATATATATATATATATATATATATATATATATATATATATATATATATATATATATATATATATATATTGAGTAAGTTCATTCTTCATAGAAAAACAAGAAAAGTGAAAATATACACTGATTTGGTTCTCATCATCTTCATCCTTTTTCTTGCATTTTCTCAACAACTACATATAATCATTTTTGTTATGTATTCTGCATCATCGAGGTGATAATGTCCAAACTTAGGATTGGTGTATCAAGTTTGGATTGAGAAATCAATGGGTTTTTCTTAAATAAAACCTTGAGGGTTTTGTCCTCCAAGAATCTTGGATTTTGGGGGGTTTTGCACAAATCGTTCCTTCACAGATTCAGCCGAGCGAAGGTAATTGAAGAACATGAGGTTCTGTCAATTTAGTAGCGTTAACCAGAGGATTGTGGTAGGAAGGTTTGGGTTCAAATGTTAGTGTTTAAAATCAACTAGGAAATATTTGAAGACCAGAGGGTTGTTCAAAGGTATTGCCATAATCGGAGGTTTACTCATCACGTTCAAAGGACTTGATTCATCTTAAATCAAGGGAAGAGAAGGCATAGGCTCGGAATCAACATTTGGGTTTGATTGTTTGAATTCTATTGCTTCTCTTGTAAAAACAATTTGCAACTGGTTATATATACAGGTCTCAATTCTATTTTTAGAATTAAGGGCAGACGTACCCCGAGCGAGGACGACGGGGAAACTGCCTCAACAAATTGGTGTTCTCTCTTTTTACTATTTTCATTGCTGAATTTTGAGTTTGTGTGCAAACATATTAGTTAATTAAAGTTTTGGTGTGTGTTAGTGCTGAAACATTTTTAGAAACCTCATTACAATCTTTCGATTGTAATTGAAAAACATAGCACTTCATTCACCTATTGAAATTTACTTGAGGTGCTTCGCACACCAAGTGTTCGACTAATTGCATGAACACAAACACTTGAGCTGTTTTTCAATTAGTTTATATTTCACACATATTGGAAACTGTCCAACTTTAAGTGAACAAAATCAGATTGATTTGTGTTTAAACTATTGATTCTAATTCTCGTCTTTATCGGTACTCCATATAGGCTTTGTGTATATCCGATCTTTTTGGTAACGGTTCGTTTAGACGAGTATAGTTCCTCGACCGCTTCCGCTTAAAATTTTTTAAAATCCAAATCTTAATAAGCGCGGACTCTATTTTTAATAAGTGGTCTATTCAACCCCCTTCTAGATCATTGTCGTCGTCTAACAATGTTAAGGTCATAGGTTTGATTCCCAACCATAGCATGATATATAATAATTGGCGTTCTAGCTGTCACCATAATTATCTTAATCAACCATGGTGAAAAACTTTGTTTTTTTTTTATATTTTATTTATTTATTCCATATATGCCCCTTTTTTTAGTACTTGTATTTTATAAGTTATATTTTACAACAACAGAACCAACAAATACACATATCTTTGTAACCAAAATATGACTATAATATATTTGCATCAAACCAAAAAATATAGCAAACATATATAATTACAAAATATGGCTATACCAAAATATAACCAAGCTAAATATTATTTACATCATACACAAAAATATAGCACACTTATACTATAAACTATCATGTGTGATCAACCTTGCCTATAAAGGGCATTGAAGCAAAATGCCCAATGTGTATGAATGTCTTTAAAGTCTTCTTGTAAGAATGGTGTAGTGTCGTTAAAAATGTATATAAATAAGTGGAGGAAATTGAAGATAACATGATTTGAAATAAAAGCAAACTTAAACATTTAATCCCAAGAATCAACAATATCGATAGAGACAATGTTTAGCATGTGATTCATGACAAAAAAAACACACTTGTATCCTCCTTTCTGTTTCCTCGTCTACAAATTCAAAATTTTTATGAATATATAACCACACATGCATGTAACTATAGATAAATAAATGTCACATTTAATCTATTTATCAAAGGCGTGCAAAATGCAGCCTTTTTATTTCTAAATCTTTTCAACATATTGTGCCGCTCCACAACTCTGTATATTGAAAATGATTTAAACATATTACATGCTAAGTTAAGTACAAAGTCAAAGAAAATGTTACTAAAAGTCTCACATAACTTACATAGAAATAATACGTTTCATCTTTGGTTCAAGTGGTCTATCTAAGGAACATAACGTAACTACCATATTTGTGTGAAGAGAGATAATGATCAATTGCCAATGAACACAAGCATAATTAGTATGTATTTGGTCAAACATGGAAACTAACTATAATAGATATATCATAATTTCAAAATTACTCACTCATCAATAAATGATGCTAAGTAACAATCTTTATACCCCTCACTTAATTGTGACATTATTTATGTTTCAATCACTTTTGGAGAATTATTTGTAATCGAATACTATATGGATCCAAGAATCCATAAATATCCAATTTATTTAACTTTATACAAACACAATAAATAATTAAACAAATTGCAAAAAATAAGTGAGGAATTAGTTCTATAAAAAAACATGGTGAATGTACCATCATGTGATATTTAATTTTATACTTATGTGTACGACAACTGTAGTATCCCTTCGCCTGGCCACAAATTTTCAAAATTAAAATCCCTTATGAAATTCTGGTAGATGTCCCAAGAGATGTCGAGACATTGATTTCTGCAAAGCTAAACAAGGACATAACAAAATAGACTAGAACAAATTGATATGTCAAAAACATAACAATATAATGACAGATGTTTCAACATCTGTTAAGACGTGTATTTTAAAGCAAGAGACAGAACTGAAATATTCATAACAAAATGATAAATAACACCAAGATATGATGATCGAGTTCGGTGTACAACAATACTACATCTGGGGGATACCAAGCCAGGAATGAATTCACTATCAGTAGTATTAATTCAGAGCTAAAAAACAACCTCATAAAGGGCAGAATACCATAGAGAGAAATAAACTCTCACAAGACCTATGAAGCTTCAACTCAGAAGCACTTTGTTCAGACGTCATGTCTGACATTACAGAGTCATCACCCAACCTTAAGCATCCAAAAAGGATATTCCCTCTAAGAGATATCAGTACGGCTGACACTACACACGACGGTATAGACTGAGCATCATACCATAAGCATACTTCTCAGCAAGGTCTACTTCTCTTCTGCCCTTCAGTCCCCTATTCTTCAGAACTCCATATTGAAAGACCACAATAACTCCATATAGACATCTTGAGCTTTTGTCATTGCATGATTCACAAAGGTTGAGATAGACTTTAACACTAGTCATACAGATGAAGAGCACATAAGCCTAAAGAGACCATCCTTTAACAAAAAGACAGCTTTAGTGAAAACTTATTGCCTTTAGTATGAGCATTCTGACGTTCAGCATAATATCAGGATACTTGAAGTACATCAATGACTTGGCTATCCAATTGATGAACCATACTGAGTTCCATATTTGTTGATACAGTATAGAGAATCTATCCCTTTTAGTCTTCCAGACACCATTTCACAATGAAGGACTTCTCCATCACAACAGAACAAGAGCACATGGACATGATGATGGTGTGCTTCAAGCACAATTCTCCAAGAGAGTTCACACCTTATCTAAGAAGAGGTATTCACAAGATAGGCACACTATTTGTAAGATCACACAAATCCATATTTAAAAGACTAGAAAAGTCTCCAAGATGTCAGAGTGAAAGTTCTAGACATTTTCTTTGACTTCCATATAAACTGACCTAACGAATGTTCATCAAGATGACCATGAGTTAATCTGGACTTCCACCAACACACCTATCCATAACAATTTTCTTGGATAGAGGCTTCCAAGGATGCAAATCAAATGACTCTTCGGGACCAATCCGAATAAGATTCTCACCACTATTGATAAACACACATTTATTTATCATCCATAACATATTCTACATTTCTTCTTTGTCCAAGAATTTAACTCCTTGGATCAACCAGATTCTGCATACACTCTTCTGAAGTGATGTTTCAACATCTGGTTGATCATCAGTTCCTTTTCCCATTAACAGATCATTGAGATAGGTTCTGAAGTTTGTGCAACTATCTGAAGCTGCACCTTCAGGAGTGAAATTTTTTACCTCACCAATCAAAAGGATAATCAATTAAATACTTGCTAAGGCCACAAATATCAATTGATTTTAAATCCCAATTATGTATTCTTCAGTCACAAAATGTCATAAGAACCCCCTTCTTACTCTATCAACAATCTAGAAAGGAATTTTTCAAAGCATAAATCTTCTATAGAGGACCGTCTTCTCTTCTGAACATATTTAGCAGCGCCTTTATGAGTGGACTTGAGAGAGAAATCAAGTATCTTAAACATAGAGTGTTTACCAAATCCATAGATCATGAACTTGATAAACAAACCATTAACTCAACCTTTTCCTCTATTACCCTTCATAGTACGTGTTTGACCTGTCTCCGAAGCAACAAAGGAAGATCCTTTAGGGGAAAAAAACATATCACAATGCTTTCTCCTTTGCATAAGTCCCAACTAGCGATGACATGAGCATCTAGAGAGGCTGACCCCATCTTCAACAAGCCATGACAGATGTCAGAACATTTTAAAGGCACCATGCATAAAAATAACATCATTATTAGCAGTAGCGGAAGAATCTAAACAAAGGTATCAGTCAACCATTAGTACTTATCAGGCCAGATTCAGAAAACTATCCTCCTGGCTTCCAATCCCTTTGAACACTATAGTAATGGATGGTCTGATCACACAATCTCCTTCCTTGTTCAAAAGACCTGAAAGTAACTGTCACACCCAAATTTTTGACTTTAAGATCCCACCTCTCTGTTTTTTTTTCTCAAGTGATTATTTTACTTACGTGTGCACATTTATTGGGACTAACAAGTGTTTGCAGACGCAGTAATTTCAAGCGCATATTCTCCGTTAGTGCTTTAAGACGTGACGGGTTGATTTTGATTCAGATTTGGATTTTCTATTGGTTCTTTTACTAGTGGGGTGGAAGCTCAGTTAATTTGCACAAGGCTACCAGTTTTGTCTTCTTCAAAAAGAGAATATGATAAGTTCATAAACATGTTGTGATCAAAGAAACCTAATCGGCATACGAGCATTCCTGATGTTTCAAAACATTATCTCAGGTCACCATACTATTGTTTTATTAAAAAAGAAAACACCACCCTTCTTTCAATTCGATTTATGTTGGCACTACAGGTATTACAATAACAATTGCACAATTAAGAGAATGTGGGAAGCCAAGGATACCGCCACAAGAGAGACAACAGTCCTCATGACACTATCATATTGGCTTCAGTAATTGAGACCTACACGCTAAGTGCATAAATTGTAAATACGGAAATGATAACATGCCAAATACAAAGCTCAGTATTTCTTCCAGCTGGGATAGTATGTGCTATCATTAACACGTCCTCATGCTGTCATCCAAAACGTAGGCTTCTCGATGATTATCAAATTAGGAACGATGGGGTTATTGCCGCTCACAGAAGTTGCGTACGAATTATACAGGGTCTCAACAACTTCCTCAGGAGTTGAGATTTGTATGGTACGATGTTCAATTTGGCCCAGAGGAGGGACTTGTTCTCGCTCACAAGACGGTCTTAACTACTCTTGGAAACTTTAAGCTTCTGCTCCTCCTTTATCATTGCAGTTCCCACGGTTTCTTATCCACTTCTCCAATCTACCCCCAAAAAACCTGCCATAATTAGAATTGAGTCATAAAGGTATTGAGCATTAGAAACAAAATTTACAAAAAAAAAAAGAGGAACTGAAGACGGCAAAGCTCTTGGCTACTCACCAGCTAGAACGCCACAGCTCCGTTGACTCTCTTTTCTCTCCCTGAGTCATATCCCCTTTTCCATCTTTAAAAGAAAAAACAGCAGTAGATGCCGTCAACGCCAAGTTACAGCTTGTTGTCGTGATCCCGGTATGACCTGTTAAGAAAACGATTGGAACCAATAAGCCATTAAGTCAATTCACTCAGTGGAGTGGGAAGCATCTTGATTTACAGTTCTGTTGCATCCACAACTAGGAGATAACAGACTTCCAAGCTTCAAAATGGCGAAAAGAAAATTGCACAAGTTAGATAGTCATTACAGTTTATTTTATTCCTGGCAAACATAGAGGAAAGACGAGACAATGAACAACATCTGACTGGTGCGTATGATGGCCAACCAAGAGGTTTAAAACAAACCTGGATGGATAGATAGAATAAGATGTGAAGGTGCCATTCTATTTTCCCTGATCCAAGGAAGTGTTCAAATGGTTGGGCTTCGCCATCTGGTGATATATTCGTGGTTAGAGGTCCTGGATGTTTTACTCCACAAGCTAAGATTCCAGCAAGAGGTTACCTGCTCAAGTCTCTTAGTTTTGGTTGGATAACAAGTCCAATGAAGATTAGTGAGATATTGGAACATCCAAGCTGTTGGTAGCGAAATCACCCTATCTCGCCAATCCTTCAAAACAAACTCAATCTCAACGCCTGCAAAAGAAGAAGTCTGTTCAGACCGATTAATTACCGCAAATCAAACGCGAAGCACAGTTAACTTACCTTCAAATAAGACAGTAAAGCCACATCGTTCATACACCGTCGCCAATGTCTGAACCTACATTTATAGTAAACAAGCTTCAGACAAATATTGCGGCACCAAGTTAAAGTGAAGCCCCAAAGCAACGACCCTTCAGAACTCACGTACTATGCTCCTACTGTAAAATGCATGAAGAGGAGCCACGATGGAATCAGTGGCTCTTAGTCGAATGCACCACTGCTCGCGTTTGTGGAAACCTGCAAATCGATACAACCAGTGCTTCCTCCTGAGTTAACGCAAGAATCTGTTGAAAACCCAAAGCAGGGCAATAATGTTTAGCAGACACATCAAAATCAAGCTTTTTCGAATTTAGATTCAGGCTCAAGAGTAGAGATAGTCGCAATACTTTTCTTCCAAGACAGACACCGCATATTGAAACGAAAATAGAAAAAATCTTACCATCACTAGACCAAGACGCAGAAGTTGTTGTAGAAGCCTCAAAACTTGACAAACCTTTGAACAAATTAAAGCTCACACAGTCACTTGAAATCTCGACAGTAACCTCAGTAAGCTAAAGTCTACAACAAGTACAGAATGTTGCCGCACCTTCGTCATCAGGGATAATTTATTCAACCCTGTCAAAAGAGGTAGATGAAGTCAATAAACCCGCGAAGTAACTTCAAGCAACAGGCGAAGCGTAATCGAATTGGTTGAGAAATATGAGAGTAGTAAAATAAGGCAAGACTTAACTTCGACGCCCCCTACTCTTGTTAACCCCAGGTACCTTCACCAAATATTTGAAAAAAAACAATGTTAGAAGCATAACAAACTTGACCTAAATGAGGAGAAAGAACAACAACCTTGCCCTTCTTCTATTCTGACGCAACAACTAACTCGCCAATTTTGTTACCGTATTCACTCCGGGCCGACCCTTTCCTCTTGGCCCAAGTCCCTTTGCTATCCGCCCCTGGAAAAAAAATGAGAAATCCAAATTAGCAATTAATGGAGGAATATCCCTATGAAAGAAAGGATCTAATCCAGAATTTCAAGACATTGAATCTAGACAGACAAAGGTGTTAAACGAGATTGGTACATGATATCAGAAAACGAGATCTCCATTAAGAAACATTAAGCAAGGTTGGACGAAAGAGGAAATATTTGGAATCTGATTTGTCTCAAAAAGGGAAATCCAAATCAACATTCAAAATCGATTTAATCAACTTTCAAATCAAAGATCCTCTCTGAAGCCTATATAAAGAGGGATTTGGAAACGAAAAAGGAGAGAAAAAAAATCCACAGATAATCACAATACCGAAACCCTAAAAAAGAGAAAAATCGAGTAGAGAAAAATTTTGCACTCGTCTCTCCGGTTGACGAAACCACTACACGCCGCTGCGAATTCAACAAGACGAAATACCCGTTCTCATCATCTCAAACGTCGCCGTTACCCGCGACCTTCAGTAACGCCCTAGTTTCTCATATGCTCTTAAACTATTGATGCCTCTGTTTTTCTTTTCAGGTTCGAAATATGAAGAAAGGTAATAACAAAACAATCGCGTTTGGAGAGATGGAGATGACGGGGGGAGACAAATCCGATTTGAGGGGGGGGGGGAGGTTCGAAGGGGATTTAGGGTTTCATTGATCCCTCTTTTTCTTTCTTTTCTATTTTGTTCTGAATTCTTTGTAATGCACACACACCGTAACACCTTGCACACACTAATCACTAATTGGTCTTTCATTTGCCGCTTAATTAACCGTTTAAATCCGCCTTAATCAACCGAATTATAACTTTAAAATACTAATTTTAATCAATTAAACCTAAGCTTCCATTTAATTAATAATCATCAACCTCTTATTAATCAACTTTTAATTTTCCATCCTTCAATTAGTATGAATTAGTGAAACCTTTTTTTAACTTATTTGTTTTAGTTAATGACCTTTTAACTAATTAATCTTCTATCCTTTTTATCAATAATAATTCTGATCATCATTCTTTTCTCATAATTTATTTATTAATAATAGTAACCTTTGTTTAATTTAGATAATCGAAATTTTATATATATATATATATATATATATATATATATATATATATATATATATATATATATATATATATATATATATATATATATATATATATATATATATATATATATATATATATATATATATATATATATATATATATATATATATATATATATATATATATATATATATATATATATATATATATATATATATATATATATATATATATATATATATATATATATATATATATATATATATATATATATATATATATATATATATATATAATCAACTTAATTTGAATTCATAATTTAAAATTAATATAACATTTTCTTACAAACTGATTCACCCTTCTAAATTAACATCATCACCCTTTAATCTCCCGTTAACCCTAATTAACTATAACATAATCATTAATTCCTTTTATTTAAATAATTAACTAATTAAGTAACCTTTTTTTTAACCAATTTTGTGAATTTAATTTATAATCAACTTTTAATTTAAATTAACTAATAACTCTTTTAAATTAACCTCTTAATAAGTTAAGTTTCAAAACTAATTAATCCATTAACTTTCTAGATCTTTTTATAGACTTAATATTTTTTTATAAATAGTTTATATCTTTACTCACCAAATAAAACCTTTTATTTAATTAGAAATTAAAATATTTTTAAAAATAAAAACAATTCTTTTACATTATTTTATAATTAACAAATTAATATTGGTTAAGTAATCACTTCACTTAGGTTTTATAATAAAATTAAACTATTGTAGCATTTCATTTAAAACTCAAAATAATTTATATTTAACATCACCTAAATCAATTTCATGTAAAAATAATACAACCCTCCCATTAATTAATTCAACAACCAATTAAAATCAATCCACGTCGTAAAACCATTTCAATTGTGCACACTCACATTCACGACACATGCACCTACACCTTAGCGCTTTCATGCGTATGTATGTGTTTACTTATCTACTTCTATTTCTTTCCTCAATTTACGATTTATCGCAATTTATATCCTCGCATCGCATTCCGTCCAAAGGAAAAACCTACACATGAGTCAACACTCGTGTGTAGTGCATCTCATTTGCATCATTATCCCCCCGATCCTTGATCCCATTCAAGTTGATCAATTAAGTTAGATCCTACCCTATAGGAAGGACCTTATCTTTTACAACATAGGAAAACAATACAACTCAATCAACACAATACAATTTTTTACAAACACAATAGAGAAGGATGTTAATCATCTTAAGCGAGGTATAATCTCCACACCATCAAACAATTCTTACAAACCCGTGGCGGTTAAATCTCTCTTAAAATGAAGACACATATCTTCTCCTAAAATCAATTAATCAACTACCCTAAACCCGTGGGAACTTTGACCACAGTCAAAGAACTCCTCAAACCCTTTAGGGGAACTACAGATACTCTGATTCCACTCCCGTAAGGATATGTAGGCATAAGATGCGATATCTTATCGAGTATACTTAGAAATAAACCCCTTAGGTCTTTAACCTTAAGCAAATAACTTAGCAATAAACAACATAAAAACAAGAGGTTCCTGTAGAGTACTACAGAAACTTAGGATGCTAGTACCTTCCCTAAGTTTAACCAACCCGCGAACCTATAACTCTCTAGCTTGCATTTGCATTGCATTATGGGAATTTCGATCTTTATCCCTTCCTTTGGACAAATCAAAGTTCGGTTGCAAAATGAATATGAGATTCAAACTAATCAATAGTTTAGTATCCGATTTTCACCGTGACAGAAATGGCGACTTCACTGGGGATGTTCTTCAGTGGGTTTCCTTAACTTGTTTTATTTATGCTTGTTTATTATATTTGCTTAATTGCTTATTTATGTATTTGTTTTATTGCTTTTTGGGTTGATATCTTTGAGTGGTGAGACAAATTCCTACACCCGGACTTGAGAGAAATTAAGATAGGATGGTGATATATTCGATGAGACTTATAGGGAGTGAGTCCCGACTAAGTTGATTCAAAAATCCCGCTTAGTTGAGACCCTTTTGAAAATAGTTCGGTTGAACGAGTTTAGTCGTGAAAACTTTTACTATTCTCAATTGGAGTCCATGATACTAAGGACTGTAGCTACCTTTAACCCCACTTTGGCCTTTATTAGGGCGTAGTGCGAGGCTATAAGGGAGTAAGTCCCAAAATAGTGCTACGCGAAGCTACACTCAAAAGAAGTTCTCTTGAGAATATTATTAATCCTCAAGTTAGTTGAGAAATTTATAATATCCGATAGATGGACTAATGACTTTGGGACCTTTTTTTAGAACTCAGTTCTGCAGGTACCATCCACCTTTAGTCCTTATCCTTTGGGAATGGGTATACCCTTGGCTCCATGCTCGTTGCAAACCTAGGACCTTTTGTTTGTTTATCTTTGTGTGCCCTTATGTGCTTACTTGTGCTTGTTGCATTCATCTAGCATCATACTACATTGGACTTCATGGGATTTACCCTTTATTTATGAACATTGTAGGACGTTATGGATAGACGAAATACTCTAAAATATACTTTTAAGAGTCCCAAATTGGATGACCTAAGGGAGTTGGAAGCTTTGATTGAAGACCAAGAGAAGTTCAAGAGTAAATATGGGAAGTTATTATCTTTGTTGAGACGTAAGGCCAATGAAGACCTACTTTCTGCTCTGTTACAGTTCTATGATCCGATGTATCACTGCTTTACATTTCCAGATTATTAGTTGTTACCAACTTTGGAAGAGTACTCTTTTTTGGTAGGGTTACCCATTCTAGAAGAATCTCCTTTTCCTTTCTTGGAAAAGGACCCCGAAGAAAGAGACATCGCTAAGGCCCTTTATCTCAAGGTATCTGACGTTAAGGCCAACATGGTTGTTAAAAGTGGGACCTTTGGTTTGACTACAGATTTTTTATTCAAGAAGGCCTCATTTTATACTGATTTTACGAACAAGGCTCCATTCGAGGCAATCTTTGCCTTACTTGTCTATGGGGTATTTCTATTTCCAAGTTTTGAGGGGTTTGTGGACCTTAACGCAATTAAGATCTTCATGAAGAACAATCCAGTGCCGACTCTATTAGGTAATACCTACCACTCTATACATCTCTGAAACCTTCGTGGTGGAGGAATGATCACATGTTGTGTGCCTTTATTATATAAATGGTTCCTTACCCACTTGCCCAAATATGTTTCCTTTTGGCACCTTAATGATAAGCGTTGGTCGGAAAAGATTATGGCTTTGACTCATTCTGACATCGATTGGTATAGCCGTGAGTATGATGGAATTCTAATAGTTGATGGATGTAGGGATTTTGCTAATGTACCTTTACTCAACTTTGGTGGAGGGATCAGTTACAATCCGATTTTAGCCCGCCGACAGTTAGGATATCCATTGAAGGAACCACCTAAGAGCATACAAGTTGAGAATGTCTTCTTCGAGGATAATCAAGAACTCCGAGAGAAGATCATGGAAGCTTAGAAGCATTTGCATAAGAAAGATAGGACTAGTTTGGGAAGGCCCAACTGTGTGTCTATGGAACCATATCTCCAGTGGGTAACGAATAGGGCGATCAAGCTGAAGATGCCTTACTCTCGCCAAGACCCTATACCTCCAAGAAGGGAGCCCATTTATGTTTTCATGTCTGAAATCGAGAAGTTAGAAGTTGCTTTGAAGAAGTCGCGACATGAGTTAGAGTCCTGGAAGAACAAGTATCTAGTGTCTGTCGCAGAAATTGACGAACTTCAGAAACAGCTACAGTTGAAGGATGAAGAGTTAATCCCTTGCAAGAAAAGGAAGATCATGGAGGATTTATTTTTCTCCGACCCGCAGTGCACTATTTGGAAACTAATTGTGGACAACCTTATCCGTGAGAAGACACAATTAGAAGAGCAGCTCAAGCAGCAGAATTTGAAACTTCTTTAGTGTCTTTACTAGCTTTTATTTGGGACTTTTAAAAGCAATTATTTGTATTCCGCTTCGAAATTAATAAAAAAACGTTTTCTTTTACTACAATGTTTATAAATAGCTAGGATCCCATGAAGTCCTACTCATATTGCATTACATTCTTTCTTTATTCATTTCAAGAAACTCAATTTTATTTCTCAGGTATTGTAACCATGGATTTCAAAAGAGAAGCCTTGGAGTACACTTTTCAGAGCCCTAACATTGAAAGCTTGAGAGAGCTAGCTGATCTAATCGAGAATCGTTACGCCTTCGCAGCAGAATACGTAGAAGTCTTCCGTTTCCTCGAACTCAAGATGAAGGAAGGGTTGTTGGAGACCCTCGTTCAATTTTACGATCCATTGTACCACTGTTTCACTTTCCCGGATTACCAGTTGATGCCGACACTGGAAGAGTATTCTGATTTCCTGAGGATGCCTGTAACGGCCCGTCCCATATTCACCGGCCAGGAAGACACACCCAGTCATCAAGAAATTGCCAATGCCACTCATCTCAGTTTGGCAGATGTGCAAGCGCACCTAACCACCAAGGAAGGAATCCTTGGATTCCCTGCTGACTTTTTGATTGAAAAAGTTCGATACCATGCTGAAAGAAAGGAAGTCCTTATCATGGAAGCCACCTTTGCTCTGTTGGTTTATGGGATTTTCTGGTTCCCAAAGATCGATGATTTTGTTGACATGGATGCAATTAAATTGTTCATACTCAAGAATCCCATTCCCACCTTGCTCGCTGACACATACTTTTCAATCCACTCGAAGAATGCTGAAGGAGGAGGACACATCGTTTGTTGTACCGCTCTGTTGTATTCCTGGTTCACTGCTCGCTTAACTCGACACCCGTCTATTTGGGAAGAGGAAGAATCGCCCCGTTGGTCTAAGATAGTTATGGCCCTTACTCACTCTGACATTGTGTGGTACGACCCTACTTATGGAGGTATATGCATGATCCATAGCATCGGAGGATTTACTAACATACCGCTCATTGCAAGAGAAGGATGCATAAATTACAATCCCACTCTGGCCCGTCTCCAATTTGGGCATCCCATGATTGAAGTACCCGACCAGACTCTATTAGAAGGAATCTTTCTCAAAGAAGGAGAAGACCCAGACCTGAAGACCATCATAATTTACTCATGGGAATACGTCAATAAGGAAGGAAAAGCCGCTTTAGGATACCCCAATTGTGTTGTCTCTGAAGAATATCTACATTGGGTGCGAGAGAGAGCTCTCGACCTCAAGATGCCATTCCCCTTCCATGAACCTATGGTATTGGCTTTTCATGATCCAGATTGGTTTGACGTGAGCGAAGTAGATCAGTTGAAGGCTGCTTTGGATGAAGCTCGGAAACTAAAGGCTGCTTGGAAGAACAAATTTTTCACACTCAAGGTAGAGAAAGAGAAGTCCCAGAGGCTGCCAAAAGTAGAACTTGCAAGGAAAAGAAAGGCGCGAGAGGATTTATTTTCCTCTCACACCTCCTCAAGTGCTGTCACCAATGATGATCTTCCCCCAGATACTGTGGCTTGGAAGGAATGTGTCGACCGACTCATCAGAGAGAAGACCGAGTTGCAGGAACGCATCAGTCAGCTAGAAAGAGAACTTCGTACACAGAAGGAGCATAAGGAGTATATCTCCGAGTTTCTCTTTTGCTTTTGATTCAATGTAATAAACTCTTAAAAAGAGTACACCGTTTTGTAACACTTCGATCATCAAAGTAAAATAAGTTTTTCTCCAAGGTTACAATACCAAAATAATTTGAGTTTCTTGAAAGTCTCACACTCATTTGCATTTTGCATAAGCATAGCATCGTTTGCATTCCAGGGTCTCACTCTTGCTTCATCTCCGCAGAACAAGCTGAATCACCGGTACAACACTCGAGCTAGTCAACGCCAGAAGATGGATCAACTAGAGCAAGAGAACAGAGTGCTCCGTGATGAAGTTGCAAGTATGAAAGAAAGTTTGGAGAAGTTGAATGGTCTAGTGGAAGCCTTGTCTAGTCAAATATCGATCAACAACCAAGAGGTTCCAAGGACTGTCGTATCCGAAGTGACGCCAACACCGATCCCAGTGGTGTCTTCTGTTGCTGAAGTATCCTACAGTATGCCTCAAGGTTTCCCGTGGGGATTGTCCCCTAATTTCTTTTTGGCCGGGTACCGTCCGCCTGTGTCTGAGATCCCTGTGGCGACCACTGTTCAAGCTGCTCCTGTAATTTCTGCTGTGATGACTACCGCATCTCCGCATGTGAATGTTGTCCCGTATATTCTGGATGAACCAATTTTACATGGGTCTCCAACCGAAACTGTGGGTTTAGAAGAGAAGATAGGAGGATTTCAAGACCAGTTTTCTGAAATACAAAAGGAGTTGAGAGCCCTTCGTGGAAAGGACTTATTTGGTAAGAGTGCTTCTGAGCTGTGCTTGGTTCCAAACGTTAAGGTCCCACCGAAGTTCAAAGTCCATGATTTTGAAAATTACAAAGGGAATACCTGCCCTCAGAGTCATCTCATTATGTACGCCAGGAAGATGTCTGCCCAAACTGATAATGATCAATTACTCATTCACTACTTTCAAGACAGATTGACAGGCGCCGCACTCAAGTGGTACATGGGGTTGGATAGTACGAAGATTCGAACTTTCAATGATCTGGGAGGAGCCTTTGTCAAGAAGTATAAGTACAATGTGAACATGGCGCCCGACCAAAATCAGTTGAGAGCAATGGCACAAAAAGATGAGGAGAATTTCAAAGAATATGCTCAGCGTTGGCGTGAGTTGGCCACGCAAGTCACACCACCATTAGAAGAAAAAGAGATGACCAAGATTTTTCTGAAGACCCTTGGTCCTTTCTTTTACAAGAAGATGGTAGCCAGCGCACCCAGTGACTTTACTGAGATGGCCAATATGGGAATGCGTTTAGAAGAAGGTGTTCTCGAAGGAAGATTGACCAAAGAAGAGAGCGCTCCTAAAAGGTATGGGAGCAGTTTTGTGAAGAAAAAGGAGCAAGGTGTAAATGCCATTCAAAAGGGACAACTCAGAAAGAGGTACGTGCCACCACACCAAGTCGCAGCGGTATCGCCAGTGTTTAACGCTCCGGCTTATCAGTTACAGTCTCCACAACCCTATCAGCAACCTCAGTCTCCCGTTGCTCAACAACCCCAACTTCAGCAAAGTCCACAGTACCCTTAGCAGAATCGGCCATCCAGCAATCAAGGTCGTGTGTACAGAAAAATAAATTTTGATCAGATCCCAATTGTCGCTACTGCGAAAATCGGCGTCGGCTGAACAGAAGAGTCGCCACCGTGCGTTATTTATCCCACGGGAGGGAAAGGAAACGCTCAGAGTAAACCTCGCACAACATGGGAAAGGTATGGTCGTCGCAACCAAAACTTGGATTCGGGAGTCGGTTACGCAAGGGGAAGGTATTAGCACCCCTCACGTCCGTCGTACTCGACGGGATCCACGCTTGTTTTCGGGTATGGATTGTTATTCTATCTAAACTATGGGTCGAGGGTTAAAAAGAAAATAAAATGAAAATAAAAATGACTCGGCAAAGTATCGCACTTTATGCCTACGTATTCCCGTCTGGAACGAGAAATCAGAGTCAACGTAGTTCGCCTACCTACGGGAAAGGAGGGGAAGGTTGCTCGCTAGGATATCGCATCCTATGCCTACGTACTTCCATACTGCATGGAAGATCAGAGCAAACGTAGTTCGGGCCACGTACGACACCAGTTTGTCTTGGTTGATTTTATTCCTTCTGAAAAAGGTTTTCTTGATTAACAGTCCCGGCGGACAAAAATGACGTCTTGATGAGTTCACATTCTTTTACGGAAGAAGTGTCTTTTATTGTGTTTGAAATCTTTATGTGTTTTTTTCTGTTTGTTTTGAGAAAGAAGAGACAGAACTCTAACCTACGGTTGCGAAGGGAATCAAACTAACCTAATGTTGTCATGCATGGGTTAAGACCTAGTGTCTATCATGCTCCTCTCTTGCACAGAGAGAAACAGAGATCCTACGGGATAGGCAGAAACAGAAACAATAACAGATATAATAAAGCAGTAAAATGCATGGATGCAACAGTACAAGCGAGGCAAGGGAGTCCCACTCAACCTCGAACCTAGAAAACAATAGGCAAAAAGTGAACAGACTTCACTTTCAACCCAGCAGGGTAAACAGCACACAATACAGCCCAGAAAACCAATCAATACATCAGAAATGAAATACAGCAATAAAACAAACATCTTCAGCAGCTCTGAATCAACATCTGGCTTCAAGTAATCTCCCATCAGTTACAGGCTTCAACAAGCATCAATCTCCATCTTCATGGCCTTCAGGTAAGGGCTTTGATCATCAGTCTTCTATCTGCCATGGCTTTTCTTCAAGTTCAAACCTCCAGGATGAGGAATCAGTCACAAGAGTGAAGTGAATGAATGTTAAACAGTTAATTACCTACCAATGGTGGTTCATCAACTGTTAACATTAAACAGAAAGTTTCCTCTCAAAAGTTCTATCTTTCAAATGTATTCACTGATCCTTCCAAAGGAAGGAGGTGGATATTTGAAAGAGACTTTGAATCATAGAGAAAGGATAGAGGCAAACAAAGCCATCTATGTTTGAGAAGCAAGCTTTCTAATCTAGAACTCTGCCTAGTTCCTAAACCCTAATCTTCTCAGCAACTGCTGGCAAGAACCTCCTCAACTCTTGACAAATGATCTTAAATCTCTGGATCTCCAATGGTCTTCATCTCCTCAAGTCTTCAGCTTCCCCAAGTCCCCAGACAAACCCAATACCCAAACAAGCAAGCAACAATCCCCAGAGGGCACACCACACCAGTCAATCAGATATACAGAGTATTAATAGCAGTAGGGGAATCCTGACTTTTTCTAAGAGGATCTAATAACTACCCATAGCCCCTATAGTCCCATAGCTAAACTATTCAAACCCTAAGTCCTAAGGGAAATGAATTGATTCTCCTAAGTCATCACCTAAAAACCCTAATTTGCTCATGTTGTTCAAACCTACACTAAGCACCTAAATTTAATTTCTAAAAATGGGAACTAAATTGAATCTATAAGTTCAATATCTAATCTAAACAACCTAAAAAGAATGAACAAAAAATATGAAAGTATCTAATAGAACAAAAATTAATAAAATCATGCATGAAATGAAACTATTTAAAATGTCATTTATTTAGAAAATATGGGAAAAATATCAAATAAAAAATAAAATGCAATTTTTATTTTTTAGAATTTTCTAGACATCCTAAAGAAAATAATGCAAAAAGAATGAATTAAAAATGATTTTTTATCTATTTATTATGAATTTTAGAAGATGCATAAAAAATTAAAGAAAATAAAAAGAAAAATAGAATGAAATAAAATGGAGGGGGTGAGAAAAGCAGCAAAACGCGTTCAAAGCAATGGGCCTATTAAAATGGGGGGTGTGGATAGCGCTCTGAGCCCAACCCCCCAATTAATGAAACGCAGCGTTTCAAATCTTTTGAAGTTTCCCTCCGTTTGAACTTTAAATCGTGGCCGTGCGATGAGGGGATTAAGTCAACACATGGGAATGATCTGAGGGCTGAGGGTCATCGTCCCCAACGAGCCCTAGGGTTTCTGCAAATTATTCCTCCATGCACAGAACTTCTAATCCTTCTTTCTCCCTAATCTCTCCATGAAACGCCAAGATGTAAACACCAAAGTTGATCTCCTTCTCACGTAGAACATCACTGTATCCATAGTTTTCAACATAACAGCCTAGATTTTCAAATTCGATAAACATCACAGCTCTGATTCGCCATTGCCACCTGTGATCAACTACCTCAATTCTCCACAAAACTCATCCTAAACTAATCTACAACTCATCCTAATCATTTTAATCACTCAATCCAAGATTATTTCACACAATTCTTGCCATTCTAAGCTTCAACAGAAATGGTGCACCATAACTAATGTCCATGAAACTTGCTCAAACTTATCCAAATCAATCATCTCCCTTATCCTAACCAGTCTACACTAACAATTCCCTAAAATTCTCATTAAACTATGCAATTCGAAGAAGATAACCAACCTGTTATGATGCTGAAAACAGTGATGGCATACACTTGATCCAATGCTTGAAAGGTGGGGAAGTTGATCAGTAATCTTGGAGATGAATTCTGTATGCAATTAGAGAAGCTCCCAAGCTTTGAATCTTCTAATTCCAAGGTTCTTGCACTTAGAATGATGATGGTGAATATCACAATCCCTTGCTCAATTCTCCAAAGAAATGTATGGATTCTGATCTCTGTGTGATGATGATGAAGATTGGATCAAGGATGTTGAAGTTTGAGGAGAGATTGAGAGAATTTAAGAGACTTATGCAAAAATGGAAAATGAGTGAAAATGGAGGTTTTTGACAAAATGATGGCACCAACCCTTGCATGATTCATCTTGCATGAATATATATGTGATATAGGAACCTCCTAGAAACTTGGAGAAGTTTCCCTTGTGCAAAATTCCCTTGAATGTTGATTATGTTTCTTATATTGCAAGCAACCATGGATAACTCCTAAATCTTGAACTAGACTCAAAATTACACTTTAGCCAATGTCCTTAGAATGCCTTTTCCATTCAAAATGACCTATAATTTTGCATCATTTGGCCAAGATATGAAAAATACCATTTTTTAAGCCATTTTCCTTCATTAAATTCACCAATTTTGAAACCTTGTGCCATGGACATTTCCAATCTCCCATGGTCACTTTTCTAGACTCAAAATGTCATTTGGAGCAAGTTTGATGTTGTAAGTTTTTCCATTTGGAGCTTCCTTGCATGAGTTTTGGGCATAGGTTAAAATGACATGTAATTCACAAATGACCAAAATACCCTTTGCTTGCCAAGACCATAAGTTGAGCTCCACACATCATATGAGGGCATACTATACCATTCTAGAAAGCTAAGACAATGAGGAACAATTCTTATGTTGACCAGAAATTCATTTGAAATCTCCTTGAGGGGTAAAACTAGCTTGGAAGTCAAGCCACTTTCACAGACAAAATTTCAGATACCTCAGATGACCTGTAACTTGCAAGGACCATAACTTGAGTTCTATAAATCTCCTTGATGTCTTCCACCACTCAAATTAAAGTTCTTGAGATCCTCTACAAGTTCCATGTTGGCCAAGGATCCATTTGAATCTAGCATTTTGACTTATCTTGCTTGGAAATTTGACCTAAACTAGGGGATTTTACACAGAAACCCTAATTTAGAAACTCCTCTTCTCCTTGATTTCTCTTGAATCCTTCTTGGCATATCTCCATATCCTTCTTTATATGTCAAATGATGATCCCCACATCTCTCCAATAGCCTTGAATACCCTTTAAATCAGTCAATTGACCTAGGGTTGACCTAGGGTTGACCCAGATGAAACCCTAGTTGACTGTCTTCAACTGCAATTCTTGTGATCACATCAACAACTTGTTTCCTTCTCCAAATGACTTTCTAAGTCCTCCAAGATGTCTAGATACCCTCCATGCCTTCAACTCACAGCTCACAACCCTCTTATTGACCCTCAGATACCCTCAGCTAGGAGATGGACTCAAGGCTTGATCTGCTGAACTCTCTGCTTTCAAATTCTTTCTTGATGACTTGAATGAGATGGAATTAAGATAATAACCTCTTGATAGGCCTCTAGAGATGAGAATAATGGTTGGTCCCCTGTTGAATGACTTGCTATGCTTATGCTATGCAGATGATTAGACTATGTACATGACTCTATATGCAAATGCTAATGATACTGAAACATAAACCAAGTGAATAAGGTTGGGCAAATTTTAGGGTGCAACAGTTGCCCCTATTCAAGCGGCTTGGACCCGATTGGGTGAAGAGCCCGGAGCCTTCCGACATTCGCGGTACGAGACGGTTGAATACTAGTGAAACCAGAAATTTGCCAACCGCAAAACTAAATTGCGCTCCTGCTTGAGGAACGACATTCATCAGCTGAATATGACTGTTACGGCAACCCACTGATCTCGTGCGACCGTGCTGGGGATTGTCTTCATCGTTCTGAAGAGTATTCTGTCATAACAGATTGCTTGCTTGTCCACGTTAGGACTCTGTCTGTCATCAATACGAAGAAATCTCAACTAAAACCTGTCCACGTTAGGACTCCACTTGCTGTTAACCCAGAAAAATCTCGGCAACGCCGCTGGGGATAATTCGTCTGTATTTCCATAAACTGAATCGTCCACGTTAGGAATAAAATTCTTCCACGTTAGGAGTAACACCTGTCCCCATTAGGAATGACATCGTCCACGTTAGGAGTAACATCTGTCCACGTTAGGAAATCCTCTCTTCTGTATCTGTCCATGTCGGGACCAAACCTTTCATCTTTCCACGTCAGGAAGCAATCTTCTTTCCACATAAGGAGAACTATATCAATCTGTCCACGTAAGGACTCCAATACCACTTGACATGTCCGCGTCAGGACTCAACTTTCTACGTAAGGAGTACATCATTCTTCCACGTCAGGAATCCACTTGATGTGTCCGCGTAAGGACTCAATCTTTCCACGTAAGGAATAAACTCGTCTTTCCCCGTAAGGAATCATTTTTCTTCCACGTAAGGAATCCGCTTCTGATATATCCGCGTGAGGACTCGAATCTTTCCCTCGTTAGGAATCTCCATCTCTTTTCCACGTAAGGAATCTCATCTTTCCACGTCAGGAATAAGCTTTCATCTTTCCACGTCAGGAATTGACACCTCTTTTTCCATGCAGGGAATGGACTTGTCCACGTCAGGACCCCCTTTTTCGTCTTGATTTGTCCACGTCCGGACTCAGGCACCTTCGACCCGCTGGGGAAATAAGACTTGTCCACGTAAGGACTCACGCCCTTGTCTGATCTGTCCACGTCAGGACCCATGATTTGCCAACGCAAAGAAAGATAACTGCTGAGAGGAACTGGTCCACGTCAGGGCACCAACACAAAGAGTAATCACTTTTGTCAACGTCATGACCTCCCATTCCACCAATTTCGAGAACCCGAATCTGCCCACGTTAGGACTAACACACCTCATCAATCCGGGGAAATAAACCTGTCCACGTTAGGACGCCCACTTCTGAAGAAATCCCGTCAATATAGGAACAAATTGTCCACGTCAGGACTTAGTCCTCCAATGATCCCCACCCACAAACTTCTCAGCACCAACGTGACAGCGACTTTGAGGCGGACTCTACTGGGGATGTCCGGAAACCAAACTACCGGATGCCTGTTCTGATGCCCGGGGCCACTTCTGAAATTCTGGTTCATGAACCCTTGATGACAACTAACTCTGCTTGGGAATAAAGAGAGATTTATCCTGGTAATTCTGTGGGGAATACTGCCGCAACTAACATTATCATTGGATGCCTCATGCCGAGATCTTGAATGTTTGGTGGTTCACTTGGGCAAGAGTTCTCTCCACCTGAACTGCTAGAGAACAGAAACTGCTTCAGCAAAATAAATGCTGAAGATAATGCCAACTCCGCTGGGGATAGCCAGGTGCTACGAAAATATTCCAACAAAATATATGCCGGAGGGGTGAAGTCAACCATGCTGGGAAGTTGGGAGCTTGAACCAAGTACCCTGTTGAGGTAACCCCCTGCTGGGGGATATAACTTTGCTGGGGAATAGCAGGTATGCCAAGTATGCTCGGACTTTCTGCTGGAGAGTGAACTGATATTACACGGTATCCTTGACAAAACAAATGACAGGACCCACCACCAACTCTACTGGGGAGAGTCTTGATCTCCGGGCTCCACTGGGAGGAAAGAATGTTTGCTGAAAGGAGAGGACTCCGCTGGGGATGGGATGATTCTGCGGGGAAAAATAACTGACTCCACTGGGGAAGAATAAATGACCTTACGGGGAAAGGGAAACCGCCTGAATACAGCTCACCAATTCGGAAATATTAATCTTCTGGGGCTGAACCATCCTGCTTGAGATAGGGAATCCTTCTGGGGGACACCACACTGCCTGCATACAGCCTACAATCTTTGAATCGTCAATTCCGTAGAGGATGAACGACTTTGCTGGATAATCCTTTTGTACAAGCTACGACTAGCTGGAGAGTTCTACCCTTCTTCAGGAAGAAACTGCATGACCTGCGCGAGGGCTGAGTCCTTAGTTATTGCAATCTTTTGATCATCTTCCTCGTACGGTTATGCAACCTGCAACAACACAAACAAGACAAGACAAGCCTATACAACCAAATCAACTCAGGTTAGTGACGTTATTTTTAGTTAATCCAAAGCTTTAGCAACTGTTGGCAAGGGCCAGCGGCGTTATACTCATGCTAGTTTCATCAAACTTAGGCGTTAATCATGCACAAAACAGTAAAGAACAGTGTTAAGTACTGAATAACGTATTTTATTGATTTGGCCCCTGAACGGGCGGAGTTTTGTACACGGGATGTAACTCCTGAAATGAGGAAGCTACACAAAGCAAATATACACATACACGAATACGCACAAGAAGCATAAATATTGACAACTTAAATTTGTACACATGTCGGCAACGGGATGCAGATGAACACCACGAACTGATCCTCCTATGACTCATCTGACTCTAACACTTTCCCGGTATCCCCACTTCTGAAAAGATTGTTTCCGGTAACTGGCTCCTCAAATGTATTCTCCCGCATTGATGCTCATTGCAACTATCAAATTCGGATCGCAGTCATTTGCTTTTCAAATCCCTAACTTTTGTGTGAACCGCCCTTTACGGGTTTTCAGTTCACCGGGATACCCCTTTTTGCCGAAGCCGCCCAGTGTAGGTTTTCAACTTCGCGGGTGTACATTTTTCAATTTTATCCCTAACTTTTGCCCGAACCTTTCATTCTGTTTTTGGTTCGCCAGGATGCCCCATTTTTGCCTGGACTCTCTTTTTCTGTCCAGCGGGTCTATTTTAAGCAAAGTATTTTTTAACTGCGTCCGAATTCACAGGTGACGTGAACTCTTCCCCGTCCATGGTGGACAACAACAACGCTCCTCCTGAGAAGACTTTACTAACAACGTATGGCCCTTCGTAGTTGGGGGTCCACTTGCCCCTGTGATCTGCTTGCGGCGGGAGAATCCTTTTCAGCACAAGGTCGCCCGTCTGAAAGCTTCGCGGATGTATCTTCTTGTCGTACGCTTTCTTCATTCGGCTCTGGTACAAACGACCGTATGTTAGAGAAGCTAGCCTCTTCTCATCCATTAAGCTCAGTTGGTTCAATCTGTTTCTTACCCATTCTGCCTCGTCTAGCTGAACGTCTCGCAACACCCTCAGAGAAGGGATCTCAACTTCCAATGGTAATACTGCTTCCATTCCGTATACCAACGAGAACGGGGTCGCCCCGGTTGATGTGCGTACCGTCGTACGATAACCGTGCAAAGCGAAAGGTAACATTTCATGCCAATCCTTATAGGTTACCACCATTTTCTGAACAATTTTCTTGATATTCTTATTGGCCGCCTCAACGGCGCCATTCATCTTGGGTCGGTAAGGGGAGGAGTTGTGATGTTCAATCTTGAAGTTCTGACAGAGTTCCTTCATCATTTTGTTGTTCAGGTTTGAACCGTTGTCCGTGATTATCCGCTCGGGGATCCCATATCGGCAAATGATATCTCTTTTGATGAATCTGGCCACCACTTGCTTCGTTACATTCGCGTAAGACGCCGCTTCCACCCACTTGGTGAAATAATCGATTGCTACTAGGATGAACCGGTGCCCATTAGAAGCCGTCGGCTCGATCTTTCCAATCATATCGATTCCCCACATCGAGAATGGCCATGGAGATGACATCACATTTAGAGGACTCGGAGGCACGTGTATCTTGTCAGCATAGATTTGGCACTTGTGGCACTTCCTCGCGAACTTGGAACAATCAGTTTCCATTGTCAGCCAAAAGTAACCTGCCCTCAGCAGCTTTCTCGTCATAGCATGCCCCCCAGCATGCGTACCAAATGTACCTTCGTGAATTTCCTCCATGAGAAGCTTTGCCTCTTTCTCGTCTACATAACGCAACAACACCAAATCGTGGTTTCTTCTGTATAAGACGCCATCCGGATTCAAGTAGAAATTGCCCGCTAATCTCCTGAGAGTCTTCTGATCTTGACTGGACGCCCCAGCCGGATACTCTTTATTCTTCAGGAAATTAAGGATATCAAAATACCATGGTTTGCCATCAGATGCTTCATCAATAGCAAATACATAAGCTGGCCTGTCTAGCCGAGAGATAATGATTCGGGGAGCTTCGTTCCAGAAGTTGACCTTGTACATGGAAGACAAAGTGGCAAGGGCGTCAGCCATTTGATTTTCTGCCCGCGGTACGTGATGCAATTCAACTTTGTCAAAGAAAGGCAACAATCTCCTTGCATAGTTCATGTAATGTATCAAATTAGGTTGCCGCGTCTCCCATTCCCCTTTTATCTGATTCACCACCAGAGCTGAGTCTCCGTATACGTCCAGATGTTTGATTCGCAAATCAATGGCTTCTTCAAGCCCCATTATACAAGCTTCGTATTCGGCCTCATTATTGGTAACAGCAAAGGTCAACCGGGCAGTAAACGGGATATGCGACCCGTGTGGCGTGGTGATGATTGCCCCTATTCCGCTGCCGTAAGCATTCACGGCTCCGTCAAATATCATCTTCCATTTGGACCCCAACTCTGGTCCCTCGTCTGGCAACGGCTCTTCACAATCTTTCATCTTTAGGTACATGATATCCTCGTCAGGAAAATCAAACCTCATCGATTGGTACTCTTCAATAGGCTGCTCCGCCAGATACTCAGACAGCACACTCCCTTTTATAGCCTTTTGCGAGACGTATTGAATATCATATTCAGTCAAGACCATCTGCCAACGGGCAATTCTACCTGACAACGCCTGCTTTTCAAATACATATTTGATAGGATCCATCTTCGAGATGAGCATGGTTGTATGATTCAGCATATACTGCCTCAAACGCTTGGCGGCCCAGGCCAGCGCGCAACAAGTTTTCTCAAGCATTGAGTATCGGGATTCACAATCTGTAAATTTCTTACTCAGGTAATAGATCGCATGCTCTTTTCTTCCCGTCTCGTCGTGTTGACCGAGAACACAACCCATGCTTCCCTCAAGAACCGTCAAATACATTATCAAGGGTCTACCTGCCACTGGGGGTATTAAAATCGGAGGCTCCTGCAAATACTGCTTTATTTTATCGAACGCCTTTTGACAATTTTCGTTCCACGTTACAGCTTGATCTTTCTTCAACAGCTTGAATAATGGTTCGCACGTGGCAGTTAGGTGAGATATGAACCGGGCGATGTAGTTCAACCTCCCTAAAAACCCGCGCACCTCTTTCTCTGTTTTAGGCGTCGGCATTTCTTGAATTGCTTTTATCTTAGCAGGATCGACCTCTATTCCTCTTTCACTTACGATAAACCCCAGCAGCTTACCCGATCTCACCCAGAAGGTGCATTTGTTAGGGTTCAGCCTCAGCCTGAACTTCCTAAGCCTTTTAAACAACTTCAGCAAATTCACCAGATGCTCTTCCTCCGTCTGGGATTTGGCAATCATATCGTCAACATAAACTTCGATCTCTTTATGCATCATGTCATGGAAAAGAGTCGTCATCGCACGCTGATATGTTGCCCCAGCATTTTTCAAACCGAAGGGCATCACTTTGTAACAAAATGTTCCCCAGGGCGTTATGAAAGTAGTCTTCTCCATATCCTCTGGCGCCATTTTAATCTGATTATAGCCTGAAAAGCCATCCATGAAGGAGAATACGGAGTACTGAGCAGTATTATCAACTAACACGTCAATGTGAGGAAGTGGAAAATCGTCTTTTGGGCTTGCTTTATTCAAATCTCGATAATCCACGCACATTCGAACCTTGCCATCTTTCTTTGGCACTGGTACGATGTTGGCAACCCATGAAGGATACTTCGTCACAGCCAGGAAACCAGCGTCCCACTGTTTCTGAACCTCCTCTTTGATCTTCATTGCCATATCTGATCGAGTTCTGCGAAGCTTTTGTTTGACCGGCGGGCAATCTTCTTTTAGTGGCAGGCGATGCACGACCATATCTGTATCGAGCCCTGGCATATCTTCATACGACCAAGCGAATACATCACTATACTCTTGGAGCATTTCAACCAGTCTCCGCTTGATATCACTCTGCAGTGCGGCTCCAATACGAATATTTTTCTCAACCCCTTCCGACCCCAAGTTGATAATTTCGATAACCTCATCGTGAGGCAGAATGGCTCTTTCCTCTTGCCTTACTAACCAAGACAGTTCTTCAGGAACGTCGCTATCTTCGACAACCTCTTCTTCGGCCTGGAATACCGGGTGATCGAAGTCGGGACGAGTCATGGGTGGTTCAAGGATGTCATCTGAAAATGTTATCCTGCAAAAGGAATGGTTACGTGCTTCAAAATGCGTATAAAGCGAATAACCACGTTGCCATTTTATTGAAAAAAATATAAAACAAGAAAGACAGGGATTACAGTATTTGCACATGACAAACGCCATTTATTTAATGATTGACACGCAATGTTTATAACAACACAACCCTAAGCAAATCCTGATGCCCCGGGCAAGACATCAGATTATTCAACAATTAATAAAGCAAAGCATTACTGTTTAAAAGTCACAGGAACAAGCTCCTGAATAGACCAGTTGCACAGTCCTTGTCCTGGCGTGCTTGGCTGAATCCAGGCATCCATATCACAGTCGCTGTCTCCTTCATCAGATTCTGAAGCAGCATTGACAGTTTCGTGACGTACTCCACTGGCAGAGATGGTGATTGGCCTTCTGAAGCGGGGCGCCCCCACGGAAGGAGTTGATGACGACGGTTGGTACCCCAGCCCGAACCGGTCCGTCTTCACAGGAATGTCCAGCACTTTGCCCCAGCCCTTGGCTTCTCCTGCTTCCACTAGAGCTTGAGCTTCCTTATACGATGAGACAGCTATCTCTGGCACTTTGCTCGGCCCGGGACCTTTGTCCTTGATGCGCAAACCTTCGAATGCCTGGCATGGTGTTTCGTGGATCTCTCCGTCGACTTCCACATATTTAAATGAAGATAGATGGCTGACCAGGATGTCCTCTTCTCCGCATACGGTGACTACGCTGTCTCCGACCATGTATTTCAACTTCTGATGTAGGGTAGACGTGACTGCCCCCGCCCCATGAATCCAAGGTCTTCCAAGCAGGCAGCTGTACGCAGGCTGTATATCCATGATATAAAACTCAGTTGCAAACACTTCCGGCCCCACTTGCAGAGGCAAAGTGATCGATCCAAAAACTGTTCTCCGCGTGCCGTCAAACGCTCTGACTACCAAGTCGCTAGGTGTGCACAAGATTCCTCTAACATCCAACTTCATCATCGCCTTCTTGGGCAGCACATTCAAAGATGACCCGGTGTCAACCAAGACATGCGACATTACTGATCCTCTACACTCAACAGATACGTGTAATGCCATATTGTGATCTCTCCCTTTCGGAGTCAAGTCAAAATCGGTAAAGCCCAAGCTGTGGCCTGCATTCACATGTGCCAATACTCCTTCTAGCTGATTTACGGAGACGTCTTGGGGTACAAAAGAGGTGTCCAGGACTTTCAGCAAAGCATTTCTGTGAGCTTCCGAACACAACAGCAATGACAGGATAGATATTTTGGACGGTGTCTGCTGCAGATGCTCCACAATCTTATAATCACTTTTTCGAATCAAGCGCATGAACTCTTCTACATCCTTCGATGCTGCTTCTTTTTCACTCGCTTGCACCGGAACATTTTCAACCACTTTCCCTTTTCCTTTCGCTAGTCTTTCAGCCTCTACTTCAGGAGATATAAAGATCCTACCACTCCTCGTCATGCCTCCTGAACCGACAACATTATCCACAGTCCTCGCTGGCTGCTTGTTAACATCAATTTTTATCCCGTCACAATATACTTCCAACCCGTATGACCATGGGACTGCTTTCGTGTTCTCGTACGGGATTGGCCCGGCCTTAGTTATGGTGATCGGTGGGCGCTGAGCTGGTGCTGCAATAGTGATCGTCTTCCGAGGAATCGTCACAGTGGCCACATCATTCTGATTATCTGCTACTGTCCCCGCGGGTTCTTCAGTTGCCGCTTGGTCAAACTGCAATATACCTTCATCAATAAAAGCCTGAATGCCCTTCTTCAAATCATCACACCCTCCAGGTAGGGTCCAACAGTCTAAGCAATATTCGTTACATCCTGGGTAAACACCTCCTTGTAACAGTCGGCTCTTTATCTCGCTCAGCGGCGTCTTTAAATCTCCAACATTCATAATCAGATTCAGGCCTTCCTCAGTCAGAACGGCGTTGGCCCCATGATTAGGCATGGGTTTCTGCACTATATTCGGACCTGCCGTTCCGAAATTGATAGTCTTATTGTCCAAAAGATCCTGCACAACGTGCTTAAAAGCATGGCAACCTTCTATATCGTGGCCCGGGGCCCCAGAATGAAACTCACAGTGCCGACTTGCATCGTAACCAAACGGGGGAGCTCCTGTTATCGGTGCCAGAGTTCTTTTCTTTACCAGGTTTAATCCCAACAATGTCTGCAACAAATCGGCATAGGTTGAGGGAGGTTTCTCAAACACTCTTCTCGGTTTACTACCCTGGAATCTTCGCTGAGCTTGCTGTGCCCCCTGCTGAGGCTGCTGCTGCTGTTGCATTGGCTGTTGCTGACCCGGTGGTTGTTGCTGGAATGGTGTTTGTTGATACGGGATAGTAACACTCGCCACCTGCTGCGGCTGACGATATTGACCTCGTCCCCTGCCTCGGCCCCGGCCTCGGCCTCCAAATACTGCGCTCGCCTCGCCCTGACGGCGCCCACCAAAAGCTTTCCTATTACTGCCAGATGTAGTTGATTCCTCGACTTGGAACTTTCCTTGCTTAATGTTACGTTCAATCTTTTCTCCCATTAGAATCAGGTCGAAAAAACTGGCCAGAGACGTATGAAACAGCATGTCATGGAACAGCCCTGTGAATGTGCCGACAAACATGTCGTTCATTTCCTTATCTTCCACCGGGGGACGGACCCTGGCAGCCATATCGCGCCACCTTTGCGCATACTCTTTAAAACTCTCCCCCTTCTTTTGCGACAGCCCGACCAACTGGACCCGATTGGGCGCCAAGTCGCTGTTATACTTGTAATGGGCTACAAATGCCTCTGCTAATTGCTTCCACGTCTTGATATCAGTTGGCTCCAGCCCCATGTACCACTCTAGGGAAGGACCCGACAGACTATCCTGAAAGAAATGCATTAGCATTCTTTCATCAGTTGAGTATGCAGACATCTTTCTGTAATAAGCTCGTACATGCACTTTTGGACATGTGTCTCCTTTATACTTGTCAAACGTAGGGGCTTTGAATTTAATTGGCACCCTCAAGCCAGGTACCAAGCCCATTGTTGCCATGTCCAAACCCACAGCACTTTGGTTTAGGACTCCCTTCATCTGCTCTTCCAGCATTCTGATCTTCTGGGAATCATCCATCGGCCCTTCG
This sequence comes from Lathyrus sativus, assembly GCA_963859935.3. NCBI lineage: Eukaryota > Viridiplantae > Streptophyta > Magnoliopsida > Fabales > Fabaceae > Lathyrus > Lathyrus sativus. The sequence goes on from OZ012739.1 coordinate 300,338,520, forward strand.
AAACCTCCTCCAGAGAAGGCGTCCTCTTGCTGATCTTCTTGCCACATACCATTTCCAGCCCCATACCCATCATATCCATTATTACGTCCAGCTCTTATCTGATTCATCCCCGGACCTCGGCCCCTGTTGCCGTACCCTTGAACACCTCCAGCAGGACCAAAAGCCATAAATCCAGTACCGTTTCCGTTTCCAAAGCCTCCGTAACCCTGATTGGCCATACCATAACCATCTTGCCCAAAGCCTTGAGCATTAAAGCCATACTTCCCAGTGTTATCGAATCCCTGATCGTTGAATCCGAATCCAGTATTGACAAAGCCGTTGCCTCCTAGATTATCTCCCAAATTGACATCACCTAGCCCAACATTATGGACAGCAGTCTCATTTCCAACTCCGGCGTTACCATTTACAGCAGCGGTAGCGTTGTTGATATTAGCAGCAGGTGTATTGACTACAGGCGGAGCCACTGGCGTGGGAGTGCCGTCTCCATGAACAGTATCGACCCGGACAGACTGATGATCTTCATTACCATGACCAGCGTTTCGGGCCAACAGAGGCTGGACCATGGCCTGCAAATTCTCCTGCCCTTTTGCTATAGCTTCCATGGTCTGCATGAAGAGAGCGAGCTTCTCGCGCACATCTTGCATCTCGTTCTGCATTTGGTCCATGATTTTTCGACAATTGGAGCGGGTAGAATAGCGGTGCGGATGTTGATCTGCAATCCTGTTAAGTACCTGTTAAAAGCAGGAAATAAGACGCTATTCAAAGATTACCTGTAATGCAATATGAATGCAATGCAATGTGTCTGTGCATTAGGGAAGTTCATTCCCCCAGTTCTAGTGTGAAGGTGTCAGTGCGGTGATAGTGAGGACAATAGGAATATCGGAGCTGAATCATAGAAAGCCTCATATATTGCAGGGAAAATCAATAAGCCCAGGGTACAAAATCACTGAGAGTACAAAGAAGGCATGACCTCAACCAACAATCCTGGTGATGGTCAGCACTATGCAAATAAAGCATACAAGTTACTACATGAAATGATCAAATCCTCCCAAAAGTCTGGTACTCTTCCATCAACTTCTTGGTCTCCGGGTGGCTTGGTCGATCAAGCAGCCCCTCAACAAGCTGGTTTCTCCTCTTAAGGACACGGCGTACGTCTTCAGCAGTTTCTTCCCATGTTGCTTCTCCGAAGCAATCCTCTAGCTTTCGTTTCTGAGACACCGCTTCATCTCTGGATTTGATTGCCTTGTTCAGTGCATGCTGGATACTATACCTGGTCATCACTTCCTCCTCACACTTCTTGATGCTAGACTTCAACTTCTCTTCGAGGTCGGAAATTTGCTGCTTCAGCTTATCTTCCCTCTTCTTGTTGTTAGTGAGCGTAGCATTCCAAGTCTTATTGCAAGAAGAGATCTCTCGGTGAGCGATGTCAAGTGCTTTCTTCTTGGATTCAAGCACGTCATGGGAGCTTCTGAACTCTTGCCCCAGACGTTCGCGCTTCTTCTTCTCCTCAGTCAACTCGGCCCCTAACCTGTTTAACAGCTCGATCTGTTGTTGGAAAGCATACACGGCCTTGTTTTTCTCGCTGCGTACCTGGGCTAACTCCCGCTCTAACCCTTCGTTGATCTTCATCAAGGCTTCTTTTTCTCTCACCACTTGCTCGTAGGCTTCCCGAGAAACAGTAGTTGGCTCCGCTACCGGAATAGGAACAAGAATTGGTGCATCCGGAAACGGCATCCTCAACTGACTGGCTCTCTCCTGAATCCAAACTTTATAAGGTGCATAGGCCTGACAATCATTCTTTCCTAACAGTGGCTTCCCTCTGCGGTTAATACGCGTCCAGGCATGTTGCAACTTGGCTAATAACTCCCCCTTCACGTCACCTGTGAAGTACAGAGATTCCTGTACTTCTTCCTCCTGAGGTGGATTCTTCAGCGCATACCCAAACTGACGAATGAATAGAGAGGGGTTGTAATTGATACACCCCTTTCTTCCTATCAACGGTACATTAGGGTACCCAGAACAACTGAAGATGAGCTCAGATCCCAACAGGTCTCGATCAAACCACACAACGTCTTCGGAATATAGCCTCATCAGGCGCTCTGACCAACTGGCTGAGGTTGCACTATCTGCAAAGGGTCCCTTCATAGGGAGATGACTTTTGAACCACATATTCAACAGAGGAGTACAGCAGTAAACAACTTTTCCCCTTCGGTTTTCGTTCTTGTAGTGCAATGAGTGGTAGAAGTCTCCGATCAACGTTGGCACCGGATTGCCGGCAGCAAACAGATAGAAAGCATCCAAGTCCACAAAATTGGGCAGGTTAGGGAACAGCACAATTCCATAAATGCATAGAGCCAAAATAGCGTTGAAAACCACCCAACAACCGCTCTTGGCGTACTCTTGAGCTTTGCCAACCAAGAAATCGAGAGAGAAACCGGGAACCCCGAGCCAAGAAGTCACTAACAACTCAGCAGCGTTCATATGCAAGGCTTTGGCTAAGTCCTCCAGCTTGGGCTTAGCAGCAGAGTGAATAAAGGGAACCTTGTTCTGCACGGGAAGCTCAGTAAACTCCACATACTCCTCAATAGTAGGTCCTAGAATGAAGTCAGCAAAAGTAAAGCATCTCAATGCGGGGTCATAGAACTGCATCAAGGTGTATAGCCCGTTCATCTCATCTGCAGTGGGCTTACAGACTAACCTCAGTAATCTCCCATGGCTCATTCTGAAGCTTCTCCTAACCTCTTCATCAGCAAGAGATATCAGACCAAGTAAAGAAGTAATATCAGGTGAAGGCAGCTTATACGCAACTGTCTTCCTTAAACCAGCCATAATCAATACTCAGAAGTCCGGGCACTAGAACTAGGGAAATGCAAATGCACCTGCAGCACAGACACATGTTAGTGAAATGCAAATGGTAATGGATATGCAGGCAATGCAATGCAAGTAACATGCAACAGGGACCAAAGCTGTAACTGAATATCCTGAACCATATCAAGAGATCTCAGATAGACCCTCCAGAAGTCCTCAAACCCTGGTCTCAGATAGACCTAAAACAAAGCTCCAATACTGGTCTCTGATGGACCTCAAACCATAACTCCCACTGGTCTCTGGTAGACCTCAAATCACATCTCCAAATGGTCTCTGACAGACCTCATAACTCTCCATAAATACCCAGGATCTCTGATCGAGAACCAATCGGTATCTGAAGGTCTGGTTACCTGCATAACCCCAAATCCCCTCACAGGTGGGTGGCCCTATAACTGGCACAAGGTACGGCATCCTATGCGGTCATCGGCGTCACAGACTTTCAGGGTTGATGATACGATTCCCAGAAGGAGTGGCATCATCAATTCCTGAAGAGGCCTCACTTAGCCAACTTCCAAGTGATCGGTCCCCGGAGTCGACAATTCAGCTGACCAACAACCCCTTCGACCCAAAGGGTAGAAAAAGAAGCCAACCAGAAGAACCTCGTCCGAGTGTAGATTTCATGAGACACTAATGCAAGCAAAGCCGGCACGCGCCCACTACTTTCTACGCTAATTCTAGGTGCACTCAAGCCCAGGTCCGGCTTATCTCTCAATATCAGAACACCCGTCACACCCCAAATACAGCAATAATAATCAAAATATAAAGCTGAGAATACAAGGTTAGCAATAAAAATAACTCCATACAAAATCCTCGACGGGAAAACAAGCGCTAGGATTGACTCGCTCAAAGGGACGTTGGATCCCAAATGCATAAGAACCATCGCAGTTCTTAGCAGCCAGGGGACGTTGGATCCCCAGCAGAGTCGCCAGCTGTCGCTACTGCGAAAATCGGCGCCGGCTGAACAGAAGAGTCGCCACCGTGCGTTATTTATCCCACGGGAGGGAAAGGAAACGCTCAGAGTAAACCTCGCACAACATGGGAAAGGTATGGTCGTCGCAACCAAAACCTGGATTCGGGAGTCGGTTACGCAAGGGGAAGGTATTAGCACCCCTCACGTCCGTCGTACTCGACGGGATCCACGCTTGTTTTCGGGTATGGATTGTTATTCTATCTAAACTATGGGTCGAGGGTTAAAAAGAAAATAAAATGAAAATAAAAATGACTCGGCAAAGTATCGCACTTTATGCCTACGTATTCCCGTCTGGAACGAGAAATCAGAGTCAACGTAGTTCGCCTACCTACGGGAAAGGAGGGGAAGGTTGCTCGCTAGGATATCGCATCCTATGCCTACGTACTTCCATACTGCATGGAAGATCAGAGCAAACGTAGTTCGGGCCACGTACGACACCAGTTTGTCTTGGTTGATTTTATTCCTTCTGAAAAAGGTTTTCTTGATTAACAGTCCCGGCGGACAAAAATGACGTCTTGATGAGTTCACATTCTTTTACGGAAGAAGTGTCTTTTATTGTGTTTGAAATCTTTATGTGTTTTTTTCTGTTTGTTTTGAGAAAGAAGAGACAGAACTCTAACCTACGGTTGCGAAGGGAATCAAACTAACCTAATGTTGTCATGCATGGGTTAAGACCTAGTGTCTATCATGCTCCTCTCTTGCACAAAGAGAAACAGAGATCCTACGGGATAGGCAGAAACAGAAACAATAACAGATATAATAAAGCAGTAAAATGCATGGATGCAACAGTACAAGCGAGGCAAGGGAGTCCCACTCAACCTCGAACCTAGAAAACAATAGGCAAAAAGTGAACAGACTTCACTTTCAACCCAGCAGGGTAAACAGCACACAATACAGCCCAGAAAACCAATCAATACATCAGAAATGAAATACAGCAATAAAACAAACATCTTCAGCAGCTCTGAATCAACATCTGGCTTCAAGTAATCTCCCATCAGTTACAGGCTTCAACAAGCATCAATCTCCATCTTCATGGCCTTCAGGTAAGGGCTTTGATCATCAGTCTTCTATCTGCCATGGCTTTTCTTCAAGTTCAAACCTCCAGGATGAGGAATCAGTCACAAGAGTGAAGTGAATGAATGTTAAACAGTTAATTACCTACCAATGGTGGTTCATCAACTGTTAACATTAAACAGAAAGTTTCCTCTCAAAAGTTCTATCTTTCAAATGTATTCACTGATCCTTCCAAAGGAAGGAGGTGGATATTTGAAAGAGACTTTGAATCATAGAGAAAGGATAGAGGCAAACAAAGCCATCTATGTTTGAGAAGCAAGCTTTCTAATCTAGAACTCTGCCTAGTTCCTAAACCCTAATCTTCTTAGCAACTGCTGGCAAGAACCTCCTCAACTCTTGACAAATGATCTTAAATCTCTGGATCTCCAATGGTCTTCATCTCCTCAAGTCTTCAGCTTCCCCAAGTCCCCAGACAAACCCAATACCCAAACAAGCAAGCAACAATCCCCAGAGGGCACACCACACCAGTCAATCAGATATACAGAGTATTAATAGCAGTAGGGGAATCCTGACTTTTTCTAAGAGGATCTAATAACTACCCATAGCCCCTATAGTCCCATAGCTAAACTATTCAAACCCTAAGTCCTAAGGGAAATGAATTGATTCTCCTAAGTCATCACCTAAAAACCCTAATTTGCTCATGTTGTTCAAACCTACACTAAGCACCTAAATTTAATTTCTAAAAATGGGAACTAAATTGAATCTATAAGTTCAATATCTAATCTAAACAACCTAAAAAGAATGAACAAAAAATATGAAAGTATCTAATAGAACAAAAATTAATAAAATCATGCATGAAATGAAACTATTTAAAATGTCATTTATTTATAAAATATGGGAAAAATATCAAATAAAAAATAAAATGCAATTTTTATTTTTTAGAATTTTCTAGACATCCTAAAGAAAATAATGCAAAAAGAATGAATTAAAAATGATTTTTTATCTATTTATTATGAATTTTAGAAGATGCATAAAAAATTAAAGAAAATAAAAAGAAAAATAGAATGAAATAAAATGGAGGGGGTGAGAAAAGCAGCAAAACGCGTTCAAAGCAATGGGCCTATTAAAATGGGGGGTGTGGATAGCGCTCTGAGCCCAACCCCCCAATTAATGAAACGCAGCGTTTCAAATCTTTTGAAGTTTCCCTCCGTTTGAACTTTAAATCGTGGCCGTGCGATGAGGGGATTAAGTCAACACATGGGAATGATCTGAGGGCTGAGGGTCATCGTCCCTAACGAGCCCTAGGGTTTCTGCAAATTATTCCTCCATGCACAGAACTTCTAATCCTTCTTTCTCCCTAATCTCTCCATGAAACGCCAAGATGTAAACACCAAAGTTGATCTCCTTCTCACGTAGAACATCACTGTATCCATAGTTTTCAACATAACAGCCTAGATTTTCAAATTCGATAAACATCACAGCTCTGATTCGCCATTGCCACCTGTGATCAACTACCTCAATTCTCCACAAAACTCATCCTAAACTAATCTACAACTCATCCTAATCATTTTAATCACTCAATCCAAGATTATTTCACACAATTCTTGCCATTCTAAGCTTCAACAGAAATGGTGCACCATAACTAATGTCCATGAAACTTGCTCAAACTTATCCAAATCAATCATCTCCCTTATCCTAACCAGTCTACACTAACAATTCCCTAAAATTCTCATTAAACTATGCAATTCAAAGAAGATAACCAACCTGTTATGATGCTGAAAACAGTGATGGCATACACTTGATCCAATGCTTGAAAGGTGGGGAAGTTGATCAGTAATCTTGGAGATGAATTCTGTATGCAATTAGAGAAGCTCCCAAGCTTTGAATCTTCTAATTCCAAGGTTCTTGCACTTAGAATGATGATGGTGAATATCACAATCCCTTGCTCAATTCTCCACAGAAATGTATGGATTCTGATCTCTGTGTGATGATGATGAAGATTGGATCAAGGATGTTGAAGTTTGATGAGAGATTGAGAGAATTTAAGAGACTTATGCAAAAATGGAAAATGAGTGAAAATGGAGGTTTTTGACAAAATGATGGCACCAACCCTTGCATGATTCATCTTGCATGAATATATAGGTGATATAGGAACCTCCTAGAAACTTGGAGAAGTTTCCCTTGTGCAAAATTCCCTTGAATGTTGATTATGTTTCTTATATTGCAAGCAACCATGGATAACTCCTAAATATTGAACTAGACTCAAAATTCCACTTTAGCCAATGTCCTTAGAATGCCTTTTCCATTCAAAATGACCTATAATTTTGCATCATTTGGCCAAGATATGAAAAATACCATTTTTTAAGCCATTTTCCTTCATTAAATTCACCAATTTTGAAACCTTGTGCCATGGACATTTCCAATCTCCCATGGTCACTTTTCTAGACTCAAAATGTCATTTGGAGCAAGTTTGATGTTGTAAGTTTTTCCATTTGGAGCTTCCTTGCATGAGTTTTGGGCATAGGTTAAAATGACCTGTAATTCACAAATGACCAAAATACCCTTTGCTTGCCAAGACCATAAGTTGAGCTCCACACATCATATGAGGGCATACTATACCATTATAGAAAGCTAAGACAATGAGGAACAATTCTTATGTTGACCAGAAATTCATTTGAAATCTCCTTGAGGGGTAAAACTAGCTTGGAAGTCAAGCCACTTTCACAGACAAAATTTCAGATACCTCAGATGACCTGTAACTTGCAAGGACCATAACTTGAGTTCTATAAATCTCCTTGATGTCTTCCACCACTCAAATTAAAGGTCTTGAGATCCTATACAAGTTCCATGTTGGCCAAGGATCCATTTGAAGCTAGAATTTTGACTTATCTTGCTTGGAAATTTGACCTAAACTAGGGGATTTTACACAGAAACCCTAATTTAGAAACTCCTCTTCTCCTTGATTTCTCTTGAATCCTTCTTGGCATATCTCCATATCCTTCTTTATATGTCAAATGATGATCCCCACATCTCTCCAATAGCCTTGAATACCCTTTAAATCAGTCAATTGACCTAGGGTTGACCTAGGGTTGACCCAGATGAAACCCTAGTTGACTGTCTTCAACTGCAATTCTTGTGATCACATCAACAACTTGTTTCCTTCTCCAAATGACTTTCTAAGTCCTCCAAGATGTCTAGATACCCTCCATGCCTTCAACTCACAGCTCACAACCCTCTTATTGACCCTCAGATACCCTCAGCTAGGAGATGGACTCAAGGCTTGATCTGCTGAACTCTCTGCTTTCAAATTCTTTCTTGATGACTTGAATGAGATGGAATTAAGATAATAACCTCTTGATAGGCCTCTAGAGATGAGAATAATGGTTGGTCCCCTGTTGAATGACTTGCTATGCTTATGCTATGCAGATGATTAGACTATGTACATGACTCTATATGCAAATGCTAATGATACTGAAACATAAACCAAGTGAATAAGGTTGGGCAAATTTTAGGGTGCAACACCAATGACACATGCTGATTTATTCCCCGCTTTGATTAAAAAGGGTCACATTCAGGCGAGAGCTCCACCTCCGGCTCCCACGAATCCTCCCCCTTCTTATAGAGCTGACAAGTTTTGTCCTTACCATCAGGGTGCTCCAGGACATGATATTGAGAGTTGTTTTGGTTTGAAGATGGATGTCCAGAGGCTCATTAAAAATGGAATCTTGTCTTTTAGGGATTCCGACCCTAATGTACAGAAGAATCCATTACCACCGCATGGTTCGCCCTCTGTCAATATGATCGAAGACTGTGTGGGAAGTGATAATCAAGAAGTTTCAAATGAGGAGGCTGAAGAAGTTTGTGTCATAGTACCCCACTTTAAGGAAGTGGAACGTATAGAGATCGTTTACAATAGTAAGAAACCGGCTGTTACCCCTTAGTAATCAATGTGCCTGGGCCTGTCCCTTACACTTCTAGTAAGGTTATCCCATACAGGTACAATGCTACTATGTTGGAGAATGGGAAAGAGGTGCCCTTGCCCACTGTACTCTCAGTAGTTAATATTGCAGACGTCAGTACAGTGATAAGAAGCGATCGAGTCTACCCGACTGTGCCACCGAAAGAAAAAGAGGTTTTGTTCGAACCATCAGGCTCAAAAGACCCAACGGTGGGGCAATCTGGTGGGTCTAATTTATCCAACTCCGATGAATGTTTGAAAGTAATCAAAAGAAGTGAATATAAGGTTGCAGATCAGCTTCTGCAAACCCCATCGAAGATTTCTGTGCTACAATTGCTGATGAGTTTTGAGGCTCATAGAGAAGCGCTTCAGAAGATTTTGGAACAAGCTTATGTCGAGCAGGATGTGACTATGGAACAATTCGATAACATCATTGGCAGTATTACTTCAGGTGATAATCTGGGCTTTAATGAAGACGATCTCCCAGAAGAAGGAAGGAAACATAACATGGCTTTACACATTTCTGTGAACTGTGGAAACGACTCTCTGTCTAGCGTGCTGGTTGATACAGGATCGTCTCTAAATGTAATGCCTAGAACTACCCTATCTAAGCTGTCGTACCAAGGACCGCCGATGAGGCCAAGTCGCGTTATTGTCAAAGCTTTCGATGGATCGAGGAAAACAGTAATTGGTGAGGTAGATTTGCCCATGACTATCGGACTACAGACTTTCATGATCCCGTTTCAGGTTATGGATATTCGTGCCGCCTATAGCTGTTTGCTAGGGAGGCCGTGGATACATGAAGCTGGAGCAGTTACTTCTACCCTGCATCAGAAGTTGAAATATGTCTTCGAGGGGAAAATAGTTACAGTTTGTGGAGAAAGAGCTTTGGTGGTAAGTTACTTGTCATCATTCTCATATGTCGAGGCTGAGGAGGAAATCGGCACGCAATTCCAAGCCTTGTCCATTGTGGGTGAGGGTGCCCAGAAGTCTCAAGCATCCATGTCATCATTCAAAGACGCACAGCGAGTAGTGAACAGTGGTCATCAGACAATATGGGGGAAGGTGTTGTCCTTTCCAGAAAACAAAAACAAGGAAGGTCTCGGTTTCACCAATAGTTCTGCCCAACGAACTACCAAAAGTCAAGGGCTCCCGCTGATCAATGAAGTGTTCCGTAGTGGAGGAGTCGTCCATCATCCTCAGATCAATATTGTGTCAGAGGACGAACTTGAGGGCTACATATCAGATGGTTCTACAAGGTCCTCCATCCCTTACGAAGACTACGAGCCCTATATGGAAGATCCGGGCTATGTTTCAGATGAATTTGACTATACCTTTGGAGTTTATGCCGTCACCGAGGAGGATCCAGATGAGGACGTCCCAGACTTTGTGACCCCAGGCGTTGCAGTCAAGAACTGGAGTGCGGTTGAAGCCCCTACTGCCATTCATATATCTAAGTAATGCATTTGTTTTAAAAAAATTTCGCTCTGCCCAAGGCGAAATTGCATTTGTTAGGGCTTATTTTCAATAATTCCTTTTGCTCTTCCCAAGGCAAAGGTGACTTTGTTGGGCGTGTCTTTTTTTGGTTTTTCTATCATCAATAAACTACTTTCATTTACATTTGTGTTTTATATTTATTCACAATGTTGGAAAATAATAAGTAGCATCTCGTGTACACACACTTTCCACCAAAAAAAAACTTATTGAAAATCACGTCACTTGCGCAGATTGCTACATAAAATACATCCTGGGAATAATGATCCACGGCCTTCTCCAAATTTCGAGTTTCCTGTGTACGAAGCCGAGGACGAAGAAGACGATATCCCAGAGGAAATTTCCAGGCTACTTGAGAAAGAGGATAAATCTATCCAACCCCATCAAGAGCCGGTGGAGCTAATCAACTTGGGATCAGAGGAAACCCGTAGAGAAGTGAAAATTGGAGCTCTGCTCAAACCCGACGTGAAGAAACAGCTAATTGATCTGCTTGGAGAGTTTGTTGATGTGTTTGCTTGGTCATATCAGGATATGCCTGGATTGGACACGGCTATAGTTGAACACCGTCTGCCTTTGAAGCTAGAATGCCCACCGATAAAACAAAAGCTCAGAAGGACTCGACCTGACATGGCTCTAAAGATTAAAGAAGAGGTACAGAAACAGATTGATGCAGGTTTCCTTGTCACTGCCGAGTATCCGCTATGGTTAGCTAACATTATACCCGTTCCAAAAAAGGATGGTAAGGTTCGCATGTGTGTAGACTACAGGGATTTGAATAAAGCTAGTCCGAAAGATGACTTTCCATTACCTCACATTGACATCTTGGTGGACAGTACTGCAAGATATGGGGTTTTCTCCTTCATGGATGGTTTTTCAGGTTACAACCAGATTAGAATGGCTCCCGAGGACAGAGAGAAGACGTCATTCATAACGCCCTGGGGCACCTTTCGTTACAAAGTTATGCCGTTTGGATTGAAGAATGCAGGGGCAACATATCAGAGAGCTATGACTACTTTGTTCCACGATATGATGCACAAAGAGATCGAGGTGTATGTAGATGATATGATAGCTATGTCGAAGACCGAAGATGATCATGTTAAACACCTGGCTAAGCTGTTTGGTCGTTTGAGGGAATACAAGCTTCGTTTGAACCCCAACAAGTGCACATTTGGAGTACGATCAGGGAAACTATTGGGTTTTATTGTCAGCCAAAGAGGGATTAAAGTGGACCCTAACAAAGTGAAAGCTATCTGAGAAATGCCAGCTCCCGCCACCGAGAAACAAGTCAGAGGATTCTTGGGACGTTTGAACTATATCTCCAGGTTTATATCCAACATGACTGCTACATGTAAACCCATTTTCAAGCTCCTGAGGAAAGAACAAGGGTACGTTTGGACTGAAGATTGTCAAAAGGCTTTTGATAGTATCAAAGAGTATTTGCTCGAACCGCCTATCCTGATACTGCCAGTTGAAGGACGACCTTTGATTATGTATTTGACCGTTTTAGAAGATTAAATGGGTTGTGTACTCGGTCAGCGAGATGAAACAGGAAAGCAAGATCATGTCACTTATTACCTGAGCAAGAAATTTACTGATTGTGAAACAAGGTACACTATGTTAGAGAAGACTTGTTGCGCTCTAGCGTGGGCCGCCAAGCGTTTGCGCCAGTATATGTTGAACCACACTACTTGGTTAGTTTCAAAAATGGATCCTATCAAGTATATTTTTGAGAAGCCCGCTTTGACTGGGAGAATTGCTAGATGGCAGATGTTATTGTCCGAATATGACATCGAGAACCATACTCAGAAAGCTGTTAGAGGAAGTGTTTTGGCTGATCATCTGGCTCACCAACCCATTTTGGATCATCAACCCTCAAACGACGACTTCCCCGATGAGGATGTTATGTTCTTAAAGATGAAAGATTGTGAAGAACCCGTACATGGTGAAGGGCCAGAGCCAGGTTCCCAATGGGGTTTAGTTTTTGATGGAGCTGTCAACGCTCATGGAAAAGGGATAGGTGCTGTTATTGTGACTCCTCAAGGGACCCATTTCCCATTTACCTCCAGATTAACATTCCAGTGTACTAATAATGAAGCTGAGTACGAGGCATGTATTATGGGTCTCGAAGAAGCAATCAATTTGAGAATTAAGAATTTAGATGTGTTTGGTGATTCTGCAGTGGTAATCAACCAAATTACTGGAGAATGGATAACTCGACATGATAATTTGGTCCCATACAGGGATTATGCTAGAAGACTGTTAACATTCTTTGATAGAGTTGAGTTTCATCATATCCCTCGTGATGAGAACAGAATGGCAGACGCGTTGGCAACTTTGGCCTCGATGATTGTGGTAAACTTTTGGAACGAGTGTCCTCGGATTGAAGTAAAACGTCTTGATAGACCTGCCTACATCTTTGCCGTTGAAGAAGTGGAAGATGGCAAACCCTGGTACCATGACATTGAAGTGTTCCTTAGAACTCAAGAATATCCTTTGGGAGCTTCCAACAAAGACAAGAAAACCTTGAGAAGACTGGCTGGAAATTTTCTTCTGAGTAACAATGTGTTGTATAAACGGAATTTTGACATGGTCTTGCTGAGATGTGTTGACAAGCAAGAAGCAGATATGTTAATGACGGAAATTCACGAAGGATCTTTTGGCACTCATGCCAACGGACATGCTATGGCTAAAAAGCTTTTAAGAGCTGGTTATTATTGGATCACAATGGAATCAGATTGTTACAAGTTTGCTAGAAAGTGTCACAAGTGTCAGATTTACGCAGATAACATTCACGTACCTCCAACTTTGTTGAATGTTATCTCATCACCTTGGTCGTTCTCTATGTGGGGAATTGATATGATTGGGATGATAGAGCCAAAAGCGTCTAACGGACACCGATTTATCTTAGTAGCCATTGATTATTTTACCAAGTGGGTCGAGGCGGCTTCCTATGCTAATGTAACTCGACATGTGGTTGTCAGATTTATCAAGAATCAGCTCATTTGCCGATATGGTGTGCCAAACAGAATCATTACAGACAACGGTTCCAATTTGAATAACAAGATGATGAAAGAGTTGTGTGAAGAATTCAAGATTGAGCATCATAACTCTTCCCCTTACAAACCAAAGATGAATGGGGCTGTTGAAGCCGCCAACAAAAATATCAAGAAGATCATTCAGAAGATGGTTGTTACTTACAAAGATTGACACGAAATGCTCCCGTTCGCCTTACATGGATATCGTACGATGGTACACACATCGACTAGGGCAACTCCATTTTCACTTGTCTACGATATGGAGGCTGTACTCCGATAGAAGTGGAGATTCCTTCTATGAGGATTTTAGTGGAGGCAAAGTTATCAAAAGCTGAATGGTGTCAAAACAGATATGATCAGTTGAACTTAATCGAAGAAAAGAGGATGGCCGTGCTATGCCATGGGCAGTTGTATCAGCAGAAGATGAAGAAGGCATTTGACAAGAAGGTTCGACCCCGCGCATTCAAAGAAGGTGACCTTGTGCTTAAGAAGATTCAGTCTTTCCTCATCGACGTCAGGGGAAAATGGGCCCCGAATTATGATGGACCATATGTAGTAAAGAAGGTTTTGACCGGAGGCGCTTTGATGTTAGCAACAATGGACGGAGAAGAGATCACTCGCCCTGTTAACACAGACGCTGTTAAGAAATATTTTGTTTAAGAGAAGCAAGTCATTATTCCCTTTCTGTAATCGCTATTGTTTTCCAACACTGTAATATCGGGGTCACGCTTTTCTGCTGACCACCATTCAATAAAAAGTTCTTCATTGATCACAATCTGTGTTATCGATAGCAAAACCCAGATTAACTTAAACTTTTTCAAAACATTATGCTCTACTTGATATATGAATAACAAGAGGATGACCACGGACGTTTATTTCGCCCAAGGAAAAATGACAATATTATGTGCTTCTCTAAGGATATTTATTCCAGAATGCGAAGGCTACCTCTGTTCAAAGACTTCCTTCGCAAGCGATAAAGGATCTATGGAGATTTTGCTCGATGTACCCTTCCGTTTGAGGCGTCTTTTTCTTTTCGCTTCCCCAATCCGTCGGCATATGCATAGCATATAAGTAGACAGCATGGCATGTGCATTTGTTTGCATTCTTTATGTTTGTTTATTTCATCGCTTTGGCTATAGTTATCCCTAGGTGTCTGGGTGCGTCTTATCCCTCCACATAGATTCGTCTATCCTAGGGCAGAAAAGCATAATGTTTTATCTTCCCCATGAAGTTCGATCCTCGTGGAAGACGATTATTTCAGTTAAAATCCCATTTGAGTTCATACCTCAATGGTCGAGTCTTGCTTGACAGTTTCTTTTCGGCTACTTCCTGAATTGAACTTCAGTCTTTGGCAATCACATCATGGACATCTCCAACCTTTAAGAGTGGATTAAGTGTGCATTTACTTTGCACCCTATTCCCCAGGAAGAATATTCATAAAGACAGACGCTTCTTCAACAATAGCATCACAGGATTTTTCTCGAACATTTATCTCTTTATTTGAGCAACTCGTTTTGATCAGGATCCTATTCAAAACGACAAACGACAGTTTTCACAAGACGGATCATTCACCCTCAGTGGGCCCTTCGACATCATCAGATCATCAAAAGGCATCGCCTCATAAATTCATCAAAGAAGCTTACTGAAGACATTACAAGACATCTCTCCTTATTTGAGAGCTTACATAATATTCTTCAATTACAAAGATACTCAGCAAGAACTCATTCCACAGTGAGTTCATCACACAAGTTTATTTCCACCAAGTGACATCTCCTCGGAGAAGTCGAAGAAGTTTACCATATTAGTCTCTCTTTATTTGAGAAAACATACATCACAATTCAACCGGCTCACATCTTTCCCGAAGATCCCCGGTGAAGCTTTACAACTACATCTACAATTACAAATTACAATCTACAACAACAGAGTACATTACAGATCACACCAACAACATTTACCACCTACAGGGTTCTACAATGAACTACATCTACAGGGTTCTACAACGAACTACACCTACAGGGTTCTACAACGAACTATAGTCTACAACGACATCTACAATCTACAAAATTTACAACCCCCTGTGAAGATGCTCTCACGAGTTTTCATCATTCCGAGTAGAGACTGAGACCAGCTCATAGCATCCAGACTATGACGCTCGGGGAAGTTCTACATCAGAGACTGAGACCAGCTCATAGCATCCAGACTATGACGCTCGGGGAAGTTCTACATCAGAGACTGAGACCAGCTCATAGCATCCAGACTATGACGCTCGGGGAAGTTCTACATCAGAAACTGAGACCAGCTCATGGTTCCCATACCACGATGCTCGGGGAAGTTCTACAACTACAACAACATTTACAACGACATTTACATCTACATCTACAAACTACAGTGATTCTACCATCTACAAAATTTTGACATTTCAGGCCGAGACTGAGACCAGCTCATGGTACCTTATCATGATGCTCGGGAAAGTTATACAATTTACTATTTCAAGTTGAGTTCCAAAAAAAAAGATATACAGAAAAAACAAGAAAAAGAAGGAAAATACAAATAAATAAAAAATGAACCATCGACTCAATTCACTTGGATTACTACCAACCACAACATTATGGAGATAAGCATATCTTTCGACTACAAGCTTCTATCCCATCACCATATCCCTGGTGTAGGAAGTGCTGTTATACTTCAGGAGTTTCCCCAATGGTGGTTGTTTCCTGTACCCGTAAGGGTTACCTATCGTTGGTTCTGTTCTTCCCTTTATGTCGCGCCTGGTTCATTCCCCGTGACATCGTTTCCTCACAAGGCCTCCCGTCCTGCATTTTTCGTACCATTGCATATCATTTGCATTCGGTGGTTTCTTAAAGAAAAATTAGGGCAATGTTTGTATTTAAGTCCCTCCTATCTCGTCGAGACGAAGTTTTCAACCTACACATCTCCGGATAAGAGAAACATAAATAGGGGCATCTGTCACACCCAAATTTTTGACTTTAAGATCCCACCTCTCTGTTTTTTTTTCTCAAGTGATTATTTTACTTACGTGTGCACATTTATTGGGACTAACAAGTGTTTGCAGACGCAGTAATTTCAAGCGCATATTCTCCGTTAGTGCTTTAAGACGTGACGGGTTGATTTTGGTTCAGATTTGGCTTTTCTATTGGTTCTTTTACTAGTGGGGTGGAAGCTCGGTTAATTTGCACAAGGCTACCAGTTTTGTCTTCTTCAAAAAGAGAATATGATAAGTTCATAAACATGTTGTGATCAAAGAAACCTAATCGGCATACGAGCATTCCTGATGTTTCAAAACATTATCTCAGGTCACCATACTATTGTTTATTAAAAATGAAAACACCACCCTTCTTTCAATTCGATTTATGTTGGCACTACAGGTATTACAATAACAATTGCACAATTAAGAGAATGTTTGGAATCTGTTAAGAGAATGTGGGAAGCCAAGGGTACCGCCACAAGAAAGACAGCAGTCCTCATGACACTATCATATTGGCTTCAGTAATTGAGACCTACACGCTAAGTGCATAAATTGTAAATACGGAAATGATAACATGCCAAATACAAAGCTCAGTATTCCTTCCAGCTGGGATAGTATGTGCTATCATTAACACGTCCTCATGCTGTCATCCAAAACGTAGGCTTCTCGATGATTATCAAATTAGTAACTATGGGGTTGTTGCCGCTCACAGCAGTTGCGTACGAATTATACGGGGTCTCAACAATTTCCTCAGGAGTTGAGATTTGTCTGGTACGATGTTCAATTTGGCCCAGAGGAGGGACTTGTTCTCGCTCACAAGACGGTCTTAACTGCTCTTGGAAACTTTAAGCTTCTGCTCCTCCTTTATCATTGCAGTGCCCACGGTTTCTTATCCACTTCTCCAATCTACCCCCCAAAAAACCTGCCATAATTAGAATTGAGTCATAAAGGTATTGAGCATTAGAAACAGAATTTACAAAAAAAAAAAGAGGAACTGAAGACGGCAAAGCTCTTGGCTACTCACCAGCTAGAACGCCACAGCTCCGTTGACTCTCTTTTCTCTCCCTGAGTCATATCCCCTTTTCCATCTTTAAAAGAAAAAACAGCAGTAGATGCTGTCAACGCCAAGTTACAGCTTGTTGTCGTGATCCCGATACGACCTGTTAAGAAAACGATTGGAACCAATAAGCCATTAAGTCAATTCACTCAGTGGAGTGGGAAGCATCTTGATTTACAATTCTGTTGCATCCACAGCTAGGAGATAACAGACTTCCAAGCTTCAAAATGGCGAAAAGAAAATTGCACAAGTTAGATAGTCATAATAGTTTATTTTATTCCTGGCAAACTTAGAGGAAAGACGAGACAATGAACAACATCTGAATGGTGCGTATGATGGCCAGCCAAGAGGTTTAAAACAAACCTGGATGGATAGATAGAATAAGATGTGAAGGTGCCATTCTATTTTCCCTGATCCAAGTAAGTGTTCAAACGGTTGGGCTTCGCCATCTGGTGATACATTCGTGGTTAGAGGTCCTGAATGTTTTCCTCCACAAGTTAAGATTCCAGCAAGAGGTTACCTGCTCAAGTCTCTTAGTTTTGGTTGGATAATAAGTCCAATGAAGATTAGTGAGATATTGGAACATCCAAGCTGTTGGTATCGAAATCACCCTATCTCGCCAAGCCTTCAAAACAAACTCAATCTCAACGCCTGCAAAAGAAGAAGTCTGTTCAGACCGATTAATTACCGCAAATCAAACGCGAAGCACAGTTAACTTACCTTCAAATAAGACAGTAAAGCCACATCGTTCATACACCGTCGCCAATGTCTGAACCTACATTTATAGTAAACAAGCTTCAGACAAAGATTGTGGCACCAAGTTAAAGTGAAGCCCCAAAGCAACGACCCTTTAGAACTCACGTACTATGCTCCTACTGTAAAACGCATGAAGAGGAGCCACAATGGAATTAGTGGCTCTTATTCGAATGCACCACTGCCCGCATTTGTGGAAACCTGCAAATCGATACAACCAGTGCTTCCTCCTGAGTTAACACAAGAATCTGTTGAAAACCCAAAGCAGGGCAATAATGTTTAGTAGACACATCAAAATCAAGCTTTTTCGAATTAAGATTCAGGCTCAAGAGTAGAGATAGCCACAATACTTTACTTCCAAGACAGACACCGCATATTGAAACGAAAACAGAAAAAATCTTACCATCACTAGACCAAGACGCAGAAGTTGTTGTAGAAGCCTCAAAACTTGACAAACCTTTGAACAAATTAAAGCTCACACAGTTACTTGAAATCTCGACAGTAACCTCAGTAAGCTAAAGTCTACAACAAGTACATAATGTTTCCACACCTTCGTCATCAGGGATAATTTATTCAACCCTGTCAAAAGAGGTAGATGAAGTCAATAAACCCGCGAAGTAACTTCAAGTAACAGGCGAAGCGTAATCGAATTGGTTGAGAAATATGAGGGTAGTAAAATAAGGCAAGACTTAACTTCGACGCCCCCTACTCTTGTTAACCCCAGGTACCTTCACCAAATATTTGAAAAAAAACAATGTTAGAAGCATAACAAACTTGACCTAAATGAGGAGAAAGAACAACAACCTTGCCCTTCTTCTATTCTGACGCAACAGCTAACTCGCCAATTTTGTCACCGTATTCACTCTGGGCCGACCCTTTCCTCTTGGCCCAAGTCCCTTTGCTATCTGCCCCTGAAAAAAATGAGAAATCCAAATCAATTAATGGAGGAATATCCCTATGAAAGAAAGGATCTAATCCAGAATTTCAAGACATTGAATCTAGACAGACAAAGGTGTTAAACGAGATTGGTACATGATATCAGAAAATGAGATCTCCATTAAGAAACATTAAGCAAGGTTGGACGAAAGAGGAAATATTTGGAATCTGATTTGTCCCAAAAAGGGAAATCTAAATCAACATTCAAAATCGATTTAATCAACTTTCAAATCAAAGATCCTCTCTGAAGCCTATATAAAGAGGGATTTGGAAACGAAAAAGGAGAGAAAAAAAATCCACAGATAATCACAATACCGAAACCCTAAAAAAGAGAAAAATCGAGTAGAGAAAAAATTTGCACTCATCTCTCCGGTTGACAAAACCACCACACGCTGCCGCGAATTCAACAAGACGAAATACCCGTTCTCATCATCTCAAATGTTGCCGTTACCCGCGACCTTCGGTAACGCCCTAGTTTCTCATATGCTCTTAAACTATTGATGCCTATGTTTTTCTTTTCAGGTTCGAAATATGAAGAAAGGTAATAACAAAACAATCACGTTTGGAGAGATGGAGATGACGGGGGGAGACGGATCCGATTTGGGGGGGGGGGGGGGGAGGTTCGAAGGGGATTTAGGGTTTCATTGATCCCTCTTTTTCTTTCTTTTCTATTTTGTTCTGAATTCTTTGTAATGCACACACACCGTAACACCTTGCACACACTAATCACTAAATGGTCTTTCGTTTGCCGCTTAATTAACCGTTTAAATCTGCCTTAATCAACCAAATTATAACTTTAAAATACTAATTTTAATCAACTAAACCTAATCTTCCATTTAATTAATAATCATCAACCTCTTATTAATCAACTTTTAATTTTCCATCCTTCAATTAGTATGAATTAGTGAAACCTTTTTTTAACTTATTTGTTTTAGTTAATGACCTTTTAACTAATTAATCTTCTATCCTTTTTATCAATAATAATTCTGATCATCATTCTTTTCTCATAATTTATTTATTAATAATAGTAACCTTTGTTTTATTTAGATAATCGAAATTTTATATATATATATATATATATATATATATATATATATATATATATATATATATATATATATATATATATATATATATATATATATATATATATATATATATATATATATATATATATATATATATATATATATATATATATATATATATATATATATATATATATATATATATATATATATATATAACTAATCAACTTAATTTGAATTCATAATTTAAAATTAATATAACATTTTCTTACAAACTGATTCACGCTTCTAAATTAACATCATCACCCTTTAATCTTCCGTTAACCCTAATTAACTATAACATAATCATTAATTTCTTTTATTTAAATAATTAACCAATTAAGTAACCTTTTTTTTAACCAATTTTGTGAATTTAATTTATAATCAACTTTTAATTTAAATTAACTAATAACTCTTTTAAATTAACCTCTTAATAAGTTAAGTTTCAAAACTAATTAATCCATTAACTTTCTAGATCTTTTTATAGACTTAATATTTTTTTATAAATAGTTTATATCTTTACTCACCAAAGAAAACCTTTTATTTAATTAGACATTAAAATATTTTTAAAAATAAAAACAATTCTTTTACATTATTTTATAATTAACAAATTAATATTGGTTAAGTAATCACTTCACTTAGGTTTTTATAATAAAATTAAACTATTGTAGCATTTCATTTAAAACTCAAAATAATTTATATTTAACATCACCTAAATCAATTTCATGTAAAAATAATACAACCCTCCCATTAATTAATTCAGCAATCAATTAAAATCAATCCACGTCGTAAAACCATTTCAATTGTGCACACTCACATTCACGACACATGCACCTACACCTTAGCGCTTTCATGCGTATGTATGTGTTTACTTATCTACTTCTATTTCTTTCCGCAATTTACGATTTATCGCAATTTATATCCTCGCATCGCATTCCGTCCAAAGGAAAAACCTACACATGAGTCAACACTCGTGTGTAGTGCATCTCATTTGCATCATTATCCCCCCGATCCTTGATCTCATTCAAGTTGATCAATTAAGTTAGATCCTACCCTATAGGAATGACCTTATCTTTTACAACATAGGAAAACAATACAACTCAATCAACACAATACAATTTTTACAAACACAATAGAGAAGGATGTTAATCATCTTAAGCGAGGTATAATCTCCACACCATCAAATAATTCTTACAAACCCGTGGCGGTTAAATCTCTCTTAAAATGAAGACACATCTCTTCTCCTAAAATCAATCAATTAACTACCCTAAACCCGTGGGAACTTTGACCACAGTCAAAGAACTCCTCAAACCCTTTAGGGGAACTACAGATACTCTGATTCCACTCCCGTAAGGATATGTAGGCATAAGATGCGATATCTTATCGAGTATACTTAGAAATAAACCCCTTAGGTCTTTAACCTTAAGCAAATAACTTAGCAATAAACAACATAAAAACAAGAGGTTCCTGTAGAGTACTACAGAAACTTAGGATGCTAGTACCTTCCCTAAGTTTAACCAACCCCCGAACCTATAACTCTCTAGCTTGCATTTGCATTGCATTGTGGGAATTTTGATCTTTATCCCTTCCTTTGGACAAATCAAAGTTCGGTTGCAAAATGAATATGAGATTCAAACTAATCAATAGTTTAGTATCCGATTTTCACCGCGACAGTAACTTCCCTAGAACTCATCCAGAAATAGAACAGGACGCCTGCTCTGACACCATTTGAAATTATGATATACAGATCTCAGATATTCTAAGAGATCTCGAGACATTGATTTCTGCGTATCTAAATAAGGACATAGCAGAACAGACCATAACAAACTAATATGTCAAAAACATAACAGTGTAATGACAGATGTTTCAACATCTCTTAAGACATGTATTTTAAAGCAAGAGAAACATAATTAAAATATTCATAACAGGATGATAAATAATGCCAAGATATGATGACTCAGTTCGGTGTACAACAACACCTACATCTGGGGGGCTACCAAGCTAGGAATGAATTCACTATCAGTAGTATTAATTCAGAGCCAAAAAACCTCTAGTTTACAACTCCTTAATTAATCCCTACCCAGTACAACTTCTACCTATAAATCACCATCTAGATAAGAGAAACCCATCTCAATTCCTAAATCACCTCAGTGATATCAAACAGTCACAACCTCTGGTGACTGTATCAAATTGTTCAATTTAAAGACACCCATCTCAATACAATATTTAGTCAAGACTCTTGACTAACAATAATGCTTGAATTTGATTAATAGCTTCATCCAAGAATAATATACAATTCATTACCTACGTGTTTCTGAATATGAAAACTATGTCTACCACAACGTATCAAACCTGATACAAAGGGTGACTTACAATACAAGAAAGCCACACGACTCTCAAAACCCTAAAACCTTATTTTACTATACAAAAGTCTTAACAAGGAATTCTTATTTTCTATAGGTCTCGGTCTTCCTTTTATAATCTTCAGCAGTCCATGGGCTTCGAAGTCTCTATCCAATCTTTCCTTGATCCACGTTCTGATTTCCCTTAAAATTTGGAACAGATCTGCAACAAACCTGCTGCATTAGACCAAGATGTCAAGTCCTCAAGATAGGACATCTTGTCTGACATGTGGTTCTTTACATATTTCTTCATGTTAGAACATCTTGTGCAACATCATGTTTTACCAAAATTTGGTCAAATCTTAGAGCATTCACCTTATAGAATCGACATAGAAAACCTCTAGATATCAATCAAGATCTAATTGAAGAGGAACTTTCTTATCCATAATATGATATACCACTTATTTAATTGAATCTTTAAAAGAAACCAATATATCATTATGGATATCAGTATGGACGGCTGAACAACTTCCTCTTATGCTTGCACCACCTACAACAACTCTTTCAGGAAAATAATCCTCATCTTCATTTGTACGCGGATGAATGATACCACTTAATCTCTACATCATAGAAATAACATCACAAAAAGCATATTCAAACAATATATCCTACATTTCAGTCCAAACACTAAAATCTTATTTATCCAAACAAATAACTATTTTCACATATCTCAACGAGCTCGGTCATCCCTTTCCTGCAAATTTACTACTCCTGTGCTAACACATCTTCCAACTTCTTATTGTACAATGCATTTAAATCTTCCAACTCTTTCTTTTGTTCTTCACGTTCACTTGCTAACTTCTTCTCAATAATATTTCCCATCTCTTTCTTTTGCATCTGTGTGGTTTTTCTCGATGTATCAAACCACAATCTCAGGCCGATGGCTTCTCCAACACCTTGTACAAGACGATCATGCTCCTTTGTTATAATTGCTTCAATTAATATATCATGTCGTGGTTGTGGAAAAAGTTTAACTTGACTGGCCATATCAATAATGAATCCTATATAACATGAATAAGATATATTGTTACCAAAGCGTGTAGATTACACATAACAAATCATATGCATAATAAATCCTACTTACAATTTTCTCAGTGACTGCTCGTGAGGCATCTGAAGTAATTTCTCCAGTTGGTCTCTGTCAAGCTCTCTTCCACTTCTCATTTCGTGATGGTGGAGATGGACAGCAGTCACAACTCATGAAGTCCTCATCTCCCATTTTTTTTATCTTTTTTCATTAATCAAAATTTCCTCAAGTTTTCTATAACCCCCACGAGACAATCTATGGGGATATATATTTTTTTTTGCCTTGTTTAGCTTTACTGATTCACTTTTAACATGTTATAAACATATTGAAAATATTAATTTTCATGGTTTTATCTATAAAGCATAAGCACAAAATTATCATAAAATAAGATTATTATACCAACCAAGAAATCATCAGAACTACGAGACTTCACAAACATTTTCCAAACCTTCTTGTCAATATAATTATATTTTGCAGTTGGATGCTCAAGATCAATCTTAGGTTTTGTAATGTAGTCACACATGAGTTGTGACTTAAAGCCCCTCCAACGGTCGTCAGCATAAGTGATTCACTTTTTTTTAACTTATCATCATGAGTAAACTCAACAGTCGACTACACTTACATCAATAAGTATGTATTAGTAATTATAAAAAATACTATCAAAAACACTATTATGTAAATTCAAATTAATACTGTAACGTCTGTCCATATGCTTTCTTTCACATTTTTTGATAATTGGGTCTAATCATCAATCAAAATACTCACTTTGATATGTCTAACGAGCACAACATAACTCCTAAAAAGTGAATAATTTTCACCATAACTTGTCCAAGTTACGAGATTAAACTCGATCGACAATTTGTTACCAAGTTGCAGACTTTTGTTAATCTAGCCATCATTGTATCATCTCTTAGCTTTCTTTTCTGTTTTCCTTTTGTAGTTTGAGATTCATTATTATGAGAATTATTTATATGAGTATCATTTGTATGATTTTAGATGCTAGATGAAGATTCCATATATGTTCAAAAACAACATTCATCAACAATAACACACAAATAACAACAACAATATATCTAATACACATTCAACAACAACAACAATACAAACAACAACAACATAAATAACATCAACATTCAACATCAATATCATTCTACAATAACACTCAACAATAAAATTCAACAACAATATGAGTGACCCTATTCAACAGTGTGTCAACTACTCATGATGCATCAAAAATTCAATTCAGACCCTATGAGTCACTCTCATTTCCCTCACTGGCCATTTATCCCATGGTAACATACACATGAATAACAACAACCATAAATAGAAGTAATAACATAAACATGAACAACAACAACAACCATAAACAGTGTTTTAAAAACTGGACCGAATCGGATGGTCGAGTCGGTTGAACCTACACCCTAACCCTGAAACAAATATAACAAGCATTATACACTGATTAAAGTGTTACCAACTTCAAAACATCTCAACTTTATTAAAATAGTAGCGAAAAATAAAATTAAAACACTCAACAAAATATTGTTTGTTCTTAACTTCAAAATAACGTCATAAAAACT
Organism: Lathyrus sativus; assembly: GCA_963859935.3. Classification (NCBI taxonomy): domain Eukaryota; kingdom Viridiplantae; phylum Streptophyta; class Magnoliopsida; order Fabales; family Fabaceae; genus Lathyrus; species Lathyrus sativus. Next base: position 300,363,664 of record OZ012739.1, read on the forward strand.
CCTCGAAAACATTACATTGAAATCAATATTTAAAACAAGCGTCTCAGCCCCGATGCTACATGACCAGAGCATAGCCACTAAAATAAAAACGAAACTAAATGGAAATAACTTCAAAAGCTATCTTCCACTCACAGCAGCAACTTCTAATCCTGATTATCTGCGAGATGTACATGATGGACAACATCAAAGCAAATGGGGTGAGATTTCACAACAATAAATTAACGGTATAACCTACAAGGTAGAACTCAAACATCTAGACATTCAACAACAATCACACAACATTATTCTCACACCCAATTTATTATCATACACAAAACAATCACATATTCATCATTTAAAATTATGCAAATGAGACTCACAACCTCAACTAGACTCATATGCATGTGGTACCAAATCATCATCTATTAGTTCACTCAAGAACTAGGTTCCCCCTCCTAGAACCCCAAATCCACCATTCTCGGATTCAGGATAAGTCACAAATCCACCCTACTTGGATTACGACATGCCTCTTTCATTAATAAAAACGACATAATGAATGCATGTCGTAACACATCAATGCTACAACAACATAATGTTTAAAATCCCCTCCCAACAATAAACAAAACATGCATTGACCCAATGATAATAGTTCCCCTCATGAACTATTATCCCACAATAACATACTCATAACTCAACAACATTATTCATGCTCAAAAAACAACATATCATCATCACAATTCACAAAAATTAACACAACCTCATCATCATGTATGCATATATCCATCATTCATCAAATACCTCATAAAATTGATTAAAATCATATTTAATTGTTATGTCATACCAAACATCATTTAAACAGTAACTAACAGTGCATAACAGTACTCGAAATATCCATAAAAGTTGAAAGATTAAAAATCAGTAATCTAACATCATCAAAACAAGTATTTGCACTCACTGTAGAGCCATGAAGGATTACCCTTCAGGGTTGTGACTCCTGTCACCACCTTCAAGACTCCAGTACATCACTCAAGTAACGACCGACTTGAAAGACAAGCCTAGACAACATGACATTTTACCCGTCACGGTGGTGACACCCTTCAATGCCCTGAGAATTACATAATTCATTTATGCTAATGGATTTTACTGCACAACTCCAATTTTCTCATCCCAGCCATACAAATTCGATACAAAAACATCACACACATGTTATATTTCATCAGCACATTCAACTGCATCAAATCAACCTTTTAAATTCATAGTTTTCATAAAATTGTGTTATTCCTAAAACCTTCAAACACACAACAATGGTGAAAATATGTGCATTCATCAAAATAGAACTTGTCATGCATTATGGTACCAGAATTTCATCATTAAACCATCATCACAATGATAATGAATCATCAATTAACAAAATTTTATCAAAATCCCAAAGCCCTATTGGAGGTTATGGACTCATCAATTCTACCCCTCATACATATACCCATTATTGAGATGGTTTTCCCCACTTACCTGATTATCTTAGCAGCAGTGTAAAATAATTTGATTTGATTCTCTGATCCTTTCCAAGTTCTTGCACTTTCTCTAACCTCCTATCTATTCTCCAAATTCTAATTTTCGGTATGATAGAAAAACTCCTTAAAACTAGTTTATCTTCTGATTTATATAACTAGGGTAAATCTTGTTAAAACTATAAACTCATCTCTCACTCCTCCCCCCCCCCCCCCCCCCCCCAATTTTTCATAATTCTCAATTTAGCCTCAAACTCTTTATTTTTCGTTTAATTGATTAAATTAAAATATAATTTTATTATTTTAATTACAAAAATAATTCCTATAAATTCTAACCCACTTCCACCAATCTCTAATTACTATGACATTCTTATCTCAAGATCACACACCCCTCATAACCCAATTAATTCAATTATGCACATAGTAATTAAATTAAACTACAAATAAATCAATTAAAGTAATAACTCAAAAATCGTAAACATGAACATAAACAACAACCATAAATAACAACAACAATGTAAACATGAACAACAACAACTACATAAACATTCAACATCAACAAGTCAAACAGAAACATCAACAACAAAAACATAAGCATTCCGTACATGCATGGTGAATTGTTTACATACTGGAAACGTGATGAATACGAAAAAAACATCTTATTGTGATTTTTTCCTTCTTTTTATGTCTTCCTACTCTGACTTTGTTTTTCATTGTTTCATAAAAGGGAAACCCAAGAACGAATGATGGTGATAGTGATTTTCGTTAATTTGTAAAAGGGAAACCCAAGAGCGAATGATGGTGATTGCTTTGTACGTTAACCAAACAACGAACGATAGTGATAACGGGTTTTTTTTCGTTAATTAAGATGGAAAAATGGGTTCAACAGGCTCTAAATGTGTTAGGGTTGAATGGTTTTTCAGCGATGAAATGAAAAGTGGCAACTGAACAGACAAGGTTAGATGTGCTACATGTTTCTAAATAACATATTTCACCACCGTTGTTTTAACCAACTATAGTGATATCTGATTTATTTAATTAAATTTTATTCTTAAAAAAGCCAGTAATGATTGGTTCAAACAACCGTAGTGAATTGTGAAATATTTTTCAGATTAACAATAATGGAGACACTATGAAAAAAATAAAATAAAAGGAGGTCATTGATTTTACCACGGTTGGGCAAATTAACGGTAGTGAAATCACATTTATTTTTAATTTTAAAAAAATAAAAATGAAAGGCGCAACCATAAAATTAAAGAAATCACAAAAGTTGTGGCTCTAAGAATTGAACTCACGGGCTTTAAGAATCGAATAGCCTATCAAATGAGTCTAGGAAAAAATTGGTTTAGAGGAGTTTCAAGAGCAGGTCCACAAGATTAGGATCACTCTGTTTTCAAAACATGTTCAGAATCTCGAAAAGGGTTACACAAATCAGCTTTTCGACAAAGGTCAAGATTGACACATCCACCAGATGTTAGGGACTTAGGATATTCTTAAGTTTAAATACTATGTGATGTGAAAATTTCTCTGTAATACCCTAATTTTTACCCCTAAGATCCCACATATCATTTGCATTTCATACCAATAACAAGATCGCAAGCTATGATTCTCTTGCCTTCCTCTGCAAGTTTGTTCTTGGGAGATCATCGGGCACCCTTGTTTTCTTGTTTGTTTGATATTTGTTTATGTTTATGTTTGATAACCATTAATTAAAATCCAAAAAAATGTTTGTTTCTACTCTACTAACTCTTTGTTGCACCCTAAAAATTTGCCCAACCTTATTCACTTGGTTTATGTTTCAATATCATTAGCATTTGCATATAGAGTCATGTACATAGCCTAACCATCTGCATAGCATAAGCATAGCAAGTCATCCAATAGGGGACCAATCATTATTATCATCTCTAGAGGCCTATCAAGAGGTTATTATCCTGATTTAGTCTCATTCGAGTCATTAGAAAGAATTGGGAAGCTATCAAGTCAGTGGGTCAAGCAGTTCATCTATCTCCTGGCTGAGGGTATCTGGGGATCATCAAGAAAAGTATGAGCTGTGAATTGGAGGCATGAGGAGTATCTAGACATCATGGGAGACTTAGAATGTCATTGGAAGAAGGAGGCAAGTCCTTGGTGTGATCACAAGGATTGCAGTTGAAGGCAGCCAATTAGGGTTTCATCTGGGTCAACCCTGGGTCAACCCTAGGTCAAAGGATTGTTGGAGAGGCAGTGAGAGCTATTGAAGAGATGTGGGGTTCATCATTTGACATGGAGAATAAGGATAGGTTGTTATGCTAAGAAGAAATCAAGAGAAATCAAGGAGAAGAGGAGTTTCTAAATTAGGGTTTCTATGTAAAATCCCCTAGTTTAGGTCAAATTTCCAAGCAAGATAAGTCAAAATGCAAGCTTCAAATGGATCCTTGGCCAACATGAAACTTGTAGAGGATCTCAAGACCTTTAATTTGAGTTGTGGAAGACGTCAAGGATATTTATATAACTCAAGTTATGGTCCTTGCAAGTTACAGGTCATCTGAGGTATCTGAAATTTTGTCTGTAAAAGTGACTTGACTTCCAAGCTATTTTTACCCCTCAAGGAGATTTCAAATGAATTTCTGGTAAACATGAGAGTTGTTCCTCATTGTCTTAGCTTTCTAGAATGGTATAGCATGCCTTCATAGGATGTGTGGAACTCTACTTATGGTCTTGGCAAGCAAAGGGTATTTTGGTCATTTGTGAATTACAGGTCATTTTAACCTATGCCCAAAACTCATACAAGGAAGCTTCAAATGGAAAACTTTACAACATCAAACTTGTTCCAAATGACATTTTTAGTCTAGAAAAGTGACCATGAGAGGTTGGAAAGATTCATAGCACAAGGTTTCAAAATTGTTGGATTTAATGAATAAAAATGGACTTAAAAATGAGATTTTTCATATCTTGGCCAAATGAAGCAAAATTATAGGTCATTTTGAATGGAAAGATCATTTTAAAGACATTGGCTAAAGTGGAATTTTGAGCTTAGTTCATATTTTGTGAGTTATCCATGGTTGCTTGTAATGGAAGATACATAAACCAAATTCAATGGAAAGAATGCAAGGGAAACTTCTCCAAGTTTCTAGGAGGTTCTAACCTCATGTATATATTGATGCAAGATGGTTCATGCCATGGTTGGTGATTTAATTTGTTCAAAACCCCAAGATTTACACACTTTCTCATTTTTGCATAAGCTTCACAAACTCTCCCAAATCTCCATCAATCCTCATATCTTTTGATTGAATCTTCATCATCATCATTCAAACACCATAATCCACATCAAGATTGGTAGAATTGGAGGAAGAATTGTGCTATTCAAGACAACCATCCAAATTGCAAGAACTTCTCAAGGACAAGATTCAGGAGGTTTACACACTAATCACTGCATACAGAATTCATCATCAAGGTTACTGAGCAAGTTTCAATCACTGCAAGCACCAAATTCAAAGAGTTGCATACCTGTTTTCACCAATTGCACCAGGTTTGTTTTCTCTTCGTATTGCATGATTTAGTTAGAATCTTAGGGTTTTGATAGGGTAGAATGGTTAGGATAGGATAGAGGATTGATTGGGATGATTTTGGAGAAGTTTCATGGAGTTTAAGCATGATGTACCAATTCTGTTAAGGCTTATAACTCTTAGATTAAAGCACGATAATCATAGGTTAATGGCTTGAAATAATCAGTGTGAGATGTAGAGCATGTTAGGATAGAATTGAGTAAGCATTGGGAGATTTGATATCAGTTGATTATGGTGGAACCTAACTGTTATGCTTATCGGGTTTGGAGTTTGGCTGAGTTTCAGAAAGAACTAAGGGTATGGCTGTGTAGAGGGAGGAATTTAGAGTACTTTTGCTCTTGACATCGAATGAATCCGTGGAGAGTTGAAGGAGAACAGAAAGGTGTAAGATGCGTGCATGGTGTTGCAATCTCAGAGTCTAGGGTTTGCTGGAGGTAGGAGACGATCCCTAGGCCACACGATCACACTTTGACCTTTGACTTGGAGACTCATCCAACGGACGCGATTAAAAGTTCAAAACGGAGGGAGATTTCAAATAATGAAACGCACCGTTTCATTTAGTAGAGGGAAATGGGCTCAGATGCTATTGACACCCCCACGCGTGTGAAGCCCACTAACTTGAACTGTTTGGCCCTGCTATTCTCACCCCCCATTTATTTCTTTTTTAATTCTTTTTAATTTCTTTCAATTTTTCATGCATCTTATAAAAATCATATAAAATTGAAAAATCATTATTTTTTGATGGTTCTTTTTGCATATTTTTCTTTAAAGAGTCTAGAAAATTATAAAAAATAAAAATTGCATTTTATTTTTTATTTGATATTTTCCCCATATTTTCCAAATAAATAGCATTTTAAATAGTTTCATTTCATGCATAAATTTGTTAATTTTTGTTCTAACCAATGCTTTAATATTTTTTGTCCATTCTTTTTAGGTTGTTTAGTTTAGATATCAAACTTGTAAATACAATTTAATTCATATTTTTAGGAGTTAGTTTTAGGTGACTAGTTTAGGGGTAAACAACATGAACAAATTAGGGTTTTAAGTGACAACTTAGGAGAAGTAGTTCATTTCCCTTAGGACTTAGGGATTAAATAGTTTAGCTATGGGACTATAGGGGCTATGGGTAGTTATTAGATCCCCGTAGAAAAGTCAGGATTCCCCTACTGCTATTAATCTACTGTATATATCTGATTGACTGGTGTGGTGTGCCCTTTGGGGGATGATTGCTTGCTTGTTTGGGGATTTGGGAGAGATGAAGACTAAAGATGATGAAGCCATTGGAGATCCAGAGCCTGAAGACCAAATTCCAGAGTTGGAGAGGAGATTGTTGCCATCAGCTGTTGAGGAGATTAGGGTTTAGGAATTAGGCAGAGCTTTAGGTTAGAAAGCTTGATTCTCAAACATGGAAGGTTTTAACTGCCTCCATTCCTCTCTGTGATACAGAGTCTCTCTGAGACACCCACCCCCTTCCTTTGGAAGGCTTGGTGCTATTGTCTGAGGGATAGAACTCTTGAGAGAAAATGTCTTATGTGTTAGTAGCAGTTGGTTTACCACCATTGGTAGTCAACTAATTGCTTAACACCCAATCCACTCTGGTGATTGATCCCTCAGCTTGGAGGATAGGACTTGGAGAAAAGCCATTGTAGACTGAAGATTGGCAACCAAAGCCCTTGCTTGAAGACTGTGAAGATAGAGACTGCTGACTGAAGCTTGTAGCTGATTGAAGATGACTTGAAGATGGATATTGATGCAGGGCTGCTGTGGCTGTGTATTTTGCTGTATTTCATTTCTGATGTATTGATTGGTTTTCCTGACTGTATTGTTTGTTGTTTACCCTGTTGGGTTGGAAGTGAAGCCTGTTCACTTTTGCCTATTGTTTTCCAGGTTCGAGGTTGAGTGGGACTCCCTTGCCTCGCTTGTATTGCTGCATCCATGCATTTTACCGTATTATTGTATATATCTGCTATCGTTGCTGTTTCCGTCTATTCCCTTAGGATCTCTGTTTCTCTTTGGGCAAGAGAGGAGCATGATAGACACTAGGTCTTAACCCATGCATGATAACATTAGATTAGTTTGTTTCCCTTCGCAACCGTAGGTTAGAGTTCTGTCTCCTCTTTCTCAAAACAAACAGAAAAACCCCATAAAGATTTCAAACACAATAAAAGACACTTCTTTCGTAAAAGAATGTGAACTCATCAAGACGTCATTTTTGTCCGCTTGGACTGCTAATCAGAAAAAAACCTTTTTCAGAAGGAATAAAATCAACCAAGACAGACTTGTGTCGTACGTGGCCCGAACTACGTTTGCTCTGATCTTTCATGCTGTATGAAAGTACGTAGGCATAGGATGTGATATCCTAGCGAGCAACCTTCCCCTCCTTTCCCGTAGGTAGGCGAACTACGTTGACTCTGATTTCTCGTTCCAGACGGGAATACGTAGGCATAAAGTGCGATACTTTGCCGAGTCATTTTATTTTCATTCTCTTTTCTTTTTAACCCCTGACCTTTAGAGTAGATAGAATAACAATCCATACCCGAAAACAAGCGTGGATCCCGTCGAGTACGACGGACGTGAGGGGTGCTAATACCTTCCCCTTGCGTAACCGACTCCCGAACCTAGGTTTTGGTTGCGATGACCATACCTTTCCCGTGTTGTGCAAGGTTTACTCTGAGCGTTTCCTTTCCCTCCCGTGGGATAAATAACGCACGGTGGCGACTCTTCTGTCAGCCGGCGCCGATTTTCGCAGTAGCGACAGCTGGCGACTCTGCTGGGGACCCAACGTCCCCTAGCTGCTAAGGACCGCGATGGTTCTTATGCATTTGGGATCCAACGTCCCTTAAGAGAGTCAATCCTAACGCTTGTTTTCCCGTCGTGGATTTTGTATGGATTTATATTTCTGACCTTTATTTTCAGCATTATATATATTGATTATTATTGCTGTATACTGGGGTGTGACGGGTGTTCTGATATTGAGTGAGAAGCCGGACCTGGGCTTGAGTGCACCTTAGACTTAGAGTAGAGATTAGTGGGCGCGCACGTGCTTTGCATGTCCTAGTGTCCCGCGAAATCTACACTCAGACGAGGTTCTTCTGGTTGGCCTCCTGTCCTGCCCTTTGGGTGGCTTGGGTTGCTGGTTAGTTGGATTGTCGACTCTGGGGACCGATCATTTGGAAGTTGGCTAAGTGAGGCCTCTTCAGGATTTGATGATGCCACTCCTTCTGGGAATCGTATCGTCAACCCTGAAAGTCTGTGACGCCAACGACCGCATAGGATGCCATACCTTTGTCAGTTACTAGGACATCCACCTGTGAGAGGGTTTGGGGTTATGCAGGTAACTAGACCTTCAGATACCGGTTATTTCTTGATCAGAGATCCTGGGTATTTATGGAGAGTTATGAGGTCTGTCAGAGACCAGTTGGAGATGTGTTTTGAGGTCTGTCAGAGACCAGTTGGAGATGTGATTTGAGGTCTACCAGAGACCAGCCTGAGTTATGGTTTGAGGTCTGTCAGAGACCGTTGTTGGAGCTTTATTATAGGTCTATCCGAGACCAGGGTTTGAGGACTTCTAAAGAGTCTATCTGAGACTTCTTGATATGGTTCAGGCCGTTCAGCTATGGCAGTTGGTCCCTGTTGCATGTTATTTGCATTGCATTGTTTGCATACCCATTATCATTGCATCCCACTAACGTGTGTCTGTGCTGCAGGTGCATTTGCATTCCCCCGGTTCTAGTGTCTGGACTCCTGAGTATTTGATCATGGCTGGTTTGAGGATGACCGTTGCGTATAAGCTACCTGTCCCCGATATTACTCCACTCCTGGGTCTGATTTCTCTTGCAAATGAGGATGTCCGTAGAAGCTTCAGGCAGAGTTACGGACGGTTGTTGGTTTTAGTGCGCAGGTCTACTGAGGATGAATTGAATGGGCTGTACACCTTAATGCAATTCTATGACCCGGCTTTGAGATGCTTCACGTTTGCGGATTTTATCTTGGGGCCCACCATGGAGGAGTATGTAGAGTTTACTGAGTTGCCAGTTCAGAATGCAGTTCCTTTTATTCACTCAGCTGCTGAGCCCAATTTGGAGGATTTAGCCAAGGCCCTGCATATGAATGCTTCTGACTTGTTGATGACTGCGTGGCGAGGGGTTCCGGGTTTTTCTCTTCAGTTTCTGGTTGTTAAGGCTCAAGAGTACGCCAAGAATGGGTGTTGGGTGGTCTTTAACGCTATTTTGGCCCTCTGCATTTATGGGATAGTGTTGTTCCCTAACTTCCCAAACTTCGTGGGCATGGATGCGTTTCATCTATTTGCTGCCGGTAACCCAGTACCAACGCTGATCGGGGACTTTTACCATTCGATGCACTACAAGAATGAAAACAGGAGAGGCAAGAATGTCTCCTGTTGCGTACCTTTGCTGTATATGTGGTTCAAGAGCCATTTTCCATCGAGGGGACCTTTCAGGGATAACGCAATTACGCCCGACTGGCCAGAGCATATGATGAGGTTAACTTCTGAAGACGTCGATTGGCTTGACAGAGATCTGCTGGGATCCGAGCTTATCTTCAGTTGTTCTGGTTACCCTAATGTTCCGCTGATAGGAAGAAAAGGGTGTATCAATTACAACCCCTCTCTGTTCGTCCGTCAGTTCGGATATGCCCTGAAGAACCCACCAAAAGAGGAAGAAGTACATGAATCTTTGTACTTCACCGGAGATGTGAAGGGGGAGTTATTGGCCAAGTTGCAGCATGCCTGGACGCGCATTAACCGAAGAGGGAAGCCGTTGTTAGGAAAGAATGACTGTCAGGCCTATGCACCTTATAGAGTTTGGATTCAGGAGAGAGCCAGTCAGTTGGGGATGCCATTTCCAGATGCACCAATTCTTGTTCCTATTCCGGTAGCAGAGCCCACTACTGTTTCTAGGGAAGCTTACGAGCAGGTTGTGAGAGAAAAAGAAGCCTTGTTGAAGATCAACGAAGGGTTGGAGCAGGAGCTAGCCCAGATACGCAGCGAGAAAAACAAGGCCGTGCATGCTTTCCAACAGCACATTGAGCTAATGAACAGACTAGGGGCTGAGTTGACTGAGGAGAGGAAGAAGCGCGAACGTCTGGGGCAAGAGTTCAGAAGCTCCCATGACATGCTGGAATCCAAAAAGAAGGCGCTCGACGCAGCACACCGAGAGATCTCTTCTTGCAATAAGACTTGGAATGCTACGCTCACCAACAATAAGAAGAGGGAGGATAAGTTGAAGCAGCAAATCTCCTACCTCGAAGAGCAGTTGAAGTCCAGCATCAAGAAGTGTGAAGAAGAAGTGATGACCCGGTACAGTCTCCAGAACGCACTAAACAAGGCCATCAAAGGGAGAGACGAAGCTGTGTCCCAGAAGCGTAAACTAGAAGATCGCTTCGGAGACGGGGCATGGGAAGAAACTGCTGAAGACGTGCGCCGTGTTCTGAAGAAAAGGAACCAACTTGTTGAAGGGCTGCTTGCTCGACCCAGTCATCCGGAGACCAAGAAGTTGCTAGAGGAGTATCAGACTTATGGGAGGATTTGATCACTTCATGTAGTAACTTGTATGCTTTATTTGCGTAGTGCTGACCATCACCAGGATTGTTGGTTGAGGTCATGCCTTCTTGTTGTACTCTCAGTGATGTTGTATTCTTGGTTTATTGGTTTCTCAGCAATATATGAGGTTTTCTGTGATTCAGCTCCGATCTTTATATTGTTAGCACTGTCACTGCACCGGCACCTTCACACTAGAATCGGGGAATGAATTTCCCTAATGCACAGACACACATTGCATTGCATTCATATTCATATTGCATTACAGGTAACCTTTGGATGGTGTCTTATTTCCTGCTCTGTAACAGGTACTTTTCAGGATTGCAGATCAGCACCCGCACCGCTATTCTACTCGCACCAACTGTCGAAGAATCATAGATCAAATGCAGAACGAGATGCAAGATGTGCGCGAGAAGCTAGCTCTCTTTATGCAGACCATGGAAGCTATTGCAAAAGGTCAGGAGAATTTGCAAGCCATGGTCCAACCTCTGTTGGCCCGAAATGCTGGTCATGGCAACGAGGATCATCAGTCCGTGCGAGTCGATACTGTTCATGGAGATGGCACTCCCACGCCAGTGGCTCCACCTGTAGTCAACATACCAGCTGCTAATGTCAACAACGCTACCGCTGCTGTGAACGGTAACGTCGGAGTTGGGAACGAGACTGCTGTCCATAACGTTGGGCTTGGTGATGTCAACTTGGGTGATAATATGGGAGGCAACGGCGTTGTCAATGTTGGATTCGGATTCAATGATCAAGGATTCGATAATGCTGGGAAATATGGTTTCAATGCTCAAGGCTTTGGGCAAGATGGTTATGGTGTGGCCAATCAGGGCTATGGAGGTTTTGGAAATGGAAACGGCGCTGGGTTTATGGCTTTTGGGCCTGCTGGAGGTGTTCAAGGGTACGGCAACAGAGGACGAGGTCCGGGGATGAATCAGATCAGGGCTGGACGTAATAATGGATATGACGGGTATGGAGCTGGGAATGGTATGTGGCAAGAAGATCAGCAGGAGGACGCTTTCTCCGGCGGAGGTTTCGAAGGGCCGATGGATGACTCCCAGAAGATCAGAATGCTAGAAGAGCAGATGAGGGGGGTCCTGAACCAAAGCGCTGTGGGCTTGGACATGGCAACAATGGGTCTGGTACCTGGCTTGAGGGTGCCAATCAAATTCAAAGCTCCCGCGTTTGATAAGTATAAAGGGGACACATGTCCGAAAGTGCATGTGCGAGCCTATTACAGAAAGATGTCTGCATACTCAACTGATGAAAGAATGCTAATGCATTTCTTTCAAGATAGTCTGTCGGGTCCTTCCCTAGAGTGGTATATGGGGTTGGAGCCAACCGATATCAAGACATGGAAGCAATTGGCAGAGGCATTTGTAGCTCACTACAAGTATAACAGCGACTTGGCGCCCAATCGGGTCCAATTGGCAGGGCTGTCGCAGAAGAAGGGGGAGAGTTTTAAAGAGTACGCGCAAAGGTGGCGCGATATGGCTGCCAGGGTCCGTCCTCCTGTAGAAGATAAGGAAATGAATGACATGTTCGTCGGCACATTCACAGGCTTGTTTCATGACATGCTGTTTCACACATCTCTGGCCAGTTTTTCAGACCTAATTCTAATGGGAGAAAAGATTGAGCGTAACATCAAGCAAGGAAAATTCCAGGTTGAGGAATCAACTGCATCTGGCAGTAATAAGAAGGCTTTTGGTGGGCGCCGTTAGGGCGAGGCAAACGCAGTGTTTGGAGGCCGAGGCCGAGGCCGAGGCAGGGGACGAAACCAATATCGTCAGCCACAGCAGGTGGCGAGTGTTACTATCCCATACCAGCAACAACCACTTCAGCAACAACAACCGTCTCAGCAGCAGCCATTGCAGCAGCAGCAGCCTCAGCAGGGGGCACAGCAGGCTCAGCGAAGATTCCAGGGTGGTAAACCAAGAAGAGTGTTCGAGAAGCCTCCCACGACATATGCTGATTTACTGCAGACATTGTTGGGATTGAACCTGGTAGAGAAGAGAACTCTGGCACCGATAACGGGAGCTCCCCTGTTTGGTTACGATGCAAGCAGGCACTGTGAGATTCATTCTGGGGCTCCGGGCCACGATATAGAGGGTTGCCATGCTTTTAAGCACGTTGTGCAGGATCTTTTGGACAATAAGACTATCAATTTCGGAACGGCAGGTCCGAATATAGTGCAGAAACCCATGCCCAATCATGGGGCGAACGCCATTCTGACTGAGGAAGGGTTGAATCTGATTATGAATGTCGACGATTTAAAAACGCCGCTGAGCGAGATAAAGAGCAGACTGTTACAAGGGGGTGTTTATCCAGGATGTGACGAATACTGTGTAGAATGCTGGACCCTATCTGGGGGATGTGATGATTTGAAGAAAGGCATTCAGGCTTTAATCGATGGAGGCACATTGCAGTTTGACCAAGTAGCAACTGAAGAGCCTGAAAGGGCAGTAGCAGATGATCAGAATGATGTGGCCACTGTAACAATTCCTCGAAAGACAATCACTATTGCAGCACCAGCTCAGCGACCACCGATCACCATAACTAAGGTCGGACCGATCCCGTACGAGAACACGAAAGCAGTCCCATGGTCATATGGGTTGGAGGTGTATTGTGACGGGATAAAGATTGATGTTAATAAGCAGCCAGCCGAGACTGTGGATAATGTTGTTGGTTCAGGCGGTATGACAAGGAGTGGTAGGATCTTTATATCCCCTGAAGTGGAGGCCGAAAGACTAGCGAAAGGAAAAGGGAAAGCGGTTGAGAATGTCCCAGTGCAAGCAAGCGAAAAAGAATCGGCATCGAAAGATGTAGAAGAGTTCATGCGCTTGATTCGAAAAAGTGATTATAAGATTGTGGAGCATCTGCAACAGACGCCGTCCAAAATATCTATCCTGTCATTGCTGTTGTGTTCGGAAGCTCACCGAAATGCTTTGTTGAAAGTCCTGGATACTTCCTTCGTACCCCAAGACGTCTTTGTAAATCAGCTGGAAGGAGTGTTGGCACATGTGAATGCAGGCCACAGCTTGGGCTTTACCGACTTCGATTTGACCCCGAAAGGGAGAGATCATAATATGGCGCTGCATGTATCTGTCGAGTGTAGAGGATCAGTAATGTCGCATGTACTGGTTGACACCGGATCATCTTTGAATGTGCTGCCCAAGAAGGCGATGATGAAACTGGATGTTAGAGGAATCTTGTGCACGCCCAGTGACTTGGTAGTTAGAGCCTTCGACGGCACGCGGAGAACAGTCTTCGGATCGATAACATTGCCTCTACAAGTAGGGCCGGAGGTGTTTGCAACTGAATTTTATATCATGGATATACAGCCTGCGTACAGCTGCTTGCTCGGACGACCCTGGATTCATGGGGCTAGGGCAGTCACGTCCACCCTACATCAGAAGTTAAAATATATGGTCGGAGACAGTGTAGTCACGGTATGCGGAGAAGAAGACATCATGGTCAGCCATCTGTCGTCGTTTAAATATGTGGAAGTCGACGGAGAGATCCACGAGACGCCCTGCCAGGCATTTGAAGGGTTGCGCATCAAGGACAAAGGTCCCGGGCCGAGCAAAGTATCAGAGATAGCAGTCTCGTCGTATAAAGAAGCTCAAGCTCTAGTGGAGGCAGGAGAAGCAAAGGGCTGGGGCAAAGTGCTGGATATTCCTGTGAAGATGGACCGGTTCGGGCTGGGATACCAACCGTCGTCGTCAGCACCTGCCGTGGGGGCACCCTGTTTCAGAGGGCCAATCACCATCTCTGCCAGTGGAGTGTGTCGTGAGACCGTCAATGCTGCTTCGGAGTCTGACGAAGGAGACAGCGACTGTGATATGGATGCCTGGATTCAGCCAAGCACGCCAGGACAAGGACTGTGCAACTGGTCTATTCAGGAGCTTGTTCCTGTGACTCTTAAACAGTAATGCTTTGCTTTATTAATTGTTGAATAATCTGATGTCTTGCCCGGGGCATCAGGATTTGCTTAAGGCTGTGTTGTTATGAACATTGCGTGTTAATCATTAAATAAATGGCGTTTTTTTCATGTGCAAATACTGTAATCTCTGTCTTTCTTATTTTGTATTTTCCAATAAAATGGCAACTTGGTTATTCGCTTTATACGCATTTTGAAGCACTTAACCATTCCTTTTGCAGGATAACATTTTCAGATGACATCCTTGAACCACCTATGACTCGTCCCGACTTTGAGCATCCGGTATTTCAGGCCGAAGAAGAGGTTGTCGAAGATAGTGACGTTCCTGAAGAACTGTCTTGGTTGGTGAAGCAAGAGGAAAGAGCCATTCCGCCTCACGACGAGGTCATCGAAATTATCAATTTGGGGTCGGAAGGGATTGAGAAGAATATTCGTATCGGAGCCGCACTGCAGGGCGATATCAAGCAAAGCCTGGTTGAAATGCTCCGAGAGTATAGTGACGTATTCGCGTGGTCGTATGAAGATATGCCCGGGCTCGATACAGATATGGTTGTGCACCGCTTGCCACTGAAAGAAGATTGCCCGCCGGTCAAACAAAAGCTTCGCAGAACTCGACCAGATATGGCAGTGAAGATCAAAGAGGAAGTTCAGAAACAGTGGGACGCTGGTTTCCTGGCTGTGACGAAATATCCCTCATGGGTTGCTAACATCGTACCAGTGCCAAAGAAAGATGGCAAGGTTCGGATGTGCGTGGATTATAGAGATTTGAATAAAGCAAGCCCAAAAGACGATTTTCCACTTCCTCATATTGATGTACTAGTTGATAATACTGCTCAGTACTCCGTATTCTCCTTCATGGATGGCTTTTCAGGCTATAACCAGATTAAAATGGCACCAGAGGATATGGAGAAGACCACTTTCATAACGCCTTGGGGAACATTTTGCTACAAAGTAATGCCCTTTGGTTTGAAAAATGCTGGGGCAACATATCAGCGTGCGATGACGACTCTTTTCCATGACATGATGCATAAAGAGATCGAAGTTTATGTTGACGATATGATTGCCAAATCCCAGACGGAGGAAGAGCATCTGGTGAATCTGCTGAAATTATTTAAAAGGCTTAGGAAGTTCAGGCTGAGGCTGAACCCTAACAAATGCACCTTCGGGGTGAGATCGGGTAAACTGCTGGGGTTTATCGTAAGTGAAAGAGGAATAGAGGTCGATCCTGCTAAAATAAAAGCGATCCAAGAAATGCTGACGCCTAAAACAGAGAAAGAGGTGCGCGGGTTTTTAGGGAGGTTGAACTACATCGCCCGGTTCATATCTCACCTAACGGCCACGTGTGAACCATTATTCAAGCTGTTGAAGAAAGATCAAGCTGTAACATGGAACGAAAACTGTCAAAAGGCGTTCGATAAAATAAAGCAGTATTTGCAGGAACCTCCTATTTTGATACCCCCAGTAGCAGGGAGACCCTTGATAATGTATTTGACGGTTCTTGAGGGAAGCATGGGTTGTGTTCTCGGTCAACACGACGAGACAGGAAGAAAAGAGCATGCGATCTACTACTTGAGTAAGAAATTTACAGATTGTGAATCTCGATACTCAATGCTTGAGAAAACTTGTTGCGCGCTAGCCTGGGCCGCCAAGCGTTTGAGGCAATACATGCTGAATCATACAACCATGCTCATCTCGAAGATGGACCCTATCAAATATGTATTCGAAAAGCAGGCGTTGTCAGGAAGAATTTCTCGGTGGCAGATGGTCTTGACTGAATATGACATCCAGTACGTCTCGCAAAAGGCTATAAAGGGGAGTGTGCTGTCTGAGTATCTGGCAGAGCAGCCTATTGAAGAGTACCAATCGATGAGGTTTGATTTTCCTGACGAGGATATCATGTACCTAAAGATGAAAGATTGTGAAGAGCCGTTGCCAGACGAGGGACCGGAGTTGGGTTCCAAATGGAAGATGATATTTGACGGAGCTGTGAATGCTTACGGTAGCGGAATAGGGGCGATCATCACTACGCCATACGGGTCGCACATCCCATTTACTGCCCGATTGACCTTTGTCGTTACCAATAATGAGGCCGAATACGAAGCTTGTATAATGGGGCTTGAAGAAGCCATTGATTTGCGAATCAAGAATTTGGACGTATACGGAGACTCAGCTCTGGTGGTGAATCAAATCAAAGGGGAATGGGAGACACGTCAGCCCAATCTGATACATTACATGAATTATGCAAGGAGATTGTTTCCTTTCTTCGACAAAGTTGAATTGCATCACGTACCGCGGGCAGAAAATCAAATGGCTGACGCCCTGGCCACTTTGTCTTCCATGTACAAAGTCAACTTCTGGAATGAGGCTCCCCGAATCATTATCTCTCGGCTTGACAGGCCAGCTTATGTATTTGCCATTGACGAAGCATCCGACGACAAACCGTGGTATTTTGATATCCTTAATTTCCTGAAGAATAAAGAGTATCCGGCTGGGGCATCCAGTCAAGATCAGAAGACTCTCAGGAGATTAGCGGGTAATTTCTATTTGAATCTGGATGGCGTCTTATACAGAAGAAACCACGACTTGGTGTTGTTGCGTTGTGTAGACGAAAGAGAGGCAAAGCTGCTCATGGAGGAAATACACGAGGGTACCTTTGGTACACATGCTGGTGGGCATGCTATGACGAGAAAGCTGCTGAGGGCAGGCTACTTTTGGCTGACTATGGAAACTGACTGTTTCAAGTTTGCAAGGAAGTGCCACAAGTGCCAGATCAATGCTGATAAGATCCATGTGCCTCCGAGTCCTCTGAATGTGATGTCATCGCCATGGCCATTCTCGATGTGGGGGATCGATATGATTGGAAAGATCGAGCCGACAGCTTCTAATGGGCATCGGTTCATCCTAGTAGCAATCGATTATTTCACCAAGTGGGTGGAAGCGGCGTCCTACGCAAATGTAACTAAGCAAGTGGTGGCCAGATTCATCAAGAGAGATATCATTTGCCGATATGGGATCCCCGAGCGGATAATCACGGATAATGGTTCAAACCTAAACAACAAAATGATGAAAGAGCTCTGTCAGAATTTCAAAATCGAACATCACAACTCCTCCCCGTACCGACCCAAGATGAATGGCGCTGTTGAGGCGGCCAATAAGAATATAAAGAAGATCGTTCAGAAAATGGTGGTGACCTATAAGGATTGGCACGAGATGCTACCTTTCGCTTTGCACGGTTATCGTACGACGGTACGCACATCAACCGGGGCGACCCCGTTCTCATTAGTGTACGGAATGGAAGCGGTATTACCATTGGAAGTTGAGATCCCTTCCCTGAGGGTATTGCGTGACGTTCAGCTGGACGAGGCAGAATGGGTGAAAGATAGGTTGAACCAACTGAGTTTGATGGATGAGAAGAGGCTGGCTTCTCTAGCATATGGTCGTTTGTACCAGAGCCGAATGAAGAAAGCATATGATAAGAAGATACATCCGCGAAGCTTTCAGACGGGCGACCTTGTGCTGAAAAGGATTCTCCCGCCGCAAGTTGATCACAGGGGCAAGTGGACCCCCAACTACGAAGGGCCATACGTTGTCAGGAAAGTCTTCTCAGGAGGAGCGTTGTTGTTGTCCACCATGGACGGTGAAGACTTCACGTCGCCTGTGAATTCGGACGCAGTTAAAAAATACTTTGCTTAAAATTGACCCGCTGGACAGAAAAAAGAGAGTCCAGGCAAAAATGGGGCATCCTGGCGAACCAAAAACAGAATAAAAGGTTCGGGCAAAAGTTAGGGATAAAATTGGGAAAATGTACACCCGCGAAGTTGAAAACCTACACTGGGCGGCTTCGACAAAAAGGGGTATCCCGGTGAACTGAAAACCCGTAAAGGGCGGTTCACGCAAAAGTTAGGGATTTGAAGAGCAAATGACTGTGGTCCGAATTTGATACTGCACTGAGCATCAATGCGGGAGAATACCTGAGGGGTCGATTATCAGATACAACCGTTTCGGAGGTATGGATACCGGGAAAGCATTAGAGTCGGATGAGTCATAGGAGGATCAGTTCGTGGTGTTCGTCTGCATCCCGTTGCCGACATGTGTACAAAATTTAATTTGTCAAAATATTTATGCTTCTTGTGCATACTTGTGCATTTGCTTTGCGTAGCTTCCTCATTTCAGGAGTTACATCCCGTGTACAAAACTCCGCCCATTCAGGGGCCCAATCAATAAAATATGTTATTCAGTACTTGATGCTGGTTCTTTACTGTTCTGTGCATGATAAAACGCCTAAGTTTATTGAAACTAGCATGTGTATAACATCACTGGCCCTTGCCAATAATTGCTAAAGCTTTGAATTAACTGAAAATAATGTCACTACCCTGAATTGATTCGGTTGTATAGACTTGTCTTGCCTTGTTTGTGTCGTTGCAGGGTTCATAGCCGTACGAGGAAGATGATCAAAAGATTGCAATAACGAAAGACTCGACCCCCACGCAGGTCATGCTTTCTCTTCCTAAAGAAGGATAGAATTCCCCAGCTAGTCGTAGCTTATTCAAAGGAGATGTTCCAGCAAAGTCGTTTATCCTTAGCAGAATTGGCGATTCCAAGATCGAAGGCTGTATTCAGACAGTGCATCTCAAGCAGAGTGGTTTAGCCGCAGAAGATTAATATTTGTGAGATGTATTCAGGTGGTTTACCTTTCCCCGCAGGGTCATTTACTCTCCCCTAGCGAAGTCAGTTGGTTTCCCCAGGAGAATCATCCCATCCCCAGCGGAATTCTCTTTGCAATTGTTTTCGTTCCTCCCGGTGGAACTCGAAGATTAAGACTATCCCCGACAGAGTTGGTGCGGGTCCTGGCATTTATTTTATCAAAATACTACGTGATACCTGTTCACTCTCCAGCAGAAGTCCAATCATATTTGGCACATCTGCTACTCCCCAGCAGGATGTTACTTCAACGAGGTGTTTGGGTTCAGTCCCCAATTTCCCAGCTGAGTCGACTTCCTCTCCCAGCATTTATTTTGCTGGAATAATTCCATAGCACCTGGCTATCCCCAGCGGAGTTGGCATTATCTTCAGCATTTAGTTTGCTGAAGCAGTTTCTATATCCAGCAGTTCGAGTCTGCATTTGCATCAGCATATAGTGTCATCCTTGCATCCACTAAATAAAAGCGTAGCATTTCCATGTCGAATGGAGCATCGCATCATTATCAAACATACGCATTTTTGAAACATAAACTAGGTTGGCTAACCTTTTGCTTCAAGTATTGTTTCTCTTGCAGGTAGAGGGAGCCCTTGCTCAGGTAAATCAATAAACCGTCGAGGTCTCGGCGTGAGACATCCGACGAAGTGTCAGTTGCGGCGCTACTCCCCACAGAGTCAGCAGGATAAGTTTCTCCTTATCCACAAGCAGAGCTATTGGTCATCAAAGGATTCATGAATCAGAATTTCAGAGGCTACCGCCGGTTATCAGAACAGGCATCCGGAAGTTTGGTTTCCAAATGTCCCTAGTAGAGTCAGCCTCGAAGTTGCTGTAACGTCAGTGATAAGAAGTTCGCGGACCAATGGAAGGATGAGTCCTAACGTGGACAATTTGATTGACGGGATTTCTTTGTGCTAGAGACGATTGTTGGAATGTGGAGTCCTAACGTGGACATTTCCTCAAGTTGACGATGTGTGTTAGTCCTAACATGGACAGGATCGAGTTCTCGGTATTGAGTGGGTGTGGAGTCCTGACGTGGGCGAAGGTTGATTGTTCTTCGTGTTGATGTCCTGACGTGGACAAATTTATCCTTCTTCGTGTTGTTGGCAAAGTATGAGTCCTGGCATGGACAAAGTCTTATTTCCCCAGCAAGTCGAAGACGCGCGAGTCCTGACGTGGACAGGTTCTATTATTTCATCAGATGAAGATGTGAGTCATTACGTGGACGAATTAAAATATGTTTCCTTACGTGGAAAGATTGAGTCCTTACGTGGACATATCAAGATGGGAGTCCTTGCGTGGACAAATCAGATTGTGGTTTCCTTACGTGGAAAAGTCATGATTCCTTACGTGGAACGGTTATTCCCTATGCGGAACGGTGGGTCCTAACATGGACGATGCAGTCCTAACGTGGACAAGTTTGATTCCTTACGAGGAAAGATGCGATTCCTTACGTGGAACAAGTTGGAGTCCTTACGTGGACAGATCGGAAGAAAATGGGCTTCCTTACGTGGAGGAGAAGATGAGTCCTAACGAGGACGGGGTTATTCCTAACGTGGAACGGTTATTCCTAACGTGGAAGAGTTTATTCCTAACGTGGAAAAAGAGGTGTTCCTTACGTGGAAAGATGTATTCCTTACGTGGAAAGAAAATGAGATTCCTTACGTGGACGGTGTTATTCCTAACGTGGAAGAGTTTATTCCTAACGTGGACGATTTATTTCTGACGAGAGGGCAGACGAGCCATCCCCATCAAAGTTGTTGAAGTTTTTTCCAAATTGACGAAGCAGGCGTCCTGACGTGGACAGTGTTCCATTTCTGCAATGATAGAATCTTTTTCAGAGCGATGAAAATAATCCCCAGCACGGTCGCACGAGATCAGTGGGTTACCGTAACGGTCAGATTCAGCTGATGAATGTCGTTCCCCGAGCAACGGCGCAGTTTATTTCTGCGGTTGGCAAATTTCTGGGTTCTTAGTATTCAACCGTCTCGTACCGCGAATGTCTGAAGGCTCCGGGCTCTTCACCCAATCGGGTCCAAGTCGCTTGAATAGGGGCAGCTGTTGCACCCTAAAAATTTGCCCAACCTTATTCACTTGGTTTATGTTTCAATATCATTAGCATTTGCATATAGAGTCATGTACATAGCCTAACCATCTGCATAGCATAAGCATAGCAAGTCATCCAATAGGGGACCAATCATTATTATCATCTCTAGAGGCCTATCAAGAGGTTATTATCCTGATTTAGTCTCATTCGAGTCATTAGAAAGAATTGGGAAGCTATCAAGTCAGTGGGTCAAGCAGTTCATCTATCTCCTGGCTGAGGGTATCTGGGGATCATCAAGAAAAGTATGAGCTGTGAATTGGAGGCATGAGGAGTATCTAGACATCATGGGAGACTTAGAATGTCATTGGAAGAAGGAGGCAAGTCCTTGGTGTGATCACAAGGATTGCAGTTGAAGGCAGCCAATTAGGGTTTCATCTGGGTCAACCCTGGGTCAACCCTAGGTCAAAGGATTGTTGGAGAGGCAGTGAGAGCTATTGAAGAGATGTGGGGTTCATCATTTGACATGGAGAATAAGGATAGGTTGTTATGCTAAGAAGAAATCAAGAGAAATCAAGGAGAAGAGGAGTTTCTAAATTAGGGTTTCTATGTAAAATCCCCTAGTTTAGGTCAAATTTCCAAGCAAGATAAGTCAAAATGCAAGCTTCAAATGGATCCTTGGCCAACATGAAACTTGTAGAGGATCTCAAGACCTTTAATTTGAGTGGTGGAAGACATCAAGGAGATTTATAGAACTTAAGTTATGGTCCTTGCAAGTTACAGGTCATCTGAGGTATCTGAAATTTTGTCTGTAAAAGTGACTTGACTTCCAAGCTATTTTTACCCCTCAAGGAGATTTCAAATGAATTTATGGTCAACATGAGAGTTGTTCCTCATTGTCTTAGCTTTCTAGAATGGTATAGCATGCCTTCATAGGATGTGTGGAACTCTACTTATGGTCTTGGCAAGAAAAGGGTATTTTGGTCATTTGTGAATTACAGGTCATTTTAACCTATGCCCAAAAATCATACAAGGAAGCTTCAAATGGAAAACTTTACAACATCAAACTTGTTCCAAATGACATTTTGAGTCTAGAAAAGTGACCATGATAGGTTGGAAAGATTCATAGCACAAGGTTTCAAAATTGTTGGATTTAATGAATAAAAATGGACTTAAAAATGAGATTTTTCATATCTTGGCCAAATGAAGCAAAATTATAGGTCATTTTGAATGGAAAGATCATTTTAAAGACATTGGCTAAAGTGGAATTTTGAGCTTAGTTCATATTTTGTGAGTTATCCATGGTTGCTTGTAATGGAAGATACATAAACCAAATTCAATGGAAAGAATGCAAGGGAAACTTCTCCAAGTTTCTAGGAGGTTCTAACCTCATGTATATATTGATGCAAGATGGTTCATGCCATGGTTGGTGATTTCATTTGTTCAAAACCCCAAGTTTTACACACTTTCTCATTTTCGCATAAGCTTCACAAACTCTCCCAAATCTCCATCAATCCTCATATCTTTTGATTGAATCTTCATCATCATCATTCAAACACCATAATCCACATCAAGATTGGTAGAATTGGAGGAAGAATTGTGCTATTCAAGACAACCATCCAAATTGCAAGAACTTCTCAAGGACAAGATTCAGGAGGTTTACACACTAATCACTGCATACAGAATTCATCATCAAGGTTACTGAGCAAGTTTCAATCACTGCAAGCACCAAATTCAAAGAGTTGCATACCTGTTTTCACCAATTGCACCAGGTTTGTTTTCTCTTCGTATTGCATGATTTAGTTAGAATCTTAGGGTTTTGATAGGGTAGAATGGTTAGGATAGGATAGAGGATTGATTGGGATGATTTTGGAGAAGTTTCATGGAGTTTGAGCATGATGTACCAATTCTGTTAAGGCTTATAACTCTTAGATTAAAGCACGATAATCATAGGTTAATGGCTTGAAATAATCAGTGTGAGATGTAGAGCATGTTAGGATAGAATTGAGTAAGCATTGGGAGATTTGATATCAGTTGATTATGGTGGAACCTAACTGTTATGCTTATCGGGTTTGGAGTTTGGCTGAGTTTCAGAAAGAACTAAGGGTATGGTTGTGTAGAGGGAGGAATTTAGAGCAATTTTGCTCTTGACATCGAATGAATCCGAGGAGAGTTGAAGGAGAACAGAAAGGTGTAAGATGCGTGCATGGTGTTGCAATCTCAGAGTCTAGGGTTTGCTGGAGGTAGGAGACGATCCCTGGGCCACACGATCACACTTTGACCTTTGACTTGGAGACTCATCCAACGGACGCGATTAAAAGTTCAAAACGGAGGGAGATTTCAAATAATGAAACGCACCGTTTCATTTAGTAGAGGGAAATGGGCTCAGATGCTATTGACACCCCCACGCGTGTGAAGCCCACTAACTTGAACTGTTTGGCCCTGCTATTCTCACCCCCCATTTATTTCTTTTTTAATTCTTTTTAATTTCTTTCATTTTTTCATGCATCTTATAAAAATCATATAAAATTGAAAAATCATTATTTTTTGATGGTTCTTTTTGCATATTTTTCTTTAAAGAGTCTAGAAAATTATAAAAAATAAAAATTGCATTTTATTTTTTATTTGATATTTTCCCCATATTTTCCAAATAAATAGCATTTTAAATAGTTTCATTTCATGCATAAATTTGTTAATTTTTGTTCTAACCAATGCTTTAATATTTTTTGTCCATTCTTTTTAGGTTGTTTAGTTTAGATATCAAACTTGTAAATACAATTTAATTCATATTTTTAGGAGTTAGTTTTAGGTGACTAGTTTAGGGGTAAACAACATGAACAAATTAGGGTTTTAAGTGACAACTTAGGAGAAGTAGTTCATTTCCCTTAGGACTTAGGGATTAAATAGTTTAGCTATGGGACTATAGGGGCTATGGGTAGTTATTAGATCCCCGTAGAAAAGTCAGGATTCCCCTACTGCTATTAATCTACTGTATATATCTGATTGACTGGTGTGGTGTGCCCTTTGGGGGATGATTGCTTGCTTGTTTGGGTATTGGATTTGTTTGGGGATTTGGGAGAGATGAAGACTGAAGATGATGAAGCCATTGGAGATCCAGAGCCTGAAGACCAAATTCTAGAGTTGGAGAGGAGATTGTTGCCATCAGCTGTTGAGGAGATTAGGGTTTAGGAATTAGGCAGAGCTTTAGGTTAGAAAGCTTGATTCTCAAACATGGAAGGTTTTGACTGCCTCCATTCCTCTCTGTGATACAGAGTCTCTCTGAGACACCCACCCCCTTCCTTTGGAAGGCTTGGTGCTATTGTTTGAGGGATAGAACTCTTGAGAGAAAATGTCTTATGTGTTAGTAGCAGTTGGTTTACCACCATTGGTAGTCAACTAATTGCTTAGCACCCAATCCACTCTGGTGATTGATCCCTCAGCTTGGAGGATAGGACTTGGAGAAAAGCAATTGTAGACTGAAGATTGGCAACCAAAGCCCTTGCTTGAAGACTGTGAAGATAGAGACTGCTGACTGAAGCTTGTAGCTGATTGAAGATGACTTGAAGATGGATATTGATGCAGGGCTGCTGTGGCTGTGTATTTTGCTGTATTTCATTTCTGATGTATTGATTGGTTTTCCTGACTGTATTGTTTGCTGTTTACCCTGTTGGGTTGGAAGTGAAGCCTGTTCACTTTTGCCTATTGTTTTCCAGGTTCGAGGTTGAGTGGGACTCCCTTGCCTCGCTTGTATTGCTGCATCCATGCATTTTACCGTATTATTGTATATATCTGCTATCGTTGTTGTTTCCGTCTATTCCCTTAGGATCTCTGTTTCTCTCTGGGCAAGAGAGGAGCATGATAGACACTAGGTCTTAACCCATGCATGATAACATTAGATTAGTTTGTTTCCCTTCGCAACCGTAGGTTAGAGTTCTGTCTCCTCTTTCTCAAAACAAACAGAAAAACACCATAAAGATTTCAAACACAATAAAAGACACTTCTTTCGTAAAAGAATGTGAACTCATCAAGACGTCATTTTTGTCCGCTTGGACTGCTAATCAGAAAAAAACCTTTTTCAGAAGGAATAAAATCAACCAAGACAGACTTGTGTCGTACGTGGCCCGAACTACGTTTGCTCTGATCTTTCATGCTGTATGAAAGTACGTAGGCATAGGATGCGATATCCTAGCGAGCAACCTTCCCCTCCTTTCCCGTAGGTAGGCGAACTACGTTGACTCTGATTTCTCGTTCCAGACGGGAATACGTAGGCATAAAGTGCGATACTTTGCCGAGTCATTTTATTTTCATTCTCTTTTCTTTTTAACCCCTGACCTTTAGAGTAGATAGAATAACAATCCATACCCGAAAACAAGCGTGGATCCCGTCGAGTACGACGGACGTGAGGGGTGCTAATACCTTCCCCTTGCGTAACCGACTCCCGAACCCAGGTTTTGGTTGCGATGACCATACCTTTCCCGTGTTGTACGAGGTTTACTCTGAGCGTTTCCTTTCCCTCCCGTGGGATAAATAACGCACGGTGGCGACTCTTCTGTCAGCCGGCGCCGATTTTCGCAGTAGCGACACTCTTTTTCAGAATGAGGTTGGAATCAAGAACACCAACCAACAGTTTCCCAATTTGAATGAATTTCATCTGAGAAAAGTCAAAGTTGATCTGCAAGCATATCAAAATCATCTGATCAAGATTCTCCCAAGATTTGATTGATAATTATTCAAGAGACTCCAAGGTTCATGTGTTTATTTTCATGCCTTCTTTGACATGTCAAAAAAATCGAGCCAGAGCCAAGACAACACATCAAAAGGCAAATTTTTACAATTTTCATTGTGTTAATCGATTAACATTTTTACACATGCAAATGGTTAATAGATTAACTAGTGCATATTTTATGAAAATTGGCCAAAATTCAAATTTTGTAGAGTTTTTGGCACCAAATTCAAATGTTTCATCATGAGAATATTCTAGATCACTTCATTTTTATTCCCCTACCTCATCATAATTGATTCCTGATAGACCCAAAATATACTGTTTATCCGACTCGATTTGCGCATGCTATTTAGGATTTTATTTCCGCTTTCGTGTATTATGCCTATGTTTTGTTTCTTTTTCAGGTTTTTGTATATTAAAAGCTACTCGAGAAGAAATGAAGAAAAACGAGCTAAAAGATCAACATTCTCTAGAATTGTACACATGGCTTCCACCATGGTGGGCGCCATAGGGGATGCCACACATTGGATAGAAGACCACAACTGCCACATCTTTCACTCCTTTCCACCCTAGTTCATGTGGCGGGCGCCACCTTTGCAATCTTGTTTCCCTCCCAAAAGGAGTTGGAGGGCATTCTTGTCCTTACCTATACTTTCCTGCCAATATAAATAGAGGAGTTCTGTCTCATTTCTAATCATCCAAGCTTAGCTACAAAACTCAAGCCATAAATTTCACCTATTGTAAAGTGATAAACTTCTCACATCGAGGGGTTATCGCATTGTCTAATTGAGTCTGTAATCGGGTTTGGAGCACTTTGGCAGAAGTTAATCCTGCCGCCATTTTTTTTTCGTCATTTACTTTAAGTTGTACCAAGATTTAAAGCGTCTCGTTTGGAGCAGGTTTATGTTTATTTATCGCCCTTTTTATTTATCCGCTTTTATTTCCTGCACTGATTATTTATCGCACCCTTTATCGTACTTTATTTATTTTCTTGCACTTTATTTACTCGCATTTATTTACCATGTCTATTTACTTTACCATGTCCGACTAAATCTTAAAGGCTAGGATGCGACGATTGTAGCTCAAATAGTATTCCATACGGTTGTCGATAGAATTACTTAGGGGTTATTCTGACTTTTAACACTTATTTTCTGCACTTAAAATCTGTTGGGTAAGATCAAAAGCCGTCCAACCTTTAGATAAATTTGGTTAGTCTTAACTATTCAAAGGAAGCGAAAGCGCTTGGTCCAGGTAAGTAGGAACCTTTAATGTTTTAGAAAATCGATTTTAAAACTGTTTTTAGACGCGTTTATGGATTTAAAGTCTGGTTTGCAAGAACCTCTTTTTGTTAGAAATTCCAGGTCAAAATACTTTTCAACTAAGTTAAGAAACTATATTTCTTAAAAATAGGTTTAATCAACTCTAATGCAATGCGCGCCTTTTTATAAGTGACAATAAAAGGGATTGATTAGGGGATAAACTTGGTTCTGAATACGCGAAAGCGACAATTCCTGTTAAATTAGTTCTTTTCATGAGTGGAAAACATTACCCCATAAGGCATCCTATTCATACGCATTTGGAATACTACCTAGCTATGTGAATTGCATCTAAGCCTGTTGTTTTAATATTGAATTTATTTTCGCACTTTATTATTTATTTCGCACAAGTTAACCCTTTATTGACTTACCTTAGATAAACACCGTAACAATAGCAACCAATAGATTGACATTTGGTCTCTATGGGATCGATAATCTTTTATATTACTCTGACGCTATTCGTGCACTTGCGAAACACAGCATCAGGTTTTTGGCGCCGTTGCCGGGGACCAATTACGTCAAAATTCCGTACAGCATCAAGTTTTTGGCGTCGTTGCCAGGGAGCAATTAAGTTAAAATTCCGTACCCTATTGGTACACCGTCTATTACCCACCGGTCAATGCGAAGAACTCGCAGCACCGGTACTCTTATAGATCCTTTAGAGGAACCTGAACGTTACACCCGCGCATGTATCTTATTTCGTAGAACTAAGAAAGCTATGGATGAAGACCGTAACCAAAGACCCCTTAAGGATTTCGCCCAACCATCCAATGACAAACCTAGTTCTAGTATTATGAACCCCAATACCCCAGCTCACAATTTCGAACTAAAATCTTCCCTATTACAATTAGTGCAACAAAACCAATTTGCGGGTCTCCCTACTAAGAACCCGAACCAACATTTAAAAACCTTTATTAAACTTGCTAACACTTTTAAAACCAATGGTGCTACTCCTGAGGCGATTCATTTAAGATTATTTCCCTTTTCCCTCAGAGACAAAGCCCTTACTTGGTTAGATTCCCTTCCAGCCAAATCTATAACAACTTGGGAAGACCTTAGGAGAGTTTTCCTTGCTAGATATTTTTCCCCGAGCAAAACAGCTGTTCTTAGAAACCAAATAACCAGATTCACTCAAAACCAAGGTGAATCTCTCTTCGAGGCTTGAGAGAGATATAAAGACCTGTTGAGAATATGTCCAGACCATGGCCTGGAATCATGGCTAATCATCCACACCTTCTATAATGGACTTCACTATAACACTAAAATGACCATTGACGCCACCGCAGGTGGCGCTCTGATGAATAAACCTTACTCGGAAGCTAGCACTCTCATCGAAGATATGGCTCAAAACCATTGTCAATGGGGAATAGAGCAAGCAACAGTGGGGAAGAAGGAAGCCCAAGGAGGAATACATGAGATAAGTTTTATAGACATGATAGATAAGTTATGTGTATGCAAACCGAGTTACTGCAGCAGCAGTCTCAATGGAATGTGAGTTATGTGGAGCCAAAGGCCATCAATCAACAGAGTGCAATCTGTTGAATGAAACTTATTCAGGAGAGGTCATCTATACTCAAGGAAACTCATTTTCAAACACTTAAAACCCTGGATGGAAGAATCATCCAAAATTTTCTTATAAAAAAATAACCCTATCCAAAACCCTACACCTCCGAGACCATCCGATTTTCAATCTTAAAGACAAAACCCGCCTATGCAAGTTGTACAACCTAAGCTGAACCTTGAGAAAATCATGGAGAACTTCATTACGGCTCAGACCTAGCAAAACAAAGAATTCCTAAACCAGAACATTCATGCAAATGAACTGATTACCTAGTTAGGAACTAAGGTAGACCAAATAGTCACCCATAATAAGATGCTCGAAACCCAGATCTCTCAGATAACTTTAAAATAAGCCCCCGAAACTACACCCGGAGGGCAATCCCCTGAACAACCTCAACAAAACCCCCGAGGGCAAGCCAATGCAATTACCTTACGTAGTGGGACAACTTACGATGAACCGGTTAACCCGGCATTGAGCAAACCCAATACTTCTAATGAAAGCCTGGCACCCACGGACGAAGCAGAGGAAACAGTAAGATCCGAAAACCAGAAAAACCAAGATAAAGAAAAAACTTTAGAAAAAACTAACGAACCACCTTCGCCATACAAACCTCCCATACCCTATCCACAAAGACTAAAACAAACCAAAATCAATAACCAATATTAGAAATTTATTAAAGTCATAGAGAGACTTCATGTGGAGATCCCTTTCACAGAAGCCATCACCCAAATACCATCATATGCGAAATTCCTCAAAGATATCCTTACTAATAAACGTAGACTTGACGATCCAAAACCTTTGGAATGCAATTCCATTTCCGAAAATAAACTTGTCAAAAAGGAGAAAGATCCTGGAAATTTCTCCATACCTTGTATTTTGGGGAGTCATGTTATCAACAAAGCTTTTCTAGACTTAGGAGCTAGTGTAAGCCTCATGCCTCTGGCAGTTTTTGAAAGGTTAAAACTAGGAGAATTATAACCTACGAAGATGTTTCTTCAGTTAGCCGATAGATCCGTCAAGTATCCGGTCGGCATATTGGAAGACGTCCCCGTTAGGATCGGTCAATTATTCATCCCGACTGATTTTTTTGTCATGGACATTAAAGAAGATGATGACATCCCAATCCTCCTAGCTAGGCCATTCTTATCAACCGCAGGAGCCATAATAGATATCAAGAGAGGGAAATTGACTTTTTAGGTAGGTGACAAAAAGATAGAATTCATTCTATCGAAGTTTCTTATGGCACCAGTATTAGAAGATGCATGTTATGCCATAGATATCATTGATGAATGCATTAGGGAGCTAGAATTAGAAGAAACCATCAAATTGCCTTCAACCCTCATTAAGGAAGATGATGGATTTATGGAACCCTACATTGATGATAACTTGTACGAATGTTTATCCCTTGCCCCCGATCCAATACCAAGACCTAAAAAACCAGCTCTAGAACTTAAGGAACTACCCAAGAATCTAAGATACGAGTTCTTGGACTAAAAAAATGAATCGTCCAGTTATAGTCAGTACTACCTTAAACCAGGTAGAAATAGACCAACTCTTGTTTGTCCTACGCAAATATCCCTCAGCCCTAGGGTATAACATCTCTGATCTGAAAGGTATTAGTCCATCCGTGTTCATGCACCGGATCTCGCTTGAGGAAGACTCAAAACCTTCTAGAGAACATCAGAGAAGGATAAACCCTATAATGAGTGATGTTGTAAAAAAGGAAGTTCTCAAGTTACTAGAAGCAGGTATAATTTACCAAACCTCAGATAGTAAGTGGGTGAGCCCTATGCATGTAGTACCTAAAAAGGGAGGCATCACAGTCGTGCAGAACGAGAAAGGAGAACATGTAGCAAAACAGATAGAAGGAGGATGACGTATGTGTATCAATTATAGGAAGTTAAACAAAGACACTAGAAAATACCACTTTCCCTTACCATTTATAGACCAAATGCTGGAATGTTTGGCCAGACACTCCTATTTTTGCTATCTGGATAGGTATTCTGGATTTTTCCAAATCCCTATACATCCAGAAGATCAAGAGAAAACTACCTTCACATGCCCTTATGGAACTTTTGGCTAAAGACGAATGCCTTTCGGTCTCTATAATGCACCAGCAACCTTCCAGCGTTCATGATGGCAATCTTAGCTAATTACCTAGATGGAATTATCGAAGTATTCATGGATGATTTGTCTCGCTAACCTTGAGAAAATCCTAAAAAGATGTGTGGATGTCAACCTGGTGTTGAACTGGGAGAAATGTCACTTTATGGTCACTGAAGGTATAGTCTTAGAACATGTAGTATCCGAAAGAGGTATCGAAGTAGATAGAGCTAAGATAGAAGTGATAGAAAATCTTAAACCCCCTAACACTGTCAGAGAAGTCCGAAGTTTTCTTGGACACACTGGTTTCTACCGGCGCTTTATTAAAGACTTCTCTAGAATAACCAAACCTTTAATCGGCCTTCTAATGAAAGATATCGAGTTTAACTTTGACGAAAAATGCCTTGAAGCATTCAACTTTCTAAAACAAGCGTTGATCTCGACACCCATTATCCAACCTCCAGATTGGGCCAAACCTTTCGAAATCATTTGCGATGCCAGCGATTACGATGTAGGAGCTGTCCTAGGGAAAAGAAAGGATAAGAAATTAAATATTATTTACTATGCTAGTAGAACCCTAGATGCTGCTCAGCTTAACTACGCTACCACTGAGAAAGAACTTCTCGTCGTAGTTTTTGCTATGGACAAATTTTGATCCTATCTGGTAGGAGCCAAAATTATAGTTTATACAGATCACGCTGTCATCTGTTACTTATTAAACAAGAAGGATGCCAAACCTAGGTTACTTCGGTGGATCCTCATATTATAAGAGTTCGATCTGGATATTAGAGACAAGAAAGGCACGAAAAATGTAGTTGTCGATCACCTTTCTAGGCTTGAGTACCTAAAACCAGATCCGCTCCCTATAAACGATGATTTCACCTATGACAGGTTAATCGCTAGGATAGAAGCCATATAAGAGAGAAACCTAGATCCTTCTAAGAACCCTGAGAGGTTTCTGGAAGTAAGTAGCGTACCTTGGTATGCAGATTTTGTAAATTACCTAGTTGCCGATGTCGCTTCCGCGAAAATAAGGTGCCGGCAAAATAGAAGAGTCACCACCTTTCGTTATTTATCCCTCAGAACGGGAAAGGAAACGATCGGAAAAAACTGACAAAAAAGGTATAAGACAAGGTCATCGCAACCATTGTCTGGGTTCGGGAGTCGGTTACGCAAGGGGAAGGTATTAGCATCCCTCACGTCCATCGTACTCGACGGGATCCACGCTTTTTGTGTTTACTGGACGAGTTGGTTTATCTATCTACCTATCAAGGCTGGTTTGAAAAGAAAATGAAAAATGACTCGGCAAAGCGTCGCGCTTTATGCCTACGTATTCACATCAGAGAATGAGAAATCAGAGTCAACGTAGTTCGACCAACTATGGATTATGGGGAAGGTGGCTCGCCAATACGTCAGCATTGTGCCTACGTACTCTCAACAGGTATGAGAGATCAGAGCTTACGTAGTTCGGGCTAATACGGATTATGGGAATTCAGATTCATCTGTTTTATCGAGTAGGGTTAAACAGCAGTTCCAGCAGTTAGGGACAAAGCTTGTTTGCGTTGGCGCTGAAGTTTAACGACACTCTTTTCTTCAAAAAAGCTTTCCTTTGAATTATGGGCCCACGGGGCAAAAAGGTTTGAAGTTTGTTTTCTGTCTTTTACGGAAGAAGTGTTTTTTATTGTTGTTTGCAATTTCAATCACACTAAAGACTATGACCTGAGAGTGAATGCGTCGCATATCACCCAAAGGGTGCCATACTAAACATCCAGACTGTTGAAAAGAAGCTCTCCAACAATCCTTTCTCAGATAGCTTAAGGCTCGTAACATACGAAAGAAATCATTCATGATTACTGTATCTTAAGTTGTTTTGAGATGAGAAGAGAACAGGCTCAACTAAGGGGAGACTATCAAGTCCTACTGTTGTCATGCCAAGGATTCATCCTATGGTTGAGGTTTGAAACAGGGAACTCCTAGAAATTATCATGCATAGGTTTCAACCTAAAGTCCTATCATCACTTCCTTATCAAAGGAGATGAGAGTCATAAGGGATCATATCAATGATAAACAGAAACAGATAAAGCATCAGCTTAAACAGTAAACAGTAGACGACTGTAAAATGCATGCAATGCAAGTGAGGGAGGAAATGTGTGTGGGGCAGCAGCCTCCACAAGCTCATCTCAACCTCAAGCCAGAATGAATAACAGTAATCATACAGAGGAAACATGCTATCAAGCAAACACAATAACTGCAATCATACAGAAGAACATAAAATGCTGTCAAGCAAAATAAACCACATGGGCAAGGGAGCAGGGCTCTACCAAATACCCGCAAGCAAAGCCACACAGTAACAATACAAGCAGAGGGAGCAACTCAACCTCTAGTGCAATCATGCTCCTAGATTAAAGTCAATCTAATCATGGACTTATTCTAATGCATCAAGCAAGTCAAACAAGTCACATCCATACAGAAAAGAAAACAGGCAAGAAAGCAGATCAACCCCTCTCTTCCAATTCCAAGCTTCAGCTCTTCTAACAGCAACCCAGTCTTCAGACTTCAATCATCCTTCAAGGATATCAGCTTCACTGGCAAGTATCAACTTGCTTCTCCAGGTTTCAACCCATCAACATAAGTTTCAACTTATCCTCCTTCTTCAAGCTTCAGCTCCTTAGTCAATTCCACCTTCAGGCTTCACTCCTAACTACAAGTATCAAACTGATTCCTTCAGGCTCTCAATGCATCAGTGTCAACATCAACTCATCTTTTATTCCTCAAGCCTCAGCTCCACACTCAATCTCAATTGAATCTCCTTCACAAGTATCAACTTAGTCTTCAAGCTTCAGCTCTCTTTGCTTTACCAGTATCAACTTGGTCCTCTTCATCTACAAGCTTCAGCTTCCCAGAGTAGTCTTTAATCACATGGAAGTGTCAACTTCATCCTTAAATCTTCTTCAAGCAAGGAACTCTTCTGTCTTCATTCAATCTCCATTGGATCTTCAAGTATCAACTTGTTCTTCTTGCTCTTCAAGCTTCAGCTGCAATGGCAATGCTCAAGGAATCATCCTCTCCCACATTCTTCAATGAAGTCCTCATCTTCAAACTCAAGTCCAACATCTTTCAAGATACTCAAACCAGAAGACAATTGATTTAACAGGATGAGGGGAAATGATAAACATCTTACTGACAACCAAAGGAAACCTGTAAGGGTTCATCATTATGAGAGACTGGTTCCCTCAAAGTTCTACTTCCCAGATAAAGCCACTCATCCTTCCAAAGGAGGGATGTGAATATCTGAGAAGGACTTTTAGTCATTGGGAGGAATGGAGCACAAGATGCTTTCCATATTTGTGAAAGAAATCATTCTAACCCTAAGGCTCTCCCTATGGCTCCTATCTCCTAAACCTTCATCAGACACCTTCAGGCACAAGCAAATCCAAGCTCCAAGCAACTTCAAGCAACTTCAAGCATCCTCACCTTGTCTTCACCTTGTCTTCAATCTCAACCAAAGGCAAACAAAGCAAAAACCCTAATCTAAGGGACCTAAGGAAGTTAAACTAGTTGAATTAGTAAGTTAGGATCACCTAAAACCTAGTACTAAAGTTAGTCCTAACTAAAATACTAAAATCAATTGTAAAATCCTACAAAAAAATCTATGGGAACCTAGGTAAATCATGACTCTACCACATTAATTTCAGAGATCAAATCATCAAATTAGACCTAGAAATAAATTCTACATTACAAGGTATCAAACCTAAACCCTAAAAAGAAGCATCTAAATATCAATCTAGAAAGCACATCTATTTTCATCACAAAAATGTGAGAAAAATGCTATGGGAGCATACATGTCTAACCTAATCATACACAAAAAAATTAGCCCAAGAATCATCACCAATTAATCACACAAAATTCCACAAAATTATGTATCAAACATAACCATTTTAATATCAATTAAAATGTAAAATTCCCATTAAATCAAAAAATACATGAAATGAAAATATTTTTTCTCTAAAAAACACTAGACTCAATCATGAGTAAAATGCAAAAATAATAGGATTAATTGGATTAATTTTCAATTTATTATGAATTTTCCAAGAACCATGAATAAAATGAGAAAATAAAGAAAATCCAATTAAAATAATAACACGCGCGGTGCAGATAGCAAGGATACACAGTTCAAACTATGGATTGGGCCATCAGGGGGGTGTGGATATCACTTATTTCACTAAGCCCAGCATCAGCTACTAAATGAAACGCAGCGTTTCATTTATTCAGATCCTTCACAACTTGAAATTAAAACGTGGCCATTGGATCAAGCTTCTAGTCAAAGTCCAACCCCCATCCAACGGTGCTAACATCATCTTCTACCTTTTGAATG
The DNA here is from genome assembly GCA_963859935.3 of Lathyrus sativus. Classification (NCBI taxonomy): domain Eukaryota; kingdom Viridiplantae; phylum Streptophyta; class Magnoliopsida; order Fabales; family Fabaceae; genus Lathyrus; species Lathyrus sativus. The sequence continues at coordinate 300,399,014 of OZ012739.1, forward strand.
TCTGAACTTCGCGCCCAGCTCCGGCCACCGTCGGTGGTGCTCCGGTCACCATCCCCAACCCTAATTCGCTCTACAGGCCCCCATTGCAAATGGTCAAAACATGAATCTTGTCCCAAATCTTGTCACGAGTTCAACCATACCCTTACCTATTTTGTCACTAATTCTCAAATTAACTATCTGAAATCAATCCTACACCATTCTACAATAAATCTAACACCTTAATTCACCTTGATTCTACCTAAATCATGCTAGAGGAAGAAAGTTACCAACCTGAAAATCTTGGATGAACAGATGCACTAAACCTCCAAATCAAGCTCTCTAATCTTTCAGACACGGTCAATGAACCCTCTCCTTGCTTCTGTATGCAAAAGAACCGGTTGAAAGTGCTTGAATCTTGAAACCCGATGGTAAGTTGCAGGTGGAAAAACTCAATGGCTCATACACGATTCAGCCATGAATTCTCTTGGATTATGATCTGGAATCACTCCTTAGCATCCATGGAAGAAGTTTCAATCAAGAAAATGGATGGAGAGTGAAGAATTTGGTGAAACCGATTGCACTTGCAAGCTATGAAATTTCAATCTCAATCTATGCTCTCTCCTTCAATCATCACCAACCTTTGCATTGGATCACCTCTACTCAATATATAGATGATGTTTGGATGATCTAGAACCCTATAGATCCTTCTAATGAGAGTTTCCACTTCTCATGTCATGAGATTTTCAACCATGTATCATGATATGCACAACCCTGCAAACAGCTTGAAACCAACCTCAATCTCTTTCAATTTCTCCCCTAGTGACATTTTGGAAGGGTTTAGCTTGCCAAGGGCCTTGCTCATGCCTTGATTCTATGTTTTGCACATGTTACCTAATATGCAAGTAACCACTTTTCAAAGCAAGTCCACAAATTGAATCTCAACTCAAAAATGTGGCTAAACCAATGTTCTTAAAATGTTTTCTAGAGTCGAAATGATATATTACATGCCATGGTTTGGATGTGTAGGTTGAAAATATCAATTTCCAACTTTGGTTCATTTAACTTATACCCTTATTTTAGGTCATTTTTGCAACTTTGAGCTACAAGCCTTTCCATCATCTCATGACCTCCTTACCAGCCTTAAAACGTCATTTTGAACAAGTTTGATGTTGAAGATTTTTCCATTTGAAGCTTGGAAATAGGAGTTATGGCTTTATGCTTGAAATGACCTGTAATCTCCAAATGACCAAAATGCCCTTGACTTGTCAAAGCCATAACTTGAGTTCTACAAATCCTATCAAGGACTTCTAGTACTATCTAGAAAGCTAAGAAGATAAGGAACAACATTCATGTTGACAAAAAGTCCATAGGAATCATCCTTCTTGGTCAAAAGTTTGATGCAAGTTGGGTAACTTTCAAGCCCCCAAATTCACATACCTCAGATGACCTGTAACTTGTCAAAGTCATAACTTGAGTTCTAAAAATCCTATCAAGGACTTCTAGTACTCAAATTAAAGCTAAGAACAAGCTCTACAACATTCATGTTTGGGGCAAGATGAGATGACAATCACATCTTGGGCTAAACTTCCTTGAAGATAGGGGTCAAACTAGGGGATTTTACACTGTCAAGCCTTAGAAACCCTAGCTTGAAACTTCTCAAACTCTTCAATCATGATGATTTGACCTTGGAATCATCCTTATAACATCTCAATGTGTCAATCCATTATCACATGGCCTTTGAGTTAGGTCTCAACCCTCTCCAAATCATCAGTTGACCTAGGGTTGACCTAGTCAAACCCTAATTATACCACTCATGGCTAGGTCTTCTTAATCTTGCACAATGACCTGTCTAGGCTTCATGATGGCTTTCAAGACATCTCATAAGCTCTCTCAAGGCTTCAAGTCTACATTCTTGACTTCAGAATCATCTGATGGCTCCCACAACTCTCAAGTTAGGAGGCACACAACCTTGGTTTCAACCACTCTCTCTGAGGATCTTCTATCTTCTCTGGCAAGGATATCAACCCTTGAACACTTGAATAAGCTCCTTAACTAGCTTCAAAGTCTTGTATAGATCTTGGTTGGTAATCATACCTCTTGATCTCCTGAATACATGTCAATGAAATGCAAATGATAATGCTAATGTGAATGAAATGAAACACAAGCTAGGTAAAGAGATATTGGTCAAATTTTGGGGTGCAACAGCTGCCCCTATTCAAACGGCTTGAACCTGACTGGGTGAGAAGCGAACAACTCTCAACCAATCAAGGTACGAGACGGTTGAATACCGACAAACCCGGAAATTTGCCAACTGCACAAGTACACGATACTCTGATGGGAACAAATCTTCGAAAACTGAAATACTAGCTGCACGACAACTAGCTGGGGAATTGGTCACATGGTAACCGGTGATACATGGTCGATCATGCCGTCAGACATCAAGATTCCTTGGGACTTATCAGGTCAACAGTCAAGTTAATCATGCCATCGGGCATTCAAAGAAATCTTTGGGCATCAGCCGGACTTCATCAGTAAGTCGGGAATAGAGTTCTCGGTCAATCATGACCCAGTTGGGGGATATCCAACTTCTGCCGTCAGGTGCTCCGCATCCGCTGAGAGAAATACGGTCGGACTTCAATCATCAAGTCTTCAAGGGAAGTTTCAACTTCGCTGTTCAGAAACCTGCTGGGGATGACACATCTCCGCTGGGGATTCTGGAGAACTATCAAGTAACTCTGCTTCGGGGATCCAGAAATCATTCTGGGCGGCTCATCTCTGCTGAGGACATCAAGAATCATCTTGGAAAAATAACTCCGCAGGGACTTCAAGAATCATCCTGAACCAATAACTTTGCTGGAGATTTCAGGAATCATCCTGAGCAAACACTTTGCCGGGGATTCTAAGCGTCAACTTGAGCAACCAACTCTGGCGACTGCACTGGGGATTTTAAGAATCATCTTAAGCAAACGACCTTGCGGGGAATTCAAGAATCATCTTGAGCAAACGGCTCTGCGGAGGAACACCTGCAAAACAAGAACGGTAACGACCTAGCTCATGTTTCATATGTATATGCTTTGATAATGGCGCAATGCTCCACACGGTGGAAATGCTACGCGTTTATGATAGATGCTATGCAATCATGCAAAATGCTGCGATCCCGTCAGCAAAATAAATGCTGAAGGGAGAATCCTCCTGTCAAGGAGAAAGAACCACTCTGGTGGAGGAAGGAATCATCCTGCCACGGAAAAAAAGTCACGCCGATCTCAATCGGACTCCGCATGGGGAAGCAAACTTCAGTTGACTGCTGCAGGGGAATGAAGCTCTACGAGAACCCAGACCTGCTGAGGAAAGCGATGTCAATCGTGGAAATAAACTGCACGGCCTTCGCGGCTGAACGTTTCTGGAGATAACGACTCCGGCGGGGAAATATAGCATCAGCTATTCAACATTCTACTTGGGAAAACCAATCATGGCCTGAATGGCTTCCAAGGACTCGGCTCTCTTGGGGATCTGCAAACTCGGCTGGAGAAGAAGAAATCATCCTGCTTAGGGGGAGAGTACGATTCTGTGGGGGATCTCAATTCCGCTGGGGACTTCAGTCTGGAACTATCAATTGCTGCATACTTCAGCGTATGACTCAGCTGGGGAGACGACATTCCTTAAGGATGTACTTGACTGGGGAGAGAATCCTCTCTGCCCGGGGAGACATATCAACGCTTATGATTTCATGTTCAGACTCTGCGGGGAGAGACTACTGAACTTGCTGGAGAGGAAGGAATCATCCTGCTTGGGTACGCGTACGGCATACTACCTGGTACATGCTACACCTGCACCAACACAAACAAACAGACAAGATACCCTTCTCAAAGGGACCTATCAAGGTTATCATCTTGTGACAATGTTCGAGTAATTTGTTGTTTCAACAATCAGTGGTCTAGGCCAGTAAGTTTATGTATGCGCATTTTGTCAAAAACACCGGCGTTCTTTTTCGCAAACAAAATAGATAAATGCTAAACAGACAAACAGAATTGCTGAGTAGTATACATTTTATTGATAACGAACCCCTGAATGGGTAAACATGTTTTACAACAGATGCAAGCTCTTGGGATGAGGAAGCCGCGCAAAAATAAAACATAAATATACATAAGTATATACAAATGTCGGCAACGAGGCGTAGACGAACACCATGAGTTGATCCCTCTATGACCCACTCGACTTTGATACTTCTCCGAGGCTTCAGCTTCAGAAGAGATTGATTCAGATAAACGGCCCTCAGGTCTTCCAAACCACTAAACAAATACAGTCCATACGCGGAACGTGGTCATTTGCTTTTTCAAATCCCTAACTTTTGCCTGAATCGCCCTTCCGGGTTTTCGATTCACCAGGATACCCTTTTTTGCCAAAGTCGCCCTTCCGGGTTTTCGACTTTGCAGGTGTACATTCTTTTCAATTTATATCCCTAATTTTTGCCCGAACCTTTTTCCTTTTTTATGGTTCTCCAGGATGCCCCATTTTGGCCTGGATATTCTTTTTCTTTCCAGCGGGTCATTTTTAAGCAAAGTATTTTTTAACTGCGTCCGCGTTCACCGGGGATGCAAAATCTTTACCATCCATCGTGGATAACAACAAAGCTCCTCCCGAGAAGACTTTGCTGACGACGTACGGACCTTCGTAATTAGGAGTCCACTTGCCCCGGTGATCGGAGTGTGGAGGAAGAATCTTCTTCAGGACGAGATCACCCGTCTGAAAGCTTCTAGGACGCACCTTCTTATCATAAGCTTTCTTCATTCGGCTTTGGTACAGACGACCATATGCAATCGATGCTAACCTCTTCTCGTCCATCAGGCTGAGTTGGTTTAGGCGGTTCTTAACCCATTCTGCCTCATCGAGTTTCACGTCAACCAAAACTCGCAAAGAAGGGATCACCACTTCTAACGGTAAGACAGCCTCCATACCGTACACTAAGGAGAAAAGAGTTGCCCCGGTCGATGTACGTATCGTTGTACGATAACCGTGCAATGCGAATGGCAATATCTCGTGCCAATCTTTGTAGGTCACAACCATCTTCTGAACAATCTTTTTGATGTTCTTGTTGGCCGCTTCAACGGCGCCATTCATCTTCGGCCGGTAAGGAGATGAGTTGTGGTGTTCAATCTTGAAACTTTGGCACAACTCCTTCATCATCTTGTTATTCAAATTCGAACCATTATCAGTAATGATCCGCTCGGGAATTCCGTAACGACAAATGATGTCCCTCTTTATGAATTTAGCCACCACCTGCTTGGTCACATTAGCATATGAGGCTGCCTCCACCCACTTGGTGAAGTAGTCGATAGCTACTAGAATGAAGCGATGACCGTTAGATGCAGTGGGCTCGATCTTGCCTATCATGTCGATGCCCCACATGGAGAACGGCCACGGGGAGGACATGACATTTAACGGGCACGGCGGCACATGAACTTTATCAGCATAAATCTGGCATTTATGACATCTCTTCGCGAATTTGAAGCAATCCGTCTCCATCGTCAGCCAGTAGTATCCTGCTCTCAGGATCTTTCTTGTCATAGCATGTCCGCCGGCGTGCGTACCAAATGTGCCTTCATGGACTTCTTCTATGAGCATACTCGCTTCTTTCTCATCTACACATCTGAGTAGCACGAGATTGTGGTTTCTTTTATACAAAACTCCATCAGGATTGAGATAAAAATTTCCAGACAGCCTCCTCAGAGTCTTCTTATCCTGGGTTGACGCTCCCGCAGGATACTCCTTAGTCATAAGGAAAGTCTGGATATCATGGAACCATGGCTTGCCGTCAGCGGCTTCCTCGATCACAAAGACAAATGCAGGTCTATCAAGACGAGAAAGGACGATTCTTGGAGCTTCATTCCAAAAATTGACTTTATACATCGAAGCCAACGTGGCTAAGGCATCAGCCATCTGGTTTTCGGCCCTGGGCACATGATGGAGTTCCACTCTATCAAAGAACGGAAGCAGCCTTCTGGCATAGTTAATGTACGGCACCAAATTCGATTGACGAGTCTCCCACTCCCCTTTAATCTGGTTGATCACAAGCGCCGAGTCACCATATACATCTAGGTTCTTGATTCTCAAATCAATTGCCTCTTCTAGACCCATGATGCATGCTTCGTACTCCGCTTCATTATTGGTGACTGGAAACGTCAGTCTCGCAGTGAACGGGATGTGGGATCCATGGGGAGTCGTGATGATTGCCCCGATACCACTTCCGTAAGAATTAACCGCCCCGTCAAATATCAATTTCCACTGGGATTTCCTATCTGGCCCCTCGTCGGGCAACGGCTCATCGCAATCCTTCGCTTTGAGAAACATGATATCCTCATCAGGGAATTCAAATTTCATCGGCTGATAATCCTCGATTGGCTGTTCGGCCAGGTAATCAGACAATACGCTTCCCTTGATGGCCTTCTGGGACACGTACTGAATATCATATTCTGTCAACACCATTTGCCATCTGGAAATCCTGCCCGAAAGCGTTTGCTTCTCGAAGACGTACTTGATCGGATCCATCTTCGAAATTAGCATAGTGGTGTGGTTGAGCATGTACTGTCGTAAACGTTTGGCAGCCCAGGCTAGTGCACAACATGTTTTCTCCAGCATCGAGTAACGAGATTCACAGTCCGTAAACTTTTTACTCAAGTAGTAAATGGCATGCTCCTTTTTGCCCGTCTCGTCGTGCTGACCGAGAACACACCCCATACTATTCTCAAGAACTGTCAAGTACATGATTAATGGTCGTCCGGCCACTGGGGGTATCAAGATTGGAGGTTCCTGTAGATACTGTTTTATCTTATCAAATTCCTTCTGGCAATCCTCGTTCCAGATAATTGCCTGATCTTTTTTCAGCAGTTTGAACATCGATTCACACGTGGCCGTGAGCTGAGAAATAAACCTTGCAATGTAGTTTATTCTGCCCAGGAAACCACGAACTTCTTTTTCTGTTTTTGGCACTGGCATTTCTTGTATCGCTTTTATCTTCGCAGGATCAACCTCGATGTCTCTTTCACTCACGATAAACCCCAGTAACTTTCCGGACCATACTCCGAAAGTACACTTGTTAGGATTCAGCCTCAACCTGAACTTCCTAAGCCTCTCAAAAAGCTTCATCAAATTGACTAGATGCCCCTCCTCCGTTTGGGACTTCACAATCATGTCATCAACATAGACTTCAATCTCATGATGAATCATGTCATAAAACAAAGTAACCATTGCTCGTTGGTAAGTGGCCCCTGCGTTCTTCAGACCAAAAGGCATTACCTTGTAGCAGAATGTTCCCCAGGGAGTGATAAACGTAGTTTTCTCCATGTCCTCCGGCACCATCTTGATCTGGTTGTAACCGGAGAAGCCATCCATGAACGAAAATACGGAGAACTGCGCTGTATTGTCGAACAACACATCAATATGAGGCAGCGGGAAATCATCTCTAGGGCTCGCCCTATTCAAATCCCGATAATCGACGCACATGCGTACCTTACCGTCCTTCTTCGGTACATGCACTATGTTGGCGACCCACGGAGGGTAAGTAGTGACCGCTAAAAAGCCAGCATCAAGTTGTTTCTGCACTTCTTCTTTGATCTTAACGGCCATATCTGGACGTGTCCTCCTAAGCTTCTGCTTAACGGGAGGACAATCTTCTCGCAGCGGCAAGTGGTGGACCATGATGTCGGTATCAAGTCCGGGCACATCTTCGTATGACCAAGCAAAGACGTCACTATACTCTCTTAGCATCTCGACCAATCTCTGCTTGACATCACTCTGCAATGCAGCCCCTATCCTGACGTTCCTGACGAGTTCTTCAGAACCCAGATTCACAATCTCGATCTCCTCTTCATGAGGAAGAATAACTTTCTCTTCTTGTTTCAACAAGCGGACCAACTCTTCAGGAAGGTCTTCGTCTTCATCAATCTCTTCTTCGGCTTGATAGATCGGACAATCGAAGTCGAAGTGAGTCGTAGAAGGTCCAGAGTCGATGTCATCTGCTATGTGGATCCTGCAATAACAAGGGTTAAGCTTAAAACAAGGATATGTAGGTTAGCACAAACCCCATTGCCATTTTATTGTTTTTCAAAACAAATATAAAACAGGAATAATAGAGATCACAACATTTGAATACGAAGAAAAACGCCTTTTGATTTATTGATAAAATGCATGTACATAATCAAACGAGGCCCTGACAATAAAACCATTATGCCCCGGGTAGGACATAGGGTTGTATAATGATTGGAAAAAGTAAATCATTACTCTTCGCTTGTCATCTGGATGATATCCTTGACGGACCAGTTGGTAAGGCCCTCGCCTGGCTTGCTTGGATGGATCCAAGAGTCTAGGTCACAGTCGCTATCTCCGCTGTAGACACTGTGTTGACGCTTTCAAATATCACCCCGCCACTGGTAAACTGGATCGGCCCTTTACCTCGCGACGCACTTCTAGAAGAAGAGGCTTCAGCCGCAGGAGAATATCCCAACCCAAACTTGTCTTGCTTGTTAGGTATCTCCAAAATTTGCCCTCAGCCTGGGGTAGATCCGGCCTGGACAATGGCCCGAGCTTCCTTGAAGGAAGAGAGAGTCATCTCTGGATTTTCAGTGACTACAGGAGCTACGTCCTTGACTTTAACGGCTTCGAACGCTTGGCATAGGGTTTCGTGGATTTCCCCATCCATCTCAACATACTTGAAGGACGAAAAATGGCTCACCATTATGCCTTCCTCGCCGCAAACGGTCACGATGCTACCTCCGACAGCATACTTGAGTTTCTGGTACAACGTGGAGGTAACGGCACCCGCGGAATGGATCCATGGTCGGCCCAAGAGACAGCTGTAGGCAGGCATGATGTCCATAATGTAAAAGATTGCGTCGAACGTTTCCGGCCCGACTTGGATTGGCAGGGTCACCTCCCCGAAAACATGGCGTTTGGTTCCATCGAACGCCTTCACAACCAGATCACTGGGTGTGCAAATCACTCCGCAAGTATCTAACTTCATTAACGCCTTCTTCGGAAGAACATTGAGTGACGACCCCGTGTCCACCAACACGTGAGACATAATCGTTCCCTACACTCTATCGAGATGTGCAGGACGCTATTGTGATTCCTCCCTTTCGGCGTCAGCTCTAGGTCAGTGAATCCTAACCCATTTCCATCATTTACGTGGGCTACGACCTCTTCTAACTGGTTTACCGATATTTCCTGCGGTACATACGCGGCGTTCAACACCTTCAGCAGCGCGTTGCGGTGTGCTTCAGAACACAGCAACAGGTTCAAGATGGAAATCTTCGAGGGTGTCTGATGGAGATGATCCACAATCTTGTAGTCACTCTTTTTAATCAACCACATAAATTCTTCAGCGTCTTTAACAAGTAAGTCTTTTTCTACCCCGTAAGGGATCTCTTCAATGACTTTACTTTTACCTTTATCAGTTGCATCAGCCTTGTCCGCTTTGTCCACCACGACCTCAGGTGGTGCGAACACTCTTCCGCTGCGAGTGACTCCGCTGATTCCCGCAAGGTTCTCCACAGACGACCCAAACGGTTCCAGTTCCAACTTCTGTCCGTTGCAGTAGACTTCAGCCCCATAATGCCATGGGACAACATTAGTGCTTTCGAAGGGTATCGGCCCAGCTTTGGTGATAGTAATTGTGGGCGGCCTTGGTGCAGAAATAGTTATCGTCTGGCGAGGGATGGTGATGGTGGCAACCTCATCATCTTGCTTCAGCATTACCTCTCCCGATCCACATTCGGCCCTTCGGCTAAACTGTAAAATCCCTTCAGTCATCAGACTTTGAATTCCTTCTATCAACTGTTCGCATCCATCAGGACTTTTCGCACATCCCATACACAGCTCTCCACAACCTGGAAAGAAACCTCTCTTCATCAGCTTAGCTTTAACGAAGCTAAACGGCATCTTCAGATCTCTGACGTCAGTCAACAAATCCAATCTCTCGTCTTCGATAATGGCGTTCACCCTGCCTCCCCTATGATTCGGCATAGGGTTCTTCGTGACGTTTGGCACATTATCTGAGAAGTTGATGATCTTAGCGCCCACCATATCCTGCACCTTATGCTTGAAGGCTTTGCAGTTCTCTATTGTGTGGCCTGGTGCCCCTGAGTGAAACTTACAAGTTGCATTCGCGTCATAACCTGGCGGAGGTGCCCCTGTCAAGGGAGCCAAAGTTCTCTTCTGGATCAACTGTAGCTGAAGCAAAGTCTGCAATAGTTGCGCGTACGATATGGGCGGTGTCTCGAGGTGACGGCTCGACAGAGGTGCCCGGTTCCGATACTTTCTGTACCCTTGTTGATTCAGTTGTTGCTGCTGCTGTGGCTATTGAACTGCCGGGATAGTTATGCTGGCCACTTGTTGGTGAGGGCCTTTACCCTTCCTTCGAGCGTTGGACACGACGCTCGTTTCTCCTTCCCGTCTTTTGCCACTATAAGGTTTCTTTCCGCCTCCTCCAGCTGAGGATGAATCACCTTGAATTTTCTCGAGCTTGATCCCATTTTCGATGTGCTCACCCGTGATAATGAGATCTGAGAAGGTTCCAGACATACCGCTGACCAATTTCTCATAGTAAACCCCTGGGAGGGTGGCTACAAACATCTGCACAAGCTCACGTTCAACCATCGGCGGCTGAACCCTGGCTGCCAACTCACGCCACCGCAGGGCGTATTCCTTAAACCCTTCGTTGTTCCTTTGCGACAGATTTTGCAGTTGGACTCGGTTCGGCGCCAAGTCACTGTTGTATTGGTAGTGGTGCACGAATGCTTCAGCAAGGTCCTTCCACGTGCGCACACTGGTAGGTTCCAGACTCATGTACCATTCGAGGGAGGGTCCGGACAGACTGTCCCGAAAGAAATGCATCAGCAACTTCTCGTCCTCAGAATGAGCGGACATTTTTCTGTAGTATGATCTCAAGTGGACGCGAGGGCAAGTGGTGCCCTTGTACTTTTCAAAGTCAGGTACCTTGAACTTGGGAGGTACCTTGAAATCAGCAATCAGTCCCAACTTGGACATACCAACGCCCAGGGTGTTCTGGTTCTCGATATTTCTCATCTTATCCTCGAGTGCCTTGAACCTTAGACGTGCTTCAGCAGTCAGCTCCCCTTCGGCACCTCTCTGAGAGAACACATCGTCTTGACGGTCTTCTAACCACGGCTGAGGCCCAAACAGATTCCCAACACCTGCATTGCCGTTGCCCAGCCCAACATTGACGTTAGCTTCAAGACTCCCATTACCGACGCCCGTCGTATTGCCATTGAGTCCCATATTAGCTATCACATTGTCGTTGGCACTACCATTCCCCCCGGTCACGGGGACGCCATTCTGTGGAGTTTCAACTGGTGGAGGGGTAGGCACGGTCCCACCATGGAGTACGCCATTGCTATCGACCCTTGAAATTAGAGGCTGGACCAAGGTTCTGAGCTGATCCTGGCCATTGGCGACCGCTTGCATGAGCTCCATGAAGCGATCCATTCTTTCGCGGAGTTCTTAAACATCAGTTTGCACTTGCTCCATGATTCTGGTTTGATTTGCTCTGGTCGGATAGCGGTGGATAGGTCTCTGATCAATCCTGGAACAACCTGAACCAACCTGAAAACACAAAAGGGTTAGGAAAAACGACAAAGTGCTCGTTATGCAAATGCTTCATGCAAATGCAAACGTGTGTCTGTGCGTTAGGGAGATTTCCCCCGATCCTAGTGCCTGAGTGCCAGTGCTGATAATAAGAAGTCCGAGTCCAATCATGGAAATAACATCTCATATATATGAAGAAAGCCCGTCAAGGCGGTACACAACGTCAGTGAGTACAAGATGAATTAATAGCGTGACCTCAGCCAACAAGCCTGGTGATGGTCAGCATACAACAATGATCAAACAAAAGGAATACAAATAGTCAAGCACGGCCACGGGTGCGAAACTCTTCTAGCAACCCCTTCGTTTCTGGATGATCAGGCCGAGTGAGCAACCCTTCGACGAGTAACTCCCTCTGCACAATGGTGTACTGAAGACCTTCGACCGAATCTTCCCATGCTCCTTCGCCGAAACAATCTTCTAGCTTCCGCTTCTTGAATTCAAACATTGGTTTGCGCTCCTTTAGGTTAGCAAGAGCTTTGTTGAGCTGGCCTTCAGCGGCATATCTGCGAGCGGTTTCTTCATCAAACCTCTTCTCACCAGCCTTCACTTGGGCTTTCAGCTTGGAAATCTGTTGCATCAGCTTATCCTCCCGCTCTTTCCTGTTGGCTAGGGAGGCCTTCCAGTGCTGGTTAAACTTGGATATCCTCCGATACGCTTCGTCCAAGTGCTGCTTCTTAGTGACCAGTACATCATTGACAACTTTGAAGTCTCGACCCATGCGCTCGCGCTCATCTATCTGCTTAGTCAAATCCGTCCCCAGCTGGTTCACCAGCTCTGTTTGCCTCTTGAAGGAATAAATGGCTTCGTTTCTCTCGCTTCGGAGTTGAGCCAATTCTTTCTCCAGTTCTTCATTTTCCCTCTTCAATTCATTTCTCTCAGCTAACACCTGATTATGTTGTTGAATGGGCACGGTAGTAGGCTCTTCAATCGCTGGAGGGCTTTCTGGCTTGGCAGGAAGAAACGGCATCCCTATAGCATCTGCTCTGGCTCTGATCCACATCACATACGGAGCGTAGGCTTGACTATTACTTTTCCCCAGCAATGGTTTTCCCCTCTTACTGATACCATTCCAAGCGCGCTGAAGCTTAGATAACACATCCCCTTCTAGAAGACCAGTGAGGTACAGAGATTCCTGCACCTCTTCATCCTTCGGCGGAGCTCTCAAAGCATACGCGAACTATCGGACCAGCAAAGATGGATTATAGTTTATACAGCCCTTCCTGCCTATCAAAGGCACGTTCGGAAACCCGCTGCAGCTGAAGATAATCTCGGTACCCAACCTATCCCTGTCAAACCAGTCAATATCCTCCGCTGATAGACTCATCAAACGCTCGGACCACTCAGCTGTGGCTGCAGACGAAACAAAGGGACCCTTCTTGGGTAGATGACTATCAAGCCATCTATAGAGCAGGGGCACACAGCACGAGACATTCTTGCCCCTTCTGTTCTTGTTTTTGTAGTGGATGGAATGGTAGACATCTCCTATCAAGGTAGGGACTGGATTCCCTGATGCAAAGATGCGGAAGGTGTCGAAGTCCACAAAGTCGGGCATATTGGGGAACAGAATGATGCCATATATGCACAGGGCGAGAATGGCATTGAACACGGCCCAACATCCGTCTTTGGCGCACTGCTGAGCCTTTCCCACTAAGGACTGCAAGGAGAAACCAGGAACCTTATTCCAACTAGACAATACCAACTCGGAGGCATCCAGATGAAGTGACGGAGCTAAACTAGCCAGATTAGGCTCAGCATCCATATGAACAAAAGGCATCTGCCTCTTGATAGGCACACCTAACAAATCAACATATTCCTCTAGTGTGGGTGCGAGAACAAAATCCTGGAAAGTAAAGCATCTCAACGGAGGGTCGTAGAACTGCAGTAGAGCGTGCAACCCATTCAACTCGAACGCAGAAGGTTTACAAACCAGACTGAGCAATTTGTCGTAAGACTTTCTGAACTCATCTCTCACAGAATCATCTGCTAAAGCAATCAAACCAGACAGCTGAACAACATCAGGAGTGGGGAGCTTGTAAGCCACGATCTTCCTCAGAGAACCCATAACAATACAATAGGAGGCAAGAAATCCTGGATCGGGGAAAACGGTACCTGCAACACAGACACACGTTAATGAAATGAAAATGAGTATGTGTTGCACCCCAAAATTTAACCAACATTTATTTATCCATCAAGTGTTTGAAGGTTGATAACTTCATCAGAAAGTTCAAGAGACCCTCAGAGAAATTGGTTGAAACCAAGGTTGTGTGCTTCATAGCTTGAGAGTTGTGGGTGCTCCTCAGATGATTCTGAGACTGTGAGAATGAACTTGAAAAAGCTTATGAGATGTCTTGAAAGCCATCATGAAGCCCAGAGAAGTCATTATGCAAGAATTCAGAAGATTCAACCATGAATGGTAGAATTAGGGTTTTGACTGGGTCAACCCTAGGTCAACTGAAGATTTGGAGAAGGTTGAGACCCAATCCAAGAGCCATGAGATCATGGAATGATGTATTGAGATACTATAAGGATGATTCCTAGACCAACTCATCATGATTGAGGAGTTTGAGAAGTTTTAAGCCAGGGTTTCTAAGGATGGACAGTAAAAAAACCCTAGTTTGATCCCTATCTTCCAGGCAGTTTTAGCTCAAGATGTGGTTGATATCTCATCTTCCCCACAACATGAATGTTGTAGAGCTTGTTCTTAGCTTTAATTTGAGTGGTAGAAGTCCTTGATAGGATGTGCAGAGCTCAAGTTATGGTTTTGACAAATTACAGGTCATCTGAGGTGTGTGAATCTGGGTCCTTGAAAGTCACCCAACTTGCAGACAACTTTTGCCCTAGTAGGATGATTCCTATGATCTCTTGGTCAACATGAATGTTGAAGAGCATCTTATTATATTTCTAGATAGTACTAGAAGTCCTTGATAGGATTTGTAGAACTCAACTTATGGTTTGTACAAGACAGGGGTATTTTGGTCATTTGGAAATTATAGGTCATTTTAAGCAAAGGCCATATCTCCTATTTCCAAGCCTCAAATGAAAAAACTCAAAACATCAAAGTTGTTCAAAATGGCATTTTAAGCCTAGAAAAGTGGTCATGATTTGTTGAAAAAGCTTGTAGCAAGGATTTACAAGAATGGGTGAAAATGACCTAAAAATGACTTATAAGTTAAATGGATCCAAGTTGGAAATTGGTTTGGGAGATGTACAAATCCAAAATAGGTCATCCAATATGTCATTTTGAATCCAAACATCATTTTAAAAACAATGGTTCAAATAGATTTTTGATTTGAGGTCTTAAAATGGAGGTTACTTTGTAAAGTTCATGCTTGCATATTAAGGAACCTTTGCAAATCTTCACATAAGGCAAAACCAAGCTTGTTTTTTTTTTACACATTCCCCTTCAATATCTCTTGTAAGGAGATTTTGGCACAAAATGACAAGGCTTAAGGCATGATATGAGATATACAATATGTCATTACAAGAGAAGTTTGTAACACGGTGGGAGAACTGACTTTAAACAATGTTGCGGATAGCAAGAGTCGCCACCGACTTTTATTTTATCCATAAGGAAAGGTTATAAAAGAACAGGAAAGACCTCAGAGAATATTTTGGGTCCGGGGGGTAGGTTATGAAAAGGGAAGGTGTTAGCACCCTTTTCATCCATGGTTATCCATGGGCTCTTAGGTACTTAAGCTCACTTTTGAATTGTTTTGAAAGTGTAGTGTGTGAATAGCAAAAAAATTTCAGAATAGTTTAATAATAATCCGTGTATGAATGTGAAAAAAACTTGTTTGAAAATTTTGTTGGAAATTTGTTTAAGTGTGAAAAAGTTTTGAAGTGAGCAAGTATCTAGGAGTAGCCTACCCTAATGTTTAAAGGTCTTTCTTATTCTTCATTCTTTCCTTTAGTAAGACTATCCCTACTATAATGGAGTAGGTAGTCCTTACTTTGGATGTTAAGGGGTATGTGAGGGACAATTTGACTTTGAAGGCCATTGTGGGATGTAATAAGCACATATAAGGGACCATCATCATTTTTCGAAAGGGACTTGATTCGTAAAGGCAACCATAAGGGACTTTGATGATTTTTTTTATTTGAGGGACTTGCTTTATACACCCCACTTAACCATTATTCGTAGGCAACTTGAGGGATATCCTTAGGAAGTGAGACGGCGATTAAAATCGACTTACATGTGTGACGTGTTTATTTTAATTATCTTTATTTAAAAGTGATCTAAATTTATTTTAATATTACATACATGTTGTTACACTCCCTAATTACTAACCATAATAATAATTAAATAATTAAACAACTTTACATCCAAGAAACAATTACAAAATAATAAGCAAAATAATTAAATAGCAAAGATAAATAAAATATAAATAAGCAATAATAAATAATAAAGGGGGTTAATTCTAAGTTTACTCGGCAAGACATCGCATCTTGTGCCTACGTATCCTTACGGGAGTGGAATCAGAGTAATCGTAGTTCCCCTCAAAAGGGAGGTTAGAGACTTCTTGACTGTGGTCAAGGTCTCACGGGGAATAAACGCATCTTAAGGACACGCTTACGTGGAGTGTAGGAACTCCAAATCTCTACGTTGAAATGTTAAGTTGTAATTAGGGTTAGGTTAGGGATTCCGCGGCAGGAAACCCTAAAATGAGCGCGGCGGCTCTTTGACCTAATGCTAGGGGTAAAATTGTAATTTTGCCTGCGGCGAGGCATTTGGGAAAATTAGGGTTTGTACAAGTTGTAAGGGTTGAAGGTGAGGACTGTTGACACGGCGGTCAAATGCTAGACCTAATTCCTTCAGAGTGTGTAATGTGACAGAATAACGGTAAAGGCGTGAGACATTTGAATCATGCAAACAGAGAGATAACGTCCTAATTTAATCATGCAAGCAGAAATTTAAAGGCAGAATTTAAAGAGCGATTGTTAAGTTCGCGAGGTTACATGAGAGGAGCAGATACAATATGATAATGAAAAATTTAATCAATGATAAACGAATTTAAAACAATCAGTTGAGTAACAAAAAACAAGAGGATGTTAGTAGGGTTAGGCATAAATACAGTGGATAATGAGATAGTGCAGAAAAAGATGTAAATTTAGAGTTTTTATTGTTTTAAAAAAAAGATTTTAATTTAATTTATAAAAGAAAGAATACTTTAATTTTAACCTTAAAAAAGGTTTTAACTTAGATATTTTTTAAAAAAAAAGATTCTTAAGTTATTTATAAAAACATTTATTTTTATTATTATTTTTTTAAAAGGTTATTTTGAATATGTAAAAGAAAGGATATAATTTATCAATTTAGAAAAAAGGGTTCACTAGTTGTCAAGTAATTTAAATAAAAGATTAAGGTTGATTTATTTTTTTTAAAAAAGATTAAGGTGATTAAGCGATTATGTGTGTGTTTAGTGGTGATTAAGTGGTGTGTGATTATGCAACAGTAGAACAATAATAAGCAACAAATGAAAAAAACAAACGGAACCCTAAGGTCCCTTCCCCCCCAAATCGGCGCCCTTGTTCATCTTTCTCTCTGCCTCCGATCGCACTTTCACTATCTCTTCCCTTTGTTTCCCGATTTTCGTTTCTCCCTCATTTGATCCTGAAAACACAAACACACACATCAAACGTTCATTAATTTAGACATGGGTCGAATTTTACCGAAGGTTGGGGTAGCGGCGGCGTTTCACGATGGCGATGGGTTTCGCGACAGCGTGCGAGGGCCTCGCTTGTAGGAAAGATAAGTGTTCCTTCTTCCTTCCTTTGTTTTCCGCGATGGTTCTTCTAGGGTTTTCAAACTTGTGGTTGTTCGTGTATTGTTCGTATGATCCTCCCCCGTTTCGTTTTCAATATCCTCTTTATATAGGAAGACATCCTGGATAAGTAATGAAAGTTATTCTTGAATGCTGATTTGATTGTTGATTGGGATTTCCATTTTGGGTTTAATCGGATTTGAAAACTTTCCTCTTTCTGCTCCCATCTCTTTAAGTGTCTATTAATCGAAAATCGAATCTCGGATTCTGTATCAAATCCATTAAATGTTCACGGTTTTGGACTTGGATATTCTTTGAATTGATTTTGCTAGCTCTGATTTTTGCGTTCTGAAGGTGTGAGTAGCAATTGAATTTGGGCCAGGGGAGAAATATGCAGTCCAGGTGTGGATAACGGTTCCTCTTCTCTTTCCTTGGACTTCGTCTCAAGTTCTGAAATTTGGTTTTACAATCTTAAATTGTGATCTCCCGTTTTCTTCTCTGCAGGTCCAATCAGTTAAGCATGGGGAGCGAATTATCAATGGAGGCTCTTATTTTGGCGCGTCTATCCGTAGGACCAATGCAGTTGACTCAAGTGGGTGAGGTTGTTATCCATCTTCTGTTGTTGTTTGACATGGACACAACTCTGATTGCATCTCTGTTAAGTGAATTATTTGATCATAACGGTTGTGGCTTTTGAAAGTAATAGTGTCTTGATTGTTGCATGAACCCAGGATTGAACACAATTGGTGTAGAGTAGCTGGTTAGCATGCCTTGACATATCGCAACTGAAGTTGTACCCTTCTTCTTCATCATCAAAACATGTGTACGATAGATCCTTTTGCAGTATTTAGATGCTCCCTCAAGATTGTAACTGCAGTCGTTCCCAAATTCTTCCTCGTGAAAATTTTGTGTATGCGTATGGTTATTATTGATGTATTTTCTGGTATGAATACTTTACAAAAACATGATTTATATTGTGGCCTTCTTCAGAAGCGGGGCACAAAGGTTCCGTCTATTTCTATATCGGAGGTCCTAACTTGGCTTGCCTCCTTGTTCAATATTTCCTAGATAGAACACATCCTTCACTTATGGTTGTTCTCCTCTGTTCCAGGAACAAAAGCTGGAAGGTTGTGCAATGATATCAGAAGTGAACTTCTTCATCCTGTACTGCTGCTCAGTAGGTAATGCGCTCCATCTGTATTTAATTACACCCTCTAGCACTTAATTAGTTTCCTGCATCAGTAGCCTCCTTGCTAATGCTATGTGTGTCATCATTTGCAGGAGTTGCCACAATATTTCCTTCACTTACTACAGGTTTAGATACCTCCTCAACCACCCTCCTTTCCTAGGTATCCATTTGAAAAATTTCCTCTTTTTATTGCCGTAATAGTAGAACCATCGGTGCCTATGTTAACTGTTGGATTTTCTGAATACTAGTTTGTTTGCAGGATTATTTTCTTTTCACCACATGTGATTTCCTTTGGGATTTACTTGATTGTGTTGGTTTTGACCAAAGCCATGATGCATATGCGCCGAAGAAAGCCGTTGCCTACTCTGAAATTACTGATGCCCAAGCTGTGGAGAAAATTGCATCTGATGTTGTCCTTGCATCTGACCCATTCCTTGCATTATAGATTGCCTGAATTGTTGTTGCTGATGTGCAAGAAGTTGTTGTTGTTGTTCCATGTATGCTCTTACATTACTAGCTACATTCTTTCCATGATTCACTCCTGTAAAATCAGGGTATATGTTTCCTGTACTAATTCCATTATGAAATGCAGGTCCTGTCTTGTTGAAACCCGTACGACGCAATAGAGTGTTGGTGTAGTTTGAGGTCCAGCAGCAGCCTTTACTTCTATTCGTGTTTGGGACTTGGTTTTTGTGAACTCACCTATGTGGTTCAGAATTGATGCTGCTTATGAATTGTTTAGGTTTTGAGTTCTGAATTCTGAACCTAGTACTGATGCTGTTGTGATTTTCAGGTGTTGGAAAAAACTTAGAGCACAGAGTGATTTAGACCTGCCGGCATCTGGGTCTGAATCCAGATTGACTATGTTGCCTTACTCTTGTATCAGTTTGGAAATCCAATTGCGGCAAAAGAGAATCAGTCCCGCTTCTTTTATCACTTCTATCTCTCGGATGTCCCGTAATGATAAGAACAGGTGTTACCTGATCGGACGCCAACGGCGCGGATCGGTAACGGGGGTAGGACGCAGCTTCGGTTGTGCCACTCCCGGCACTCGATGATGACGATGTTCTGAGAGTGTCAAAAATAATTTCTAACCCCTTCTGTACTGTCTGTTCTCTTTTGATGTGCAGGTTAGCTGAGGATTCATGGAGAAGTTCAAATACGAACATGAAGACCTTTAGATACTTTTAGGATTTAGGATAGATGATTTGAGAATTTTAATGTACTTCCTTGTAACAGTACTTTGTAAAATATGAAGCAACATCCCCATTCTTGTATGATAGCATTATTTATGAAATAAAATTCTCAAAGTTTTGGATTTATTTATATTCTATTCTTAGTTAAAAAATATAAACAAATGTGAATAAATCCACAAGTATTTAATTCATTAACATAGGCATAAAACATAAATATTTCCAAGTGGTATTTGTGATCCTAATCTCATCATCCGATTAAAATGTTAACCAATTGTTTCATAACCAAACTCATATGGGCACCATGGTCACAACATTTTCAGCATCAACAGCAAAACTAATCGTAATTAAACTCCACTGACCAAATGCCAAATCTCAATATGATCAGAACTGGTGATTGATAAATGCCTCAAAACCATAACGCATCAAATGCCTCAGAATTTTAATAACAACCCGTTTTCAAGGAATTAGCTGAATTTGCGTAAAATGACCAAAACACCCCTGGAACCAAATCCAACCTCTCTTTGATTTTGGCAAAAAAATCATGAAGTTTGACTTTGGTTTGACCACAGTTGACCTCAGTTTGACCTTTTAACTGCATTGACTGCTTTTGACTTATCTGATCATCTGACTGAGCAAACTTTTGAGAAAAGTCTTGAAACTTGACATGGGGGTTCTTATACACATATAAGATGTTATGAAGCTCACTTGAAGTCTTGGAAGTCCATTTAGCCTGATTAAAGTCAAAACCCTAGTTTTGGATGCACTGCTTAGGAGGTGCATTGTCTGAGGGAATTGTCAACTCTTCTGACCAATTATGAATTTTCTGAACCTTGTGAACCTTCTTGGAACACAAAGTCTTGTATTGTGAGGGCAAATTTTGGGGTGCAACAGCTGCCCCTGTTCAATTTTCTGAAACCTGAGGGGTTAGATTGGTATATTTGCCAGTCGTAACCTGGAAGGTTGAAGGGGATTGAACACAAAAGCCCAAAAATTTGCACTCACCAGTGCATGGAGTGATATTGATGGTTGGTTGAACATGATTGAGTGGGCTTAAAGATGCCACTAGGGGAAAGTTCTTCAGTAGTATAATGAGAACTGTCAGGAGTCTGGAGTAATACTGATGTAACAGCATGTCTTCATGAGGATAGAGCAATCAATAATGATAACCCTAAAGCAGTCTTGAAGTGATAAATCTGACCTCAGGAGGATAGAGCAATCAATAGCTCTAAAGCAGTCTTGAAGTAATAATGGCTTCAGGAGGATAGAGCAATCAATAGCTCTAAAGCAGTCTTGAAGTAATAGAATGGCTTCAGTAGGATAGAGCAATCAACAGCTCTAAAGCAGTCTTGTGATATGTCTTCAGGAGGATAGAGCAATCAATAGCTCTAAAGCAGTCTTGAAGTAATGATTTCAGGAGGATAGAGCAATGGATAGCTCTAAAGCAGTCTTGAAATAATAATGTAATTTCAGGAGGATAGAGCAATGGATAACTCTAAAGCAGTCTTGAAATAATTAGATGGCTTCAGGAGGATAGAGCAATGAATAGCTCTAAAGCAGTCTTGAAGTAGTAATATGACCTCATGAGGATAGAGCAATGAATAGCTCTAAAGCAGTCTTGAAGTAACAGGATGATTTCAGGAGGATAGAGCAATCAGTAGCTCTAAAGCAGTCTTGAAGTCATGAGAGGCTATCAGGAGGATAAAATAACCCTGAGGTTACAATAAAGCAGTCCCAAAGTAATAAGAAGCTCATCAGGAGGATAAAGTAACCCTGAGGTTACAATAAAGCAGTCCCAAAGATCATAAGATTGTTTGTTGGATAATTAACCTGAAAACAAGGTAGCATTCTGTATAACAACATTAGTTTATGCTTTATGTATGCATGTATGACATGATGCACTTAGGTAATGTACTATAGACATATATGTTATGGTATGATGTAAATGATGTATGTATGCTATGACACTGCTGGAAGTGTCTGGATATCCTTGTATAACAACTGCTGGCCAAGGAAAATAAATCCCGATTCGTTGTTGAAGAATATATAACCCTCCGTCTGCTGGGGATAACAAGGTATAGATAACCTCCCGTTGTTGGGGATAACAAGGTATAGATAACCTCCCGTTGTTGGGGATAGTAGGGTATAGATAACCTTCGTTTTTGTTTGATAGTAGGATAAGTATAACATCCCGTCTTCGTTCATCGTGCCCTTATTGGAAAGTAATTTCCCGTATATCCGTATGAGGATAAAAGAGATGGATATAAATTCCAGGGGAGATTAGACTTTGTGAAAATGGATTAGTCCTACTGATGGTTTGTAACTGTCTTGTAAAGATGAACCGGCGAAGCTTCGTTGAAATCCTTCCCTCGTTCGTCCTTAGTAAATACTATTACTGCATTTTCATGCATTTCTGGTAAACATCAATCATATTAAAAGCATACATGCATTTCTGGTAAACATCAATCATATTCAAAGGCATACATACATTCAAACACAACCAATGGACGTTTCGCTTATGTAAATAGGGTAAAAGTGAATCTGGATTCAAAAGATGGAATTTATTTATATCAAAAGTGACCCATACACGGGTAAGTTTGTACAAGGAGACATAAACCCTAGTAAGAGAATTTTGTCATGAAGCTTTACAAAAAGAATCAGCTATGTGGGAAATAATCCTATTGAGTTTCAATTCTACTATTGCCACTCAAGTATCTCATCTTCTTGCTGTTGAGACGGAAACGATTGGATTGAGCTTTATCTGTTTGAGCTTGAGTAAGTAGTACAACTGGTTGCAGTTTCATGAGTGATCCAAACGAGACATAGTCATACGCTTTAATCCCTAACTTTTGCCTGGATTGCCCTTTCAGGTTTTCAATCCACCGGGATACCCTTTTTTGCCCAAGCCGCCTTTTCAGGTTTTCGACTTGCCGGGTGTACATCTTTTTATATATATATCCCTAATTTTTGCCCAAACCCTTTTGGTTTGCCGGGATGCCCTTATTTTTGCCTAGGCCTGTCAACCTAGCGGGTCTCTTTTTATGCGTAGTATTTTTTAACTATGTCTGCGTTTACAGGTTGTGGGAAGTCTTCACCATCCATTGTAGTCAGTATCATGGCACCTCCTGAGAACACTGTCTTGACTACAAATGGTCCCTCATATTGTCCAGGTTCTTTGGTAACAGACATAATGTCTTCATCAGGGAACTCAAAATTCATTGACTGGTAATCACCTACTGCTTGATGAGCCAAATGATCAGCAACAACACTCCCCTTAATGGCCTTCTGAGTAGTATACTGTATATCATATTCCGTCAAGATCATTTGCCATCTTGCAATTCTTCCGGAGAGAGCAGGTTTCTCAAATATGTACTTGATTGGATCCATCTTCGAAATCAACAAGGTAGTATGGGTCAACATATACTGTCTTAGTCGGCGAGCAGCCCATGCCAAAGCGCAGCAAGTTTTCTCGAGCAGTGAGTATCTTGTTTCACAGTCGGTAAACTTTTTGCTAAGGTAGTATATTGCCTGCTCTTTTCGACCAGACTCGTCATGTTGCCCCAATACACACCCCATTGAGTTGTCTAATACTGTTAAATACATAATCAAGGGTCTTCCATCAACTGGTGGCATTAAAATTGGAGGTTCTAGCAAATATCTCTTGATTTCATCAAAGGCAGTCTGGCACTCATCATTCCATTCCATCACCTGATCTTTCTTCAACAACTTGAAGATTGGCTCACAGATGGTAGTTAATTGGGAAATAAATCTTGCAATGTAGTTCAATCGTCCCAAGAAACCTCTAACCTCCTTCTCAGTACGGGGAGCTGGCATCTCTCGTATAGCTTTCACTTTTGCAGGATCCACTTCAATACCTTTTCCACTGACAATGAAACCCAAGAGTTTTCCAGATCTAACTCCAAAAGTACACTTGTTTGGGTTCAATCTCAACTTGTATTTCTTCAACCTCTCAAACAACTTGTGCAGATGATCAAGATGTTGCTCTTCATTCTGAGATCTGGCTATCATATCATCCACATATACCTCTATCTCATGATGAATCATATCATGAAACAAAGCCACCATAGCACGCTGATATGTTGCCCCTGCATTCTTCAAACCAAATGGCATTACCTTATAGCAAAAGGTGCCCCACTGTGTCACAAATGTTGTCTTCTCCATATCTTCAGGTGCCATCTTGATTTGATTGTAACCAGAGAAACCATCCATAAAAGAGAATACCTTATGCTGAGCAGTGTTGTCTACCAGAATATCAATATGAGGAAGTGGAAAGTCATCTTTAGGGCTAGCCTTGTTCAGATCTCTGTAGTCTACACACATACGTACCTTACCATCTTTCTTAGGAACTGGTACCACATTTGCAACCCACTGAGGATAAGAAGTTACGGCCAAGAACCCTGCATTGAACTGTTTCATTATCTCTGCTTTGATCTTTTCTGACATTTCAGGACGCATACGACGAACCTTCTGCTTCTTTGGACGACAATCTTCTTTCACTGGCAAACGGTGAACCACAATGTCTGTATCCAACCCTGGCATATCTTCATAAGACCAAGCAAAGATCTCCACATAGTCACGTAGCATCTGAATCAACCTGCTCTTGACACTGTCCTCTAAATCAGCCCCTATCTTGACCTCTTTTCTGTTTTCTTCAGTTCCCAGATTCACAACTTCGACTGGCTCTTCATGTGGCTGTATAGCTTTCTCTTCTTGTTGTAACAACCTAGCAAGCTCTACAGGTATTTCACAATCGTCCTCGTTTCCGTCTTCAGTTTGATAGATCGGATTCTCGAAATTGTAATTGGCAATAGTAGAACTGTTATCAACTGGATCCAGAGTGGATGAGGATCTGCATTTTAGTGACGTGGGTGTGTGTAAGAACACATAGCTGATAAAGCAAAAATAAAAGAAAAAGAAAGACAAGGAACGCAATATTTACGAAAACGAAACGTCCACTGATTTTATTGAATGAATATATGCAAATGAAATGACAACCCGTAACAAGCGCACTATTGTGCCCCGGGTAAGGCACATGGCTTGAAAGTACAAATTTAAAAACATAACACAGTAATAGTATTTACTCCCGACTAAAGGAGATAGGGATAACATCTTCGGCTTTCCAATTATTGAGTCCAGCACCCACAGTAGGAAAAATCCATGCCTCCAAGTTGTAGTCTTCATCTTGATCTCCCACAGCATTGATAACCCCTTGATTGGTGATAC
Organism: Lathyrus sativus; assembly: GCA_963859935.3. Taxonomy (NCBI): domain Eukaryota; kingdom Viridiplantae; phylum Streptophyta; class Magnoliopsida; order Fabales; family Fabaceae; genus Lathyrus; species Lathyrus sativus. The sequence continues at coordinate 300,424,039 of OZ012739.1, forward strand.
GAACAGCACGAGCACGACGAACAGCCTTCTGGAACTCTGCAGTGAAACCCAAACCAAACTTGTCAGACTTGTATGGAATATCAGGAAGCTGACCCCAAATAGTACAACCACCTTCTTCCACCACAGCTTTTGCATCATTGAGGGAGGCCATTGCCATTGTTGGAGGGTTTCTGATGACCACAGGAACCTTCTTCACAGCAGGAGGAGTCACACAATCCTTAACAGCCCAGGGAACCACTTCAAATGACTGACATGGAGTTTCAATGTATTCACCTTCTACTTCCAGATACTTGAAAGTGTTTACATGGCTGACAAAGTATTCTTCCTCTCCAAAGACAGTAACAACTTTTCCATTCACCGGATATCTCAACTTTTGATGTAATGTGGAGGTCACAGCACCTGCCCCATGGATCCAGGGACGACCAAGCAGACATGAGTACGAAGGACGAATATCCATCACATAGAATGTAGCGGTAAACACCTGAGAGCCAACCTTGATTGGAAGATCAATTTCCCCATGCACTACTCTTCTAGAACCATCAAAAGCCTTTACCACAATATTACTGGGCTTCAATACCGTATCTTCAGGACTCAGCTTGTTCAGGACTTCCTTAGGCAACACATTCAGAGAGGAACCATTGTCTATCAGCACATGAGACAGGGTAGTGCCCCTGCATTCAATTGAAATATGCAAGGCCCTGTTATGATCCCTCTTGGCAGGGGTCAAGTCAGCATCAGAAAATCCTAACCCGTTGTTATAGGTCAGGTGAGCAACACAATTCTCAAACTGGTCCACAGAAATTGCACTGGGTACATGAGCCATCTTTAGAAACTTGATCAATGACTTGGCATGAGCCTCAGAACATAATAACAGGGAGAGCATAGAAATCTTTGAGGGAGTATGCCCCAGCTGATCAACAATATCATAATCACTCTTGCGAATGATTTTCAATACTTCTTCCATCTGCTTAGAAAGGTCATCAGCAGCTGGCATATCAGTAGATACAGGCTCAATAACAGGACCCTTGCCCCGAGCATCAGTGGTGGAAGTAACAGCAGGAGTAACTGCACTCTTAGAAGCAACTGGAGGAGAGAAGACTCTTCCACTACGAGTGATCTTGCTAGATCCAGCAATATTATCAATGTCAACAGGCATATCAGGTAAAGGCTCCTGCTTGACACCATGGATGTAAACATCAGACCCATAGTGCCAAGGCACAGCTTTGTCAGATGTATAAGGAATAGGACCAGGAGTGGTAATGATCAGAGGAGCTACTCTGGCTTCAGCAACAACTTTCACAGGACCTTCAGCAGTAATCTTGATTGGGCCCTGATGAGTGATTTTAATGGGACCCTTTGAAGTGATTCTTAGTGGTACTTTGTCAACCATGTCAACCTCTTCAATCTTCTTACCCTGAGTCAGATGATCCACCATACTTTCTACAGATGCTGGTCTTCTTTCAAACACTATAGTATATTTATCCATGAGACGTTGAATCCCATCTCTCAAAATGAAGCAACTATCCGGCTTATAGGTACAATATAGACAATCTTCATGACAACCTGGAAAGATCCCAGCTTGTACTAACCTCTTTTTGATAACAGACAATGGTGTGCTCAACTCCATAACTGAATAGACATGCAGATCTTCATCAATATCTTCATCAATGGCGTTGACAGTCTTCTCGTGATTTGGCATTGGAGCTGTAATCACATTTGGAGTACCTGGTGGATCAAACTCAATTTCTCCAGCATCAATCATATCCTGAATTTTGTTATTAGTATCATGTCCTGGACAGTTTGAATGATATGCACATCGTGCATTGGGATTGTACTTGGGAGAGGTAACATTGGGATTCTGAGGAGCCTCCCTCAGGGTAATAAGTTCAGCCTTCAACGAGTGTTGCAATGCCTGAGCCATTGACATGTTGATCTTCGTGAACCGTCTTCTAGCCCTCTGTTGGTTGCCTTGAGGCTGCTCTGTTGTTGCAGGAGTTGGATTTGAAATATGAACTGCACTAACAGACTGATGCCTTCTGTTACGATCAGGCTGACCATACACAGCATTAGATTCTTTCTTCCCAGTGGGAGGCTTCTTTGCAGCACCTGATGAAGAAGTGCCCACTTGGATCTTACCACTCTTGATACCATTCTCTACTCGCTCTCCTGTCATGATCAACTCAGTGAAGCCAGATGACGAGCTTCCAATGAGATGACTGTAAAACGGACCATTCAGCGTACACATGAACATATCAACCAACTCCCTATCAGTCAAAGGAGGTTGAACTCTTCCAGCTAAGTCTCTCCACTTCTGAGCATACTCCTTAAAGCTTTCTTTGGCACCCATAGACATGCTTTGAAGCTGCATGCGAGTGGGGGCTAAGTCAGCATTGTATTGATACTGCTTGTAGAAAGCTTCAGCAAGGTCATTCCAATCTCTGATGTTGACACTCTCTAACTGATAATACCACTCTAGCTGAGCTCCAGACAAACTCTCTTGAAAGAAATGGATCCACAACTTTTTATCAGCAGTGTGGGGTTGAATTCTTCTGACATAAGACCTCAGATGCAATTTGGGACAAGAGACCCCATCATAGACAACAAATGTAGGAACTTTGAACCCAATGGGTATGACCACCCCAGATATCAAGCTCAAATCCTCAAAATCCAGCCCAGATGATTTCTGTAATTCCATAGCATCCATTCTATCCACCAGCATCTTGAATTTGTCTTCGTTAGGCTCATGGTAGTAGTTAGCCTCAGAATCAGAGTCCCCCATAGTGTTGTGGAGACTGCCTCTCTCCTGCTCAGATTCTTCAGATTCATAGTCTTCAACCTGTTCCTTGGTCTTGTCAGGACCTTTGAACCTTCTTCCCATGTTGAGCAACCCAGCAGACCTTCTAGCCTTCTTAGTCTTCTTGGCCAGCAGTGTCTTCAATTCATCCTGCCCCTTGGATAGGTTCAGGATCAGCTTTTGGAACTGTGCATTCTGTGCCTGGAGATCCTTAACTGATTGTTCAAGAGCCATTGCTGAAATAAACAGCGAGAAGATGAGAAACCTGTGCACAATTATAAACCTGTGATGCGATGATATGGGAATGCACATGCAATGTTTTCAAGGACCGCAGGATTTAAATTTGCTTAAACAAACAAGAAAGTAACTTTTTATTAGTAATAACTTGTTTTGCCTTTTAGGCTTACAAAAAATGAAAACGAAATAAGTACAAAAGATGGGGTTTTAAGTCTCCCATGGACGTTTCCTCTTTGTGTTGAGGTATGAGTTGAGGTTTCGTTCCTCATGAAGTAGCTTTGTTAGCTCTAGGATCCTTGCTTGGCTTGCTTTGTAATGAGCCTCGAAAGTATCCCTTTGCTCTTTCAGTTGGATCCATGATCTCTGCAAGTCTTCCATATCAGTAGGCATGTCTGGGTGAAGGATGGTATAAGCTGTGTCTCCTTCAGTAACAGGTTCCATGGTAACTGGTAGGACGGCAGGATATGGCATCATGAGTGTCTGAGCACGAGATCGTACCCATCTGAGATAAGCCTCCATAGGAATAGTGTACTTAGGCTCCAGTGTCTTGCTGTCAATCCTGTTTACCTTTCCCCAAGCTCGGATGAATCTCTGACGGTAACCCTGAAGATCGTTGTCGTAATCAAACACAATTACCTGAATCAACATGTCATGTGGACCATCGCTCCGGGCGTAACCAAACTGTCGTAAAGCTAGAGATGGGTTGTAGGTGATGCCTCCTCTTATGCCTAGAAGTGGCACATTAGGAAACTCCCCACAACGGTCAATGATGGTGACATTCTCCATAGATCTGGAGCACCAATGGATGTCTGAGTGAGAAAGTGACATGATCCTCTTGGACCATCTGAACCCTTGCTCATTCTTCATTACTGAGCGAGGAAGGTGAGAAATAAACCACCTAGAAAGTAAAGGTATGCAGCACATCAAAGTTCCTCTTGCCCTTGTAGTACGGGTGTGAAGAGAATGTAGGATGTCTCCAAGTAAGGTAGGCACCGGATTGCGACTCAGGAATATGTTGATGGCATGAACGTCTATGAACTGATCAGGATTGGGGAACAACACTAAGCCATAAATCAATAAGGCTAAGATCTCCTCAACAGCATCGTAGCTCATAGCCTTCAAGAACATTTGAGCTTTATCCACTAATACCTTGGCAAGAATACCTTTAACTCCACTTCTCGTCTCTAGAACAATGTCAGACTTCTTCAGATGTAGAGCTGCAGCAATAACTTCTGGTTTAAGCTCCTTCTCTAAGCCTGTGAATGGCTTCTGATCAAGAACAGGTATACCCAGAAGCTTGGAGAACTCCTCCATGGTTGGAACCAGCTGGTAATCAGGAAATGTAAAGCAATGGTGCTTAGGGTCAAAGAACTGAAACAGCACACTCATCATGTCTTCACTGAACCCTGAAGTAACTAGATCCAATAAGTGACCATGTCTCTTGTTGAACTGGGAATGATCAGGCACTAGGGAAACCAACTCCTTGAGCTTAGCAGGTATCCCTACAAAGTTGATCCTGATGGTGTTTCTACGAGCAGAAGCCATGACCTGCAACAAAGAACAAAGATAAATCCTTTGGTCCTTGAAATGGTTAGGGAAAATGATATGCTTATGATGCATGATGATGTCATGATGTCATGCTCAATCACAAACATGTGGCACACACAAACAAGTCACACCATAGCCCTAGGTTTAAAGGCTTGCATGAGGTTCAAAGGCAAGTACCCTCCCCTGAAGTTAGATGGTTCATCCTGTCCTACAAAAGTAACCAGGTTCTAAGGGATCTCAATATCATTGATCCTTCACAAGGGTGGTTGTTCAGAAGGCAACTTACTTGCCAACCAAAACCCTCCAAGTTTAAGATCTCAATGAGCGTAGTATCGAGTGTCAACCAACTTCAGTCTGCACCAAAGCCGGTTACCTCACTACTTTCTAAAGGCCAAGATGAGTTAACTAGGGTTCTAAAAGTCAGTTAGTGCATTGACAACATATGGCAGCCTCAATATTATCCTCAACTTGACTTAAGGAATATAAGCACCAACCAAGAAGTCGCACTAACTATGGCCACCAGATCAACCGTATCGATATACGTCGTACAGTTTCCTTGGTCTATTGCCATTTACCTAAGGTACACTAGATCCGGGTTAGGACCTTTCACACATAAGAGCACCCCAACAATATAATAATAAAGCAAACAAGGCAAACAATTTAAAGTGATCTTAATTCCTAAGGGTACCCCTCTTAAATATATCCCCAGCAGAGTCGCCAGTTCTGTAACACGGTGGGAGAACTGACTTTAAACAATGTTGCGGATAGCAAGAGTCGCCACCGACTTTTATTTTATCCATAAGGAAAGGTTATAAAAGAACAGGAAAGACCTCAGAGAATATTTTGGGTCCGGGGGGTAGGTTATGAAAAGGGAAGGTGTTAGCACCCTTTTCATCCATGGTTATCCATGGGCTCTTAGGTACTTAAGCTCACTTTTGAATTGTTTTGAAAGTGTAGTGTGTGAATAGCAAAAAAATTTCAGAATAGTTTAATAATAATCCGTGTATGGATGTGAAAAAAACTTGTTTGAAAATTTTGTTGGAAATTTGTTTAAGTGTGAAAAAGTTTTGAAGTGAGCAAGTATCTAGGAGTAGCCTACCCTAATGTTTAAAGGTCTTTCTTATTCTTCATTCTTTCCTTTAGTAAGACTATCCCTACTATAATGGAGTAGGTAGTCCTTACTTTGGATGTTAAGGGGTATGTGAGGGACAATTTGACTTTGAAGGCCATTGTGGGATGTAATAAGCACATATAAGGGACCATCATCATTTTTCGAAAGGGACTTGATTCGTAAAGGCAACCATAAGGGACTTTGATGATTTTTTTTATTTGAGGGACTTGCTTTATACACCCCACTTAACCATTATTCGTAGGCAACTTGAGGGATATCCTTAGGAAGTGAGACGGCGATTAAAATCGACTTACATGTGTGACGTGTTTATTTTAATTATCTTTATTTAAAAGTGATCTAAATTTATTTTAATATTACATACATGTTGTTACACTCCCTAATTACTAACCATAATAATAATTAAATAATTAAACAACTTTACATCCAAGAAACAATTACAAAATAATAAGCAAAATAATTAAATAGCAAAGATAAATAAAATATAAATAAGCAATAATAAATAATAAAGGGGGTTAATTCTAAGTTTACTCGGCAAGACATCGCATCTTGTGCCTACGTATCCTTACGGGAGTGGAATCAGAGTAATCGTAGTTCCCCTCAAAAGGGAGGTTAGAGACTTCTTGACTGTGGTCAAGGTCTCACGGGGAATAAACGCATCTTAAGGACACGCTTACGTGGAGTGTAGGAACTCCAAATCTCTACGTTGAAATGTTAAGTTGTAATTAGGGTTAGGTTAGGGATTCCGCGGCAGGAAACCCTAAAATGAGCGCGGCGGCTCTTTGACCTAATGCTAGGGGTAAAATTGTAATTTTGCCTGCGGCGAGGCATTTGGGAAAATTAGGGTTTGTAAAAGTTGTAAGGGTTGAAGGTGAGGACTGTTGACACGGCGGTCAAATGCTAGACCTAATTCCTTCAGAGTGTGTAATGTGACAGAATAACGATAAAGGCGTGAGACATTTGAATCATGCAAACAGAGAGATAACGTCCTAATTTAATCATGCAAGCAGAAATTTAAAGGCAGAATTTAAAGAGCGATTGTTAAGTTCGCGAGGTTACATGAGAGGAGCAGATACAATATGATAATGAAAAATTTAATCAATGATAAACGAATTTAAAACAATCAGTTGAGTAACAAAAAACAAGAGGATGTTAGTAGGGTTAGGCATAAATACAGTGGATAATGAGATAGTGCAGAAAAAGATGTAAATTTAGAGTTTTTATTGTTTTAAAAAAAAGATTTTAATTTAATTTATAAAAGAAAGAATACTTTAATTTTAACCTTAAAAAAGGTTTTAACTTAGATATTTTTAAAAAAAAAAGATTCTTAAGTTATTTATAAAAACATTTATTTTTATTATTATTTTTTTAAAAGGTTATTTTGAATATGTAAAAGAAAGGATATAATTTATCAATTTAGAAAAAAGGGTTCACTAGTTGTCAAGTAATTTAAATAAAAGATTAAGGTTGATTTATTTTTTTTAAAAAAGATTAAGGTGATTAAGCGATTATGTGTGTGTTTAGTGGTGATTAAGTGGTGTGTGATTATGCAACAGTAGAACAATAATAAGCAACAAATGAAAAAAACAAACGGAACCCTAAGGTCCCTTCCCCCCCAAATCGGCGCCCTTGTTCATCTTTCTCTCTGCCTCCGATCGCACTTTCACTATCTCTTCCCTTTGTTTCCCGATTTTCGTTTCTCCCTCATTTGATCCTGAAAACACAAACACACACATCAAACGTTCATTAATTTAGACATGGGTCGAATTTTACCGAAGGTTGGGGTAGCGGCGGCGTTTCACGATGGCGATGGGTTTCGCGACAGCGTGCGAGGGCCTCGCTTGTAGGAAAGATAAGTGTTCCTTCTTCCTTCCTTTGTTTTCCGCGATGGTTCTTCTAGGGTTTTCAAACTTGTGGTTGTTCGTGTATTGTTCGTATGATCCTCCCCCGTTTCGTTTTCAATATCCTCTTTATATAGGAAGACATCCTGGATAAGTAATGAAAGTTATTCTTGAATGCTGATTTGATTGTTGATTGGGATTTCCATTTTGGGTTTAATCGGATTTGAAAACTTTCCTCTTTCTGCTCCCATCTCTTTAAGTGTCTATTAATCGAAAATCGAATCTCGGATTCTGTATCAAATCCATTAAATGTTCACGGTTTTGGACTTGGATATTCTTTGAATTGATTTTGCTAGCTCTGATTTTTGCGTTCTGAAGGTGTGAGTAGCAATTGAATTTGGGCCAGGGGAGAAATATGCAGTCCAGGTGTGGATAACGGTTCCTCTTCTCTTTCCTTGGACTTCGTCTCAAGTTCTGAAATTTGGTTTTACAATCTTAAATTGTGATCTCCCGTTTTCTTCTCTGCAGGTCCAATCAGTTAAGCATGGGGAGCGAATTATCAATGGAGGCTCTTATTTTGGCGCGTCTATCCGTAAGACCAATGCAGTTGACTCAAGTGGGTGAGGTTGTTATCCATCTTCTGTTGTTGTTTGACATGGACACAACTCTGATTGCATCTCTGTTAAGTGAATTATTTGATCATAACGGTTGTGGCTTTTGAAAGTAATAGTGTCTTGATTGTTGCATGAACCCAGGATTGAACACAATTGGTGTAGAGTAGCTGGTTAGCATGCCTTGACATATCGCAACTGAAGTTGTACCCTTCTTCTTCATCATCAAAACATGTGTACGATAGATCCTTTTGCAGTATTTAGATGCTCCCTCAAGATTGTAACTGCAGTCGTTCCCAAATTCTTCCTCGTGAAAATTTTGTGTATGCGTATGGTTATTATTGATGTATTTTCTGGTATGAATACTTTACAAAAACATGATTTATGTTGTGGCCTTCTTCAGAAGCGGGGCACAAAGGTTCCGTCTATTTCTATATCGGAGGTCCTAACTTGGCTTGCCTCCTTGTTCAATATTTCCTAGATAGAACACATCCTTCACTTATGGTTGTTCTCCTCTGTTCCAGGAACAAAAGCTGGAAGGTTGTGCAATGATATCAGAAGTGAACTTCTTCATCCTGTACTGCTGCTCAGTAGGTAATGCGCTCCATCTGTATTTAATTACACCCTCTAGCACTTAATTAGTTTCCTGCATCAGTAGCCTCCTTGCTAATGCTATGTGTGTCATCATTTGCAGGAGTTGCCACAATATTTCCTTCACTTACTACAGGTTTAGATACCTCCTCAACCACCCTCCTTTCCTAGGTATCCATTTGAAAAATTTCCTCTTTTTATTGCCGTAATAGTAGAACCATCGGTGCCTATGTTAACTGTTGGATTTTCTGAATACTAGTTTGTTTGCAGGATTATTTTCTTTTCACCACATGTGATTTCCTTTGGGATTTACTTGATTGTGTTGGTTTTGACCAAAGCCATGATGCATATGCGCCGAAGAAAGCCGTTGCCTACTCTGAAATTACTGATGCCCAAGCTGTGGAGAAAATTGCATCTGATGTTGTCCTTGCATCTGACCCATTCCTTGCATTATAGATTGCCTGAATTGTTGTTGCTGATGTGCAAGAAGTTGTTGTTGTTGTTCCATGTATGCTCTTACATTACTAGCTACATTCTTTCCATGATTCACTCCTGTAAAATCAGGGTATATGTTTCCTGTACTAATTCCATTATGAAATGCAGGTCCTGTCTTGTTGAAACCCGTACGACGCAATAGAGTGTTGGTGTAGTTTGAGGTCCAGCAGCAGCCTTTACTTCTATTCGTGTTTGGGACTTGGTTTTTGTGAACTCACCTATGTGGTTCAGAATTGATGCTGCTTATGAATTGTTTAGGTTTTGAGTTCTGAATTCTGAACCTAGTACTGATGCTGTTGTGATTTTCAGGTGTTGGAAAAAACTTAGAGCACAGAGTGATTTAGACCTGCCGGCATCTGGGTCTGAATCCAGATTGACTATGTTGCCTTACTCTTGTATCAGTTTGGAAATCCAATTGCGGCAAAAGCGAATCAGTCCCGCTTCTTTTATCACTTCTATCTCTCGGATGTCCCGTAATGATAAGAACAGGTGTTACCTGATCGGACGCCAACGGCGCGGATCGGTAACGGGGGTAGGACGCAGCTTCGGTTGTGCCACTCCCGGCACTCGATGATGACGATGTTCTGAGAGTGTCAAAAATAATTTCTAACCCCTTCTGTACTGTCTGTTCTCTTTTGATGTGCAGGTTAGCTGAGGATTCATGGAGAAGTTCAAATACGAACATGAAGACCTTTAGATACTTTTAGGATTTAGGATAGATGATTTGAGAATTTTAATGTACTTCCTTGTAACAGTACTTTGTAAAATATGAAGCAACATCCCCATTCTTGTATGATAGCATTATTTATGAAATAAAATTCTCAAAGTTTTGGATTTATTTATATTCTATTCTTAGTTAAAAAATATAAACAAATGTGAATAAATCCACAAGTATTTAATTCATTAACATAGGCATAAAACATAAATATTTCCAAGTGGTATTTGTGATCCTAATCTCATCATCCGATTAAAATGTTAACCAATTGTTTCATAACCAAACTCATATGGGCACCATGGTCACAACATTTTCAGCATCAACAGCAAAACTAATCGTAATTAAACTCCACTGACCAAATGCCAAATCTCAATATGATCAGAACTGGTGATTGATAAATGCCTCAAAACCATAACGCATCAAATGCCTCAGAATTTTAATAACAACCCGTTTTCAAGGAATTAGCTGAATTTGCGTAAAATGACCAAAACACCCCTGGAACCAAATCCAACCTCTCTTTGATTTTGGCAAAAAAATCATGAAGTTTGACTTTGGTTTGACCACAGTTGACCTCAGTTTGACCTTTTAACTGCATTGACTGCTTTTGACTTATCTGATCATCTGACTGAGCAAACTTTTGAGAAAAGTCTTGAAACTTGACATGGGGGTTCTTATACACATATAAGATGTTATGAAGCTCACTTGAAGTCTTGGAAGTCCATTTAGCCTGATTAAAGTCAAAACCCTAGTTTTGGATGCACTGCTTAGGAGGTGCATTGTCTGAGGGAATTGTCAACTCTTCTGACCAATTATGAATTTTGTGAACCTTGTGAACCTTCTTGGAACACAAAGTCTTGTATTGTGAGGGCAAATTTTGGGGAGCAACAAAGTTCCACTACTTTCTAAATGATTCTCAAAGTTTCTAGATGAATCTAGACTCTTCCATTGGTTTCTATATATTGGTTTGATCATAATGAAGAAAAGGTTGGTGATGGTTAATGGTAAGTGGTGAAGGTAAGTGCAAGAGAGCCAAAATTCTTCCATTTTGCAAATTCACAACAAACCCTTCTTCTCCTTCATTTTCTTTCCTTTCTTCTCCACAAAGCCATTCCATGGATCATACTGAACATGTGCATATGGATGGTGAACGCCATTGATGGAAGATTAAAGCTCTTGTGGTGAAAGTGCAAAGAATGCAAATTGACATCAAGATCAAACAGCAAGCATTGTTCATGGTTTCTTTTGCATACAGAGAGATTAGCAACAATCAAGGAGCATCTGGGAGAGATAGCAAGACTTGAAGCCATCTGTTCACACCTCTACCATCACCATTTGACAGGTTGGTAACTTGCTCCATACCTCCTTATTTATGTACTTTCTGTTGGTTTCCTAGGTATAGATGTAGCATGCTAGGTTAGTTGATGATTTTCTGAGGATTTGAGAGAGATCCATGGAGTTTCATGGCAGGTCACCATTTCTTTAATTTCCAAGAACAAGCCGTGTATGGAGTTTTAATGATCATGATATAGCATAGTTTGGTTAGGGTAATGTATAGAACAAGTTTAGATCATTAGAATTGAGTTCCATTGAGGTTGATACCAGAAGAACATGGTGGAACCCTAATCTTCGTGCATGCTGTTTAGACGATACAGGAGGTTTCAGAGAAAGACATGAGTATGGTTAGATTCCTGGTAGCACGTAGAGCATTTTTGCCTTTGGAAGTTTGTGATTTCATTGAGTAATGGAGGAGAACGAAGGAGGTGAAGTGCTGGCATGGAGTTAGGGTTTTCTGAAACCCTAATGGTATTTTGGAGAAGACGGGTTTGTAGCCGTTAGATCGTTCTTTCCATTTGACTTGTTCATCTAATCGCACGGCTCCAATTTAATTTCAAAAACGGAGGGAAACCACGAAGCAAAACGCAGCGTTTACATTAGTGATGAATCCTGGGCCTCAGAAATTCTTGTTACTCACACCCCCCACCATTGGCCCAATCCAATATTGAACTGTGAAAGCTTACTAATTGCACCGTTGTTTTTTTCAATTTTATTTTTATTTTTCTTTTTATTTTCTGATAGCCATTGGGCCCAGGCGCGCCATGCTAGGCGCACCCCCCTTCCTGGGCCCATCATAGAAAGATAACTGGGCGCAATTAAGTTTGACACCCCCTCCCCTTTAATTCATTCTCTTTTATTTTTTAACTTCTTTTAATATTTTTGCATCTTTAATAAATCATATAAAATTGGAAAATTAGTATTTTTTAATTCTTGTTTTTTCTACAGGTTCATAATTTTGGCTAGAAAAATATCAATAAATAAAATTGGCATTTTATTTTCTTTTAATATTTTTAGCATATTATTCTTGTAAATAGCTTTTAAATATGGTTAGTTTGGTACTCAATTTTGTAGAATTTATTTTAAGGTCTTCCCTTAGGATTTTTGAGCCATTCTTTTGGGCATAGTTAGATATTGAATCATAGTTCCCATAGGATTTAATCCATGATTTTTAGGTTAAAATTTGATTAGTTTGTTTAGGCTAGCATTAGCATAGAAAAATTAGGGTTTTATTCAACATAAGTAGACTTAACAATTTTGTTTTGGGTTTTTAGGTCAAGATTAGAGTATGGGGAATATATGGGTTAAGGGTAGGTATGTATAGAATCCCCTAGAATTTTACTAGAATATTATATAGTATTTTAGTATTTTTAATTAATTTTTGAATGTATGGTTAGTATGTGTGTTGCCTTATGGGCATTGTATTTTGGGTGCTTGCTTGTTTTGCTTTCTTTTGTGCTTGGTTGGCCTTGTGGAGCTTGATGGAGCATCAAGGAGCATTGAGAAGCATTTGAAGATTGAAGTTGAGCTTGGAGGCTTTAGTCTTAGGTTTTGCTTTTGTTTTAGGGATAGGATCAGGATAGAGCTTAGTTAGATAAACTTCTTTCTCAAAAATGGATAGTATTCTTCACATCCATTCCTCCCTGTGATTCAAAGTCCTTCCAGGGTATACACCTCTCTCCTTTGGAGGGATTAGTGTTATACCCAGGAGGTAGAACTTTTGAGGGAACCCTTCATTTGATATTGAACCCTTATAGGTCACCTTTGGTGATCAAATAAGCAGTTCAATATCCCCCAGCTTATCCAGTAGTAATTTTTCTCTGTTTGATTTGTCTTGAGAGCTGTCAGAGCATGAGCATGAAGACTTCATTGAAGATGGTTGAAGAGGATGAATCCTTGAAGACTGCCATTCCAGTTGAAGCTTGAAGAGCATGAAGATCAAGTTGATGCTTGAAGATCCCTGAAGATGGTGAAGCCTGAAGGTGGAGCTGATCAGGAAGCTGAAGCTTAAGGGAGAAGATGAGTTGATACTCATGTTGTAAGGTTGAAACCTGGAAAGCAGTTGATGATTGAAGTCTGAAGACTGAGTTGCTGCTGGAGGAGTTGAAGTTTTCTTCTGTTTTTCTTTTCTGTATTGTTTGTTTTGCTTGATTTGTCTGTTGCATTAGAATAAGTTCATCTAGAATAAGTAGAATCTAGGAGCATAATTGCATTAGAGGTTGAGTTGCTCCCTCTGCTTGTATTGTTATTGCATGGCTTTGCTTGCGGGTATTCGGTAGAGCCCATCTCCCTTGCCCATGTGGTTCGTTTGCCTGATGGCATTTTCATTTCTTCTTTCTGTATGATTGCAGTTTACTGTTTATTGCTTGATAGCATGTTGTTTATTTTTCAGTATGATTACTGTTATTTCATGACTGGCTTGAGGTTGAGACGAGCTTGTGGAGGCTGAAGCCCCACACACATTTCCTCCCTCACTTGCATTGCATGCATTTTATTGTTAAGCTGATGCTTTGTCTGTTTTGGTGTATCATTGACATGATCCCTTAGGACTCTCATTTCCTTTGATAAGGATTTGATGATAGACTTTTAGGTTGAAACCTATGCATGACAACTTCTAGGAGTTCCCTGTTCAAACCTCAACCATAGGATGAATCCATGGCATGATAACAGTAGGACTTGATAGTCTCCCTCCTAGTTGGGCCTGTTCTCTTCTCATCTCAAAACAGTTTAAGATACAGTAATCATGAATGATTTCTTTCGTACGTTACGAGCCTTAAGCTATCTGAGAAAGGACGCATTCTCTCTCAGGTCATAGTCTCTAGTGCGGTTGAAATCGCAAACACAATAAAAAACATTTCTTTCGAAAACAGGAAATAAACCGTAGTTTTCCGAACTACGTGAGCTCTGATCTCTCATACCTGTTGAGAGTACGTAGGCACAAGATGGCGAAGTCTTTGCGAGCTACCTTCCCCCACAACCCTTCGTAGGCCGAACTACGTTGACTCTGATTTCTCATTCTCTGATGAGAATACGTAGGCATAAAGTGCGACGCTTTGCCGAGTCATTTTTCTTTTCTTTTTCAGCCAGCCTTGATAGGTAGATAGATTATAACATCCCCGTCCAAGTAAACAAATAAGCGAGGATCCCGTCGAGTACGACGGACGTGAGGGGTGCTAATACCTTCCCCTTGCGTAACCGACTCCCGAACCCAGACAATGGTTGCGACGACCTTGTCTTACCCTTTTTCGTCAAGTTTTTCCGATCGTTTCCTTTCCCGCTCTGAGGGATAAATAACGAAAGGTGGTGACTCTTCTGTCATGCCGGCACCTTATTTTCGCGCAAGCGACAACTGGCGACTCTGCTGGGGACTGCGATAGTTCCCTATGCATTTGGGATCCAACGTCCCTCAAGAGAGTCAATCCTAGCGCTTGTCTTCCCGTCGAGGATGTTGTATGGATTTATATTTCTGTATTTACATTTCAGCATTGTATTATCACTGTTATTGCTGTATTGGGGCTGTGACGGGTGATTCTGTGATTGAGAGATAAGTCAGACCTGGGCTTGAGTGCACCTAGACTTAGAGTAGAGATTAGTGGGCGCGCACGTGCTTTGCATGTCCTAGTGTCCCGCGAAATCTACACTCAGACGAGGTTCTTCTGGTTGGCCTCCTGTCCTGCCCTTTGGGTGGCTCGGGTTGCTGGTTAGTTGGATTGTCGACTCTGGGGACCGATCATTTGGAAGTTGGCTAAGTGAGGCCTCTTCAGGATTTGATGATGCCACTCCTTCTAGGAATCGTATCATCAACCCTGAAAGTCTGTGACGCCGACGACCGCATAGGATGCCGTACCTTGAGTCAGTTTAGGTCCATACCTGTGAGCGGGCTGGGTTTATTGCAGGAAACTTTGACCTTCAGACTACCTGATTTTCTTGACAGTGAATCAGTTATATTGGTACCAGGGTTTCTCAGATGCAGATTTGTCTGTTCTTGATAGAGCAGGTTTTGATCAGAGGATCTTATCATCAGGTGTATGTCTGTTCTTGATAGGGCAGGTTTTGATCAGAGTATTGTCATCAGTGGTTTGTTCTGGATAGAGCAGATTTTTGGGGTCTGAAGATCTCATCAGCAGATGTTGTTTGTTCTTGATAGGGCAGATTTTGAGTGGGGTCTGAAGATCTCATCAGCAGTTGTATGTTTGTTCTTGATAGGGCAGATTTTTGATTTGGGGTCTGAAGACTTCATCAGCAGATATTTCTTGATCATACATCCGGGGTCCTTATTATCAGACATTTGTTCTTGACAGAGCAGAATTTTGATCCTATGTATATGGTCCTATCAGATGGTTGTTCTTGGCAGATCAGATCTGTGGTCCTACACCGGGGTTTCCTTCTCATCAGTGATTGTTGATACCGAATCTCCACAACAGCAGTTACCTGGATATATTATTGCATGACTGCATTTTGCATTAGTTTGCATATTCATTTTTGCATTCCATTAGCATGTGTCTGTGTTGCAAGCGCATTTCGTACCCTGATTCTGGTGTCCCGAGCAATATGAGATATTTTCCTCCATGAATGGATCTAGTCTTATCACTGCATTGACACTATGTTGGCACGTTGACACCAGAATTAGGGGTGATCTCCTAAACGTACAGACACCCATGGCATTAGCATAATCCATCTTGCATGACAGAGGCCGGGGCTTGTCTTCTAATCCTTGTGTTTGTAGGTTTGACTCAGAATCGAGCAACTCAGACTAATGGAGCAGGTACAAGCTGAGTTGGGGAAAATCCAAAGCCAGTTCGGGCAGGTCATGAATGACATACAGGCAGTGCGTCTGGACCAGCAAGTACTCAGAGAAGAGAATCAGCAGTTGCAGAATCAGTTGAGCTTTCTCATGGGAGTGGTGAGAAGTATGCTAAAAAAGGAGAGTGGTCAAGCACCCAAGGAGGAGACCAAAGTGCTTCCCCCATTGCCGTCAGTGCCACCTGTGCTGAAGCCAAATGGACCTCATAGATCCTCTGCACAGCATGAAGCTCAAGACCTGTCTCGTCAGCAGCCGCGCCGGGCATCTCAGAATAACCCTGAAGGTTATAATCAAAAGAAGAAGTTACTTGATAGAGCTGTGGACCCAATACCTGTGAGTTATGCCCAGCTGTTGCCACTGTTGGTTCAGAACCGTGTTCTCAAGCTTCGGACCTCGGATCCACCAGATGACGTGTCACCAGACGTTGATCTCAACACACGTTGTGATTTCCACTCAGGAGCACCGGGGCACCATGTCGAAACATGTAAGGCTCTCAAGAATAAGATTCAAGACCTTATTGACTCAAGGACAATTAGGCTTGTGCCGGGCGGCATGAGAGCATCGGGAAAGTTCATCCCGTACCCTGCAGAAGAGGTGAATGATTCCACTCCTTTGCCTGAAGCTGAGAAAGATCTTGAATATGTCCCGCGACCTCTGGTGACTGCATCGCCTCGCTCGCAGTTTCTACCTGGATCAAGCTCAAGGACGCAAGCGCCTAAACAAGGGACCGTTGCCATTCAGAAACGACGACCTCTTGCTCCTGGGCGGAAAGAATACCAGCACCAGGATCAAAAGAGGCCTCGCAACCACTTAGAACGAAGGAATGTTTCTTTCCATCCAGTGCCTGTGCTGTATAGCCAGATTCTTCCACAGTTGATTCAGAATTCTTTGGTGGAACCGAAAGCTCTCAAGCCCGTGCCAGAGCCTTACCCTCTAGGGTACAATCCTCATGCTCAGTATGGTTACCATGGTGGATCTCCGGGGCATTCAACTGAAGATTGCAAGGCTTTCCAGGCGAAGGTGCAACAATTGATCGACCAAGGGTGTATTTCCTTTCCAGACGGAGTTTTGGTTGTACGTGACAACCTCTCAGCTGTTTGAGCTCGCAGATTCAGAGGGTTATTTCCAGAAGCCAGTGATCCAGACAGGCAGACGTCCTCAGCATTGGCAGTCCTCGGACTTTTTACCATTTGCATTTGTAGTTTCTTTTCTGTTAGTTACTACTTGCTGTTAAACATTGTATGTTTCGAATGGTAATGTTAATAAAGTGACTATGCATTTTTTCTGAACTAATTATGTCGTTGTCAATCATTTACTGCATTGCACTGACACTTGCATTTTATTTACTCCACTTTCTTACTATGATTAGCAATGAGTGGAGGGAGGATGATGAAACCGAATACTCATAACCAATGATCGTATTGCTTTCAGATAAAACCTTGCCGATGACGTATAAGGCATTGTTTCAAATCCCTAAACACCGGAGAGATAAGAAAGAGAATCCCTTGTTAACCACTTCGAGCCGAGGAGTAGGAGTTTCTTTCGGACTTTTTAACCCTCACATCTTAACCCGGGGCAGGGTAGTTGTCAGTCAGCTTGATCGAGCGTTCAAGTCTTATAGAGGAGTATTGTCCTTCGAGGACCAATCACATCATATTCCTCTCCAGAGGTCGTACCTCATCAACCACAATGGTTAAACCTCACCACTCAGGAGTGAGACAGTTACAAGCCTCTCGGATAAATCCAGACAGCCAGTGTCGCACGACTTGTTCCAAAAGAAAAAAAGGGAATAAGAAAGCCCGCTAAGTAAAAAAGAAAAGCTAGAAAGCAAATACTTAGGCAAAAATCAGGGCATCCCGCTGGACTTCAAGAGGAAAAATCGAAAAGAACTCAAAAGGAGTCAGTCCAGGCAAAAATTAGGGAATCAAAAGAATGAAAAAGAAAGGATTATAAAAAGAAAAAATCCTCAAACAAGGACGAAGTCGTGTAGACACAGACACCGAAAACGAAAAAGGAGTAACTGTCACTCCGAAACACCTTGTGAATTCTTTAACCAGTTGTTCCCAATGTTCAACATACCTCTCGAAGAGGCGAGCGCTCGAGCTAAGTTAACTGGACTTTAGGATCGGAGGTCATCACGTAGAAGGGGTGGGTACAAATCATAATTTGAGCCGAATATCCTTTGTTTCACGAACCGTGAACCCGACCACGATACAACCCTTAAAAGACCTAATTGAGGCAGGGTTTATTCTGAGAGCGCATTACGATAAGGTTGAGTAACCTGACTCCTTCATGATTTACTAATCATATCCTTATTGTATTTTTCACTGATCACATCAGCACTACGTTTGAACTCTTTGGTTCATTCGTCACTCACTAGCATGACACGTAAATGAGTGACAGTACAACATTTTTTCGAAATTTGCATGAACACTGCATTAAAATTACCATTCGTGAATAAACAATTGTAATTGCAGGTTAGTAGCTGATACGAAGGAACTTCAACGGAGAATAGCCAACCAAGACTGAATCGTTAGCAGTCTGGATCAGAATGGTGTGCTGTGAAACCCTGTGAATTTGGGGCATTGACTTCCTGTGAGTTTGGAATCAGTTTGTCTGAGGACAAGTCCCGGAGCATCAGTTGATTATGGGGCAGTTTATGCAAAAAGCGATTGGTCGGAAGTGAATCTTCTCGAGACCCAATCAGGGGCAGTTATCCAGAATTCTTGCGATTTGAGGGCAGATCCCTCCAGTGCTCAATCAGAGCATGTTGAGTCGCTCATCGCTCGTTCAGGGGCAAATTACTTCAGAGATATTGAAGCCGACCATGCTGAGAGTTGATTGGTGGAGGATGAATCCTTCCGTTGTGCAGATATTAGAGCAAGCCTTCTGATGATTGTCTAGTGGCCAGTTGTTTTCGGTTCAGAATGAATTATTCCCAAAAGTCGGATTGGGGCAAGTTGAGTTGCGCTGGGGGAAAGTTGTTCAAATGAGTTTGTGCACCCTAGCAAGAATTGAGTGTCGGGGAATCGTGTCATTACCCTGCCAAAACCTGAACCTTCTGAAGAAGCCTTGTGGTCATTGGATTGTTATCCTACAGCCTAACCTGTTACTTGGCTCCATGATTGGTAGCCTGTATTCCCCGTGTTGACGCTGTTGAACCAGGATTGTTTCTCAGCAGAGATGTACGGTTTGAGGTTGTTCCCCCTGTACAGTTTGAGACTGCAGCAAATTAAGATGGCGTTTATCCCTTATCAGATTAGGGTCAGGATTACCCTCAGCAGACCAAGATTGATATTCCCGAAGTCGGATGATTCCCTCTTCCCCAGTAGAGTGTTGGGATAGCTGATGCTGTATCCCCCTGCAGAGTTGTACTCTCCCCGAAGTCGGATGACTCCTTCTTCCCCGACGGAATTGAAATTCCTCATCAGAGTCGTGCTCTCCAGTGAAGTAGAATGATTTCTCTCTCCCCGGCTGAGTCCGCAAACCCCCAAGAGAGCCGAATCCTTGGAAGCAGTTGGGACCATGATGGATTGTCCCTAGCAGAGCATTGAACAGTTGGCGTTGTATTTCCCCCAGAGTTGTACTCTTTCCAGCGAAGCAGAACGGTTTCTCCTTCCTCAGCCGAGTTTGCAGATATCCAAGAGAGCCGAATCCTTGGAAGGTGATCAGATCATGATTGGTTTTTCCCCAGTGGAGTGCTGCAGCTGAAGTTGTTTCCCCACAGAGTTGTTATCCCCAGAAGAGTAGCCGAGACGGTCACGCAGTTCACTCCCGCGACTGACATCGCTTTCCTTCAGCAGGTCCTGGTTCTCGTAGAGCTTCGTCCCCCTGCAGCGATCAACTGAAGTTGTTCCCCTGCAGCAGTCCACCGAAGATCATTTCCCCAGACGGAGTCCAATTGATATTGACATGTTTATGTTCTCCTCAGCAGGACGATTCCTCTATCTGAGTGGTTCCTTCCCCCTTTGGCAGGAGGATTTCCCCCTCGGCATTTATTTTGCTGACGGGATTGCATAGCATTGTGCATGATTGCATAGAATTGTGCATGATTGCATAGCATTTAGCATAAACGCATAGCATTTCCACCGTGTGGGGCATCGCGCTGAAGCATATGTATCATAAACATGATCTAGGTTGCTACCATTCTTGTTTTACAGGTGTTCCGCCGAAGGATCAGTTGCTCAGGACGATTCCTGACATTCTCCCTAACAAAGTCGCTCGCTCAAGATGATTTTTGAGATCCCCAGCGAAGTCTTCAGTTCAAGATGATTCTTGAAATCCTCAGCAGGGCCGTTTGTTTAAGATGATTCTTAAAACCCCAGCGCAGTCTCTAGAGTTGGTTGCTTAAGTTGATACCTTGAAGTCCCCAGCTCAGATCGCCCAGGATGGTTCCTGAAGCCCCAAGGGAGCCGAGCCCGTGGAAGCTGCTCAAGCCGCGATTGGTTTGTCCCTAACAAGAGTTGCCCAGGATGATTCCTGGAATCCCCAACAGAGTGGGAGTCTTTTCCCCAGCAGGTGGTTGGCACTTCCCCAGCAGCAGGCAGGTAGGTTGATATCCCCAGTCGAGCACGGCCATGAGTGTCAAATGAAGTGTTTCCCCCAAGCAGATCCTGAAGGATTGTCCAGCAAGAAGAAGTTTGTTTATCCCGTAAGTTTGAGGACTTAATGACATGAGTATCTTGTAGCCTGAAGGCTATGTTCCCCAGAAAGGTCATTTCCCAGAGAGCCGTTCAGGGCATTTGTCGCTTTCCCCATGCAGAGTATAGCAGAGGATAGTGTGTTGATCAGCCTGATGTGCTGTGTTCTCCGGAGGAGTCCGTCATCCTCAAGTGCAAGTCCAGTTGAGATGGGCAGAAAATGCAGTTCCCTTGAAGGGTAGCTCTCCCGCAGTAGATTGGTTACTCTCCCCGAGAGGATGATTCCTCTTCCCAACATTTATTTTGCTGGGGAATTTCCTTGCATGATTGCATAACATTTACTCAAAAGCGTAGCATTCCGTTTCGCGCGGAGCATTACGCCCATTTTTCCAGCATTTGCATATGAAGCATGAACCAGGTGGTTACCGTGCTCTCGAACAGAAGTACTTGCTCCACAGTAAAGTTGGTAGGAATCGTCTGAGTGAGCTCTTTCGTTATTCTCCGGCAGTTGTTGAAGTCGTTTGGGTGAGCTCTCTCGTCTTTCTGCAGCAAAGTCTACAAGGTTGTTTGGGTGAACCCTTCTTCCTTTTCCCCAGTGAGTCGTCAGGATTGTTTGGGTGAACCCTCATTCCTCTCTCCTCAACAGAGTTGTTAACCTGGTGATTATGTCCGGTGACCCGGCATGTTTGCTTTTATTTAGCAACGACTTGACAGGATGTCAAGAGAATAGCAGCGTGATATGTTTGCTCCAACAGTGATGTCTAATCCGAAGATTGACTTCGTAAACGCCTGAAGGCGATATCAGAAGTTTCCTGTGGATTCAGAGTTCCCGGTTGATGAATCAACATTTGTCTGAAGACAAGGTTCAAAAGTTTGTAGATCCAACTTTTGTGTGCAAGGTGATTCGTGTTGGCTTGAAGACCAAGTCAGTTGTCCTGAGGTGATGATTGATTGCGATCAAGTGAATAGTGTTTCTTCTGACTGAAGTCGAAGACGTTTCTCCAGCTGAAGCGGGGTTTTGCCTGAAGGCAAAGTGTTTTAAATCCCCGTAGAGTCATGAATGGCTCAGGATACCACTTCTCTGACTGAAGTCATAGATTTCCCAAGCTGAAGCGAAGGTGCCTGAAGGCAAGGTTATCCCCTAAGGTCATGAATGACCTAGGATTCATTGTTCGGACTGAAGGCCGAAGTATATCCCTGACTGAAGTCTCGGATACTCTATAGCAGAGGCGGAGTTGCCTGAAGGTAGATCCATGTATCCTTGAAGGCCAAGGACCATTTCTTCAGACTGAAGTCGAAGATACCTCCTGCAGAGTTGCCGACGGGCAAAGTTTATATCCTTGAAGGCCAAGGATGATTATCTTCAGAAATACTTGAAGATCTTTTCTAGCTGAAGCTGGAATCGCCGACGGGCAAGGTTTATATCCTTGGAGGCCAAGGATACCATCTTCAGGAGTACTTGAAGATATTTTCTAGCTGAAGCTGGAAGTGGCCAGGGGCCAGGGTTTCATATAGCTTTGATGTTGAAGTTCTACGGTGGGATCAGTATGCAGTAGTATTTGGATGTTCGTTATGGTTCTGAGGGTGAACCCCAGATCAGAGTGTACTTGGATGAGTCTCTCATTCCCAGCGGAGTAGTTTCAAATACGCAAGTGTACCTTTTGTTCCATTTACCAGGGGTGAACCCCAGGTCAGAGTTGTTCAGTGTTGTATTTTCTCCAGAGGTGATGTCAGATGGTTCAGTCTTCCAGCGACGATGTTGGGTGTTTTGGTTGTTTGAAGACAATGTCAGAAGAAGTTAACTGACGGCGATGTCAGATCAGTATATCTCCAGCTAGTTGTCGTGCAGCTAGTATTCCAGTTTTCGAAGATTTGTCCCCCGCAGAGTATCGTGTGCTCGCGCAGTTGGCAAATTTTCGGGTTTACCGGTATTCAATCGTCTCGCACCTCGATTGGCTGAGAGCCGTTCGCTTCTCACCCAGTCAGGTTCAAGCCGCTTGAATAGGGGCAGCTGTTGCACCCCAAAATTTGACCAACATTTATTTATCCATCAAGTGTTTGAAGGTTGATAACTTCATCAGAAAGTTCAAGAGACCCTCAGAGAAATTGGTTGAAACCAAGGTTGTGTGCTTCATAGCTTGAGAGTTGTGGGTGCTCCTCAGATGATTCTGAGACTGTGAGAATGAACTTGAGAAAGCTTATGAGATGTCTTGAAAGCCATCATGAAGCCCAGAGAAGTCATTATGCAAGAATTCAGAAGATTCAGCCATGAATGGTAGAATTAGGGTTTTGACTGGGTCAACCCTAGGTCAACTGAAGATTTGGAGAAGGTTGAGACCCAATCCAAGAGCCATGAGATCATGGAATGATGTATTGAGATACTATAAGGATGATTCCTAGACCAACTCATCATGATTGAGGAGTTTGAGAAGTTTTAAGCCAGGGTTTCTAAGGATGGACAGTGAAAAAACCCTAGTTTGATCCTTATCTTCCAGGCAGTTTTAGCTCAAGATGTGGTTGATATCTCATCTTCCCCATAACATGAATGTTGTAGAGCTTGTTCTTAGATTTAATTTGAGTGGTAGAAGTCCTTGATAGGATGTGCAGAGCTCAAGTTATGGTTTTGACAAATTACAGGTCATCTGAGGTGTGTGAATCTGGGTCCTTGAAAGTCACCCAACTTGCAGACAACTTTTGCCCTAGTAGGATGCTTCCTATGATCTCTTGGTCAACATGAATGTTGAAGAGAATCTTCTTATCTTTCTAGAGAGTACTAGAAGTCCTTGATAGGATTTGTAGAACTCAACTTATGGTTTGTACAAGACAGAGGTATTTTGGTCATTTGGAAATTATAGGTCATTTTAAGCAAAGGCCATATCTCCTATTTCCAAGCCTCAAATGAAAAAACTCAAAACATCAAAGTTGTTCAAAATGTCATTTTAAGCCTAGATAAGTGGTCATGATTTGTTGGAAAAGCTTGTAGCAAGGATTTACAAGAATGGGTGAAAATGACCTAAAAATGACTTATAAGTTAAATGGATCCAAGTTGGAAATTGGTTTGGGAGATGTACAAATCCAAAATAGGTCATCCAATATGTCATTTTGAATCCAAACATCATTTTAAAAACAATGGTTCAAATAGACTTTTGATTTGAGGTCTTAAAATGGAGGTTACTTTGTAAAGTTCATGCTTGCATATTAAGGAACCTTTGCAAATCTTCACATAAGGCAAAACCAAGCTTGTTTTTTTTTTTACACATTCCCCTTCAATATCTCTTGTAAGGAGATTTTGGCACAAAATGACAAGGCTTAAGGAATGATATGAGATATACAATATGTCATTACAAGAGAAGTTCCACTACTTTCTAAATGATTCTCAAAGTTTCTATATGAATCTAGACTCTTCCATTGGTTTCTATATATTGGTTTGATCATAATGAAGAAAAGGTTGGTGATGGTTAATGGTAAGTGGTGAAGGTAAGTGCAAGAGAGCCAAAATTCTTCCATTTTGCAAATTCACAACAAACCCTTCTTCTCCTTCATTTTCTTTCCTTTCTTCTCCACAAAGCCATTCCATGGATCATACTGAACATGTGCATATGGATGGTGAACGCCATTGATGGAAGATTAAAGCTCTTGTGGTGAAAGTGCAAAGAATGCAAATTGACATCAAGATCAAGCAGCAAGCATTGTTCATGGTTTCTTTTGCATACAGAGAGATTAGCAACAATCAAGGAGCATCTGGGAGAGATAGCAAGACTTGAAGCCATCTGTTCACACCTCTACCATCACCATTTGACAGGTTGGTAACTTGCTCCATACCTCCTTATTTATGTACTTTCTGTTGGTTTCCTAGGTATAGATGTAGCATGCTAGGTTAGTTGATGATTTTCTGAGGATTTGAGAGAGATCCATGGAGTTTCATGGCAGGTCACCATTTCTTTAATTTCCAAGAACAAGCCGTGTATGGAGTTTTAATGATCATGATATAGCATAGTTTGGTTAGGGTAATGTATAGAACAAGTTTAGATCATTAGAATTGAGTTCCATTGAGGTTGATACCAGAAGAACATGGTGGAACCCTAATCTTCGCGCATGCTGTTTGGACGATACAGGAGGTTTCAGAGAAAGACATGAGTATGGTTAGATTCCTGGTAGCACGTAGAGCATTTTTGCCTTTGGAAGTTTGTGATTTCATTGAGTAATGGAGGAGAACGAAGGAGGTGAAGTGCTGGCATGGAGTTAGGGTTTTCTGAAACCCTAATGGTATTTTGGAGAAGACGGGTTTGTAGCCGTTAGATCGTTCTTTCCATTTGACTTGTTCATCTAATCGCACGGCTCCAATTTAATTTCAAAAACGGAGGGAAACCACGAAGCAAAACGCAGCGTTTACATTAGTGATGAATCCTGGGCCTCAGAAATTCTTGTTACTCACACCCCCCACCATTGGCCCAATCCAATATTGAACTGTGAAAGCTTACTAATTGCACCGTTGTTTTTTTCAATTTTCTTTTAATTTTTCTTTTTATTTTCTGATAGCCATTGGGCCCAGGCGCGCCATGCTAGGCGCACCCCCCTTCCTGGGCCCATCATAGAAAGATAACTGGGCACAATTAAGTTTGACACCCCCTCCCCTTTAATTCATTCTCTTTTATTTTTTAACTTCTTTTAATATTTTTGCATCTTTAATAAATCATATAAAATTGGAAAATTAGTATTTTTTAATTCTTGTTTTTTCTACAGGTTCATAATTTTTGCTAGAAAAATATAAATAAATAAAATTGGCATTTTATTTTCTTTTAATATTTTTAGCATATTATTCTTGTAAATAGCTTTTAAATATGGTTAGTTTGGTACTCAATTTTGTAGAATTTATTTTAAGGTCTTCCCTTAGGATTTTTGAGCCATTCTTTTGGGCATAGTTAGATATTGAATCATAGTTCCCATAGGATTTAATCCATGATTTTTAGGTTAAAATTTGATTGGTTTGTTTAGGCTAGCATTAGCATAACAAAATTAGGGTTTTATTCAACATAAGTAGACTTAACAATTTTGTTTTGGGTTTTTAGGTCAAGATTAGAGTATGGGGAATATATGGGTTAAGGGTAGGTATGTATAGAATCCCCTAGAATTTTACTAGAATATTATATAGTATTTTAGTATTTTTAATTGATTTTTGAATGTATGGTTAGTATGTGTGTTGCCTTGTGGGCATTGTATTTTGGGTGCTTGCTTGTTTTGCTTTCTTTTGTGCTTGGTTGGCCTTGTGGAGCTTGATGGAGCATCAAGGAGAATTGAGAAGCATTTGAAGATTGAAGTTGAGCTTGGAAGCTTTAGTCTTAGGTTTTGCTTTTGTTTTAGGGATAGGATCAGGATAGAGCTTAGTTAGATAAACTTCTTTCTCAAATATGGATAGTATTCTTCACATCCATTCCTCCTGTGATTCAAAGTCCTTCCAGGGTATACACCTCTCTCCTTTGGAGGGATTAGTGTTATACCCAGGAGGTAGAACTTTTGAGGGAACCCTTCATTTGATATTGAACCCTTATAGGTCACCTTTGGTGATCAAATAAGCAGTTCAATATCCCCCAGCTTATCCAGTAGTAATTTTTCTCTGTTTGATTTGTCTTGAGAGCTGTCAGAGCATGAGCATGAAGACTTCATTGAAGATGGTTGAAGAGGATGAATCCTTGAAGACTGCCATTCCAGTTGAAGCTTGAAGAGCACGAAGATCAAGTTGATGCTTGAAGATCCCTGAAGATGGTGAAGCCTGAAGGTGGAGCTGATCAGGAAGCTGAAGCTTAAGGGAGAAGATGAGTTGATACTCATGTTGTAAGGTTGAAACCTGGAAAGCAGTTGATGATTGAAGTCTGAAGACTGAGTTGCTGCTGGAGGAGTTGAAGTTTTCTTCTGTTTTTCTTTTCTGTATTGTTTGTTTTGCTTGATTTGTCTGTTGCATTAGAATAAGTTCATCTAGAATAAGTAGAATCTAGGAGCATAATTGCATTAGAGGTTGAGTTGCTCCCTCTGCTTGTATTGTTATTGCGTGGCTTTGCTTGCGGGTATTCGGTAGAGCCCAGCTCCCTTGCCCATGTGGTTCGTTTGCCTAATGGCATTTTCATTTCTTCTTTCTGTATGATTGCAGTTTACTGTTTATTGCTTGATAGCATGTTGTTTATTTTTCAGTATGATTACTGTTATTTCATGACTGGCTTGAGGTTGAGACGAGCTTGTGGAGGCTGAAGCCCCACACACATTTCCTCCCTCACTTGCATTGCATGCATTTTACTGTTAAGCTGATGCTTTGTCTGTTTTGGTGTATCATTGACATGATCCCTTAGGACTCTCATTTCCTTTGATAAGGATTTGATGATAGACTTTTAGGTTGAAACCTATGCATGACAACTTCTAGGAGTTCCCTGTTCAAACCTCAACCATAGGATGAATCCATGGCATGATAACAGTAGGACTTGATAGTCTCCCTCCTAGTTGGGCCTGTTCTCTTCTCATCTCAAAACAGTTTAAGATACAGTAATCATGAATGATTTCTTTCGTACGTTATGAGCCTTAAGCTATCTGAGAAAGGACGCATTCTCTCTCAGGTCATAGTCTCTAGTGCGGTTGAAATCGCAAACACAATAAAAAACATTTCTTTCGAAAACAGGAAATAAACCGTAGTTTCCCGAACTACGTGAGCTCTGATCTCTCATATCTGTTGAGAGTACGTAGGCACAAGATGGCGAAGTCTTGGCGAGCTACCTTTCCCCACAACCCTTCGTAGGCCGAACTACGTTGACTCTGATTTCTCATTCTCTGATGAGAATACGTAGGCATAAAGTGTGACGCTTTGCCGAGTCATTTTTCTTTTCTTTTTCAGCCAGCCTTGATAGGTAGATAGATTATAACCAACCCGTCCAAGTAAACAAACAAGCGAGGATCCCGTCGAGTACGACGGACGTGAGGGGTGATAATACCTTCCCCTTGCGTAACCGACTCCCGAACCCAGACAATGGTTGCGACGACCTTGTCTTACCCTTTTTCGTCAGGTTTTTCCGATTGTTTCCTTTCCCGCTCTGAGGGATAAACAACGAAAGGTGGCGACTCTTCTGTCATGCCGGCACCTTATTTTCGCACAAGCGACAGTATGCAAAGCAATGTAAAATGCAATCATGCAGCAGGAGATCAAGGCAACTGTGCTGTGGAAATTCTGCATCAACAAAACCATAATCCTGCCTTATCAAGAACAACCACTTTCTCTGATAAGAAGAAAACCCTGGTATCGGACTACAAATCTGCTTTGTCAAGAACATACACACATAGGACTATAAATCTGCTCTGTCAAGAACACACATATGTAGGACCATAAATCTTCTCTGTCAAGAACAAACATCTGATAACAAGGACCTCTAATGCAGAACCAAAATTCTACCCTGTCAAGAACGACCATACATCTGATAATAAGGACCTCTGATACAGGACCAAAACTCTGCTCTGTCAAGAACAACCATACATCTGCTGATGAGATCCTCAGACCCCAATCATAAACCTACTCTGTCAAGAACAAATACACATCTCTGAATATAAGGTCCTCTGATACAGGACCAAAGCTCTGCTCTGTCAAGAACAATCATACATCTACTGATGAGATCCTCCGGTACCAACAAAACTGATTCACTATCAAGAAAACCAGGTAGTCTGAAGGTCAAAGTTTCCTGCCACAAATCCAACCCTGCTCACAGGTATGGACCTAAACTGACTCAAGTTCGGCATCCTATACGGTCATCAGCGTCACAGACATTCAAGAGGGGTGATACGATACCCAGAAGGTGTGGCATCACCAGCTCATGAAGCGGCCTCACTCGGCTGAATTCCAAATGATCGGTCCCCAGAGTCGACAATCCTCCAAACCAACAACCCCCTCAACCCAAAGGGTTGAAAAAGAAGTCAACCGGGAGAACCTCGTCTGAGCGTGGATTTCATGAGACACTAGTGCCTGCCAAGCAAGCACGTGCCCACTAATTTCCACAACTAATGCTAAGTACACTCAAGCCTGGGTCTGGCTTCTCACTCATCAGAATGCCCCTCCCACAACAGCATAGATAATCATATCATACTGAAAATAAAGTGCGGGAAATAAAGTGCGATAAATAAACACAACCCAACAAGTAATCATACAAGCGCTAGGATTGACTCTCGCAGGGGACGTCGGATCCCCAAACTGACTCGCATTCGGGACGTTGGATCCCAGGAAACTATCAAAGTCCCCAGCAGAGTCGCCAGTTGTCGCTTCTGCGAAAATAAGGTGCCGGCAAAACAGAAGAGTCGCCACCTTTCGTTATTTATCCCTCAGAACGGGAAAGGAAACGATCAGAAAAACCTGACGAAAAAGGTATAAGACAAGGTCATCGCAACCATTGTCTGGGTTCGGGAGTCGGTTACGCAAGGGGAAGGTATTAGCACCCCTCACGTCCGTCGTACTCGACGGGATCCACGCTTGTTGTGTTTACTGGACGAGTTGGCTTATCTATCTACCTATCAAGGCTGGTCTGAAAAGAAAATGAAAAATGACTCTGCAAAGCGTCGCGCTTTATGCCTACGTATTTTCATCAGAGAATGAGAAATTAGAGTCAACATAGTTCGACCAACTATGGATTATGGGGAAGGTGGCTCGCCAATACGTCAGTATTGTGCCTACGTACTCTCAACAGGTATGAGAGATCAGAGCTTACGTAGTTCGGGCTAATACGGATTACGGGAATTCAAATTCATCTGTTTTATCGAGTAGGGTTAAACAGCAGTTCCAGCAGTTAGGGACAAAGCCTGTTTGCGTTGGCGCTGAAGTTTAACGACACTCTTTTCTTCAGAAAAGCTTTCCTTTGAATTATGGGCCCATGGGGCAAAAAGGTTTGAAGTTTGTTTTCTGTCTTTTACGGAAGAAGTGTTTTTTATTGTTGTTTGCAATTTCAATCGCACTAAAGACTATGACCTGAGAGTGAATGTGTCGCATGTCACCCAAAGGGTGCCATACTAAACATCCAGACTGTTGAAAAGAAGCTCTCTAACAATCCTTTCTCAGATAGCTTAAGGCTCGTAACGTACGAAAGAAATCATTCATGATTACTGTATCTTAAGCTGTTTTGAGATGAGAAGAGAACAGGCTCAACTAAGGGGAGACTATCAAGTCCTACTGTTGTCATGCCAAGGATTCATCCTATGGTTGAGGTTTGAAACAGGGAACTCCTAGAAATTATCATGCATAGCTTTCAACCTAAAGTCCTATCATCACTTCCTTATCAAAGGAGATGAGAGTCCTAAGGGATCATATCAATGATAAACAGAAACAGATAAAGCATCAGCTTAAACAATAAACAGTAGACGACTGTAAAATGCATGCAATGCAAGTGAGGGAGGAAATGTGTGTGGGACAGCAGCCTCCACAAGCTCATCTCAACCTCAAGCCAGAATGAATAACAGTAATCATACAGAGGAAACATGCTATCAAGCAAACACAATAACTGCAATCATACAGAAGAACATAAAATGTTGTCAAGCAAAATAAACCACATGGGCAAGGGAGCAGGGCTCTACCAAATACCCGCAAGCAAAGCCACACAGTAACAATACAAGCAGAGGGAGCAACTCAACCTCTAGTGCAATCATGCTCCTAGATTAAAGTCAGCCTAATCATGGACTTATTCTAATGCATCAAGCAAGTCAAACAAGTCACATCCATACAGAAAAGAAAACAGGCAAGAAAGCAGATCAACCCCTCTCTTCCAATTCCAAGCTTCAGCTCTTCTGACAGCAACCCAGTCTTCAGACTTCAATCATCCTTCAAGGATATCAGCTTCACTGGCAAGTATCAACTTGCTTCTCCAGGTTTCAACCCATCAACATAAGTTTCAACTTATCCTCCTTCTTCAAGCTTCAGTTCCTTAGTCAATTCCACCTTCAGGCTTCACTCCTAACTACAAGTATCAAACTGATTCCTTCAGGCTCTCAATGCATCAGTGTTAACATCAACTCATCTTTTATTCCTCAAGCCTCAACTCCACACTCAATCTCAATTGAATCTTCTTCACAAGTATCAACTTAGTCTTCAAGCTTCAGCTCTCTTTGCTTTACCAGTATCAACTTGGTCCTCTTCATCTACAAGCTTCATCTTCCCAGAGTAGTCTTTAATCACATGGAAGTGTCAACTTCATCCTTAAATCTTCTTCAAGCAAGGAACTCTTCTCTCTTCATTCAATCTCCATTGGATCTTCAAGTATCAACTTGTTCTTCTTGCTCTTCAAGCTTCAGCTGCAATGGCAATGCTCAAGGAATCATCCTCTCCCATATTCTTCAATGAAGTCCTCATCTTCAAACTCAAGTCCAACATCTTTCAAGATACTCAAACCAGAAGACAATTGATTTAACAGGATGAGGGGAAATGATAAACATCTTACTGACAACCAAAGGAAACCTGTAAGGGTTCATCATTATGAGAGACTGGTTCCCTCAAAGTTCTACTTCCCAGATAAAGCCACTCATCCTTCCAAAGGAGGGATGTGAATATCTGAGAAGGACGTTTAGTCATTGGGAGGAATGGAGCACAAGATGATTTCCATATTTGTGAAAGAAATCATTCTAACCCTAAGGCTTTCCCTATGGCTCCTATCTCCTAAACCTTCATCAGACACCTTCAGGCACAAGCAAATCCAAGCTCCAAGAAACTTCAAGCAACTTCAAGCATCCTCACCTTGTCTTCACCTTGTCTTCAATCTCAACCAAAGGCAAACAAAGCAAAAACCCTAATCTAAGGGACCTAAGGAAGTTAAACTAGTTGAATTAGTAAGTTAGGATCACCTAAAACCTAGTACTAAAGTTAGTCCTAACTAAAATACTAAAATCAATTGTAAAATCCTACAAAAACATCTATGGGAACCTAGGTCAATCATGACTCTACCACATTAATTTCAGAGATCAAATCATCAAATTAGACCTAGAAATAAATTCTACATTACAAGGTATCAAACCGAAACCCTAAAAAGAAACATCTAAATATCAATCTAGAAAGCACCTCTATTTTCATCACAAAAATGTGAGAAAAATGCTATGGGAGTATACATGTCTAACCTAATCATACACAAAAAATTAGCCCAAGAATCATCACCAATTAATCACACAAAATTCCACAAAATTATGTATCAAACATAACCATTTTAATATCAATTAAAATGTAGAATTCCCATTAAATCAGAAAATACATGAAATGAAAATATTTTTTCTCTAAAAAATACTAGATTCAATCATGAGTAAAATGCAAAAATAATGGGATTAATTGGATTAATTTTCAATTTATTATGAATTTTCCAAGAACCATGAATAAAATGAGAAAATAAAGAAAATCCAATTAAAATAATAACACGCGCGGTGCAGATAGCAAGGATACACAGTTCAAACTATGGATTGGGCCATCAGGGGGGTGTGGATATCACTTATTTCACTAAGCCCAGCATCAGCTACTAAATGAAACGCAGCGTTTCATTTATTCAGATCCTTCACAACTTGAAATTAAAACGTGGCCATTGGATTAAGCTTCTAGTCAAAGTCCAACCCCCATCCAACGGTGCTAACATCATCTTCTACCTTTTGAATGCCTGAACTTCGCGCCCAGCTCCGGCCACCGCCGGTGGTGCTCCGGTGACCATCCCCAACCCTAATTCTCTCTACAGGCCCCCATTGCAAATGGTCAAAACATGAATCTTGTCCCAAATCTTGTCACGAGTTCAACCATACCCTTAACTTCCTCTGAAACATCAAGATTCACCATATCTAATTCTCAACCGAAAATGGTAATTTACCTATTTTGTCACTAATTCTCAAATTAACTATCTGAAATCAATCCTACATCATTCTACAATAAATCTAACACCTTAATTCACCTTGATTCTACCTAAATCATGCTAGAGGAAGAAAGTTACCAACCTGAAAATCTTGGATGAACAGATGCACTAAACCTCCAAATCAAGCTCTCTAATCTTTCAGACACGGTCAATGAACCCTCTCCTTGCTTTTGTATGCAAAAGAACCGGTTGAAAGTGCTTGAATCTTGAAACCCGATGGTGAGTTGCAGGTGGAAAAACTCAATGGCTCATACACGATTCAGCCATGAATTCTCTTGGATTATGATCTGGAATCACTCCTTAGCATCCATGGAAGAAGTTTCAATCAAGAAAATGGATGGAGAGTGAAGAATTTGGTGAAACCGATTGCACTTGCAAGCTATGAAATTTCAATCTCAATCTATGCTCTCTCCTTCAATAATCACCAACCTTTGCATTGGATCACCTCTACTCAATATATAGATGATGTTTGGATGATCTAGAACCCTATAGATCCTTCTAATGAGAGTTTCCACTTCTCATGTCATGAGATTTTCAACCATGTATCATGATATGCACAACCCTGCAAACAGCTTGAAACCAACCTCAATCTCTTTCAATTTCTCCCCTAGTGACATTTTGGAAGGGTTTAGCTTGCCAAGGGCCTTGCTCATGCCTTGATTCTATGTTTTGCACATGTTACCTAATATGCAAGTAACCACTTTTCAAAGCAAGTCCACAAATTGAATCTCAACTCAAAAATGTGGCTAAACCAATGTTCTTAAAATGTTTTCTAGAGTCGAAATGATATATTACATGCCATGGTTTGGATGTGTAGGTTGAAAATATCAATTTCCAACTTTGGTTCATTTAACTTATACCCTTATTTTAGGTCATTTTTGCAACTTTGAGCTACAAGCCTTTCCATCATCTCATGACCTCCTTACCAGCCTTAAAACGTCATTTTGAACAAGTTTGATGTTGAAGATTTTTCCATTTGAAGCTTGGAAATAGGAGTTATGGTTTTATGCTTGAAATGACCTGTAATCTCCAAATGACCAAAATGCCCTTGACTTGTCAAAGCCATAACTTGAGTTCTACAAATCCTATCAAGGACTTATAGTACTCTCTAGAAATATAAGAAGATAAGGAACAACATTCATGTTGAACAAAAGTCCATAGGAATCATCCTTCTTAGTCAAAAGTTTGATGCAAGTTGGGTAACTTTCAAGCCCCCAAATTCACATACCTCAGATGACCTGTAACTTGTCAAAGTCATAACTTGAGTTCTAAAAATCCTATCAAGGACTTCTAGTACTCAAATTAAATCTAAGAATAAGCTCTACAACATTCATGTTGGGGGCAAGATGAGATGACAATCACATCTTGGGCTAAACTGCCTTGAAGATAGGGGTCAAACTAGGGGATTTTACACTGTCAAGTAGGGCTGGCAATGAACCAAACCAACTCGAAGATAGTTCGAAATTCGACTCGACAATTAAATCGTTGAACTAGGTTCATGAACCAAATGAGTTGAGTATGAGCGAAAAATTAAGTTCGTTAACTAAATGAGCTGAACTTGAACTATACATAGTTCGACTCGTTAGGTTCATGAGTCAACTCGATTACATATGAAAAGAATTATACTGTCTTTAAGATTGGGTTTGAATATTTACTTCAAATCTTAGACAAATTTAATCTTCAATTTAGTAGTTTTTGAATTAGACTCTCAAATGTATCTCTTGAAAGTTGTGTAGGTTTTGAATTAGTAGATTTCGAAGATAAAGTTAAATTTCAATATGATAACTTTTATTTTATTTTAATATTTTATTTAAAATATATATATTTATTCAAAATGTCAAATATACTAATATATATATATATATATATATATATATATATATATATATATATATATATATTTAAAAAAATAGTTTTTAAGTTCGTGAACCATGTGAGCTGAACCTAATGAGATGAACCTAACGAGTCGAACCGAACTG
This sequence comes from Lathyrus sativus, assembly GCA_963859935.3. NCBI lineage: Eukaryota > Viridiplantae > Streptophyta > Magnoliopsida > Fabales > Fabaceae > Lathyrus > Lathyrus sativus. Next base: position 300,458,643 of record OZ012739.1, read on the forward strand.
TTCGTGAACTTATAACGAGTCGAGTTTGAGCTTAAAAATAATTTCGTGTCGAACTCGAACTCGAACTCGAATTCGAACAATTCTTAACGAGTCGAGCCGAGCTGAGGTGAGTTCGACTCGACTCGACTCATTTCCAGCCCTACTGTCAAGCCTTAGAAACCCTAGCTTGAAACTTCTCAAACTCTTCAATCATGATGAGTTTACCTTGGAATCATCCTTATAACATCTCAATGTGTCAATCCATGATCACATGGCCTTTGATTTAGGTCTCAACCCTCTCCAAATCATCAGTTGACCTAGGGTTGACCCAGTCAAACCCTAATTATACCACTCATGGCTAGGTTTTCTTAATCTTGCATAATGACCTGTCTAGGCTTCATGATGGCTTTCAAGACATCTCATAAGCTCTCTCAAGGCTTCAAGTCTACATTCTTGACTTCAGAATCATCTGATGGCTCCCACAACTCTCAAGTTAGGAGGCACACAACCTTGGTTTCAACCACTCTCTCTGAGGATCTTCTATCTTCTCTGGCAAGGATATCAACCCTTGAACACTTGAATAAGCTCCTTAACTAGCTTCAAAGTCTTGTATAGCTCTTGGTTGGTAATCATACCTCTTGATCTCCTGAATACATGTCAATGAAATGCAAATGATAATGCTAATGTGAATGAAATGAAACACAAGCTAGGTAAAGAGATGTTGGTCAAATTTTGGGGTGCAACAGCCGCTATCATACCCCCCGATTTTAACTATCAGCAGAGAAAGAAGTTCTTTAACAACATAAGACACTTCTATTGGGACGAGCTGCTCCTTTTTAAAAGAGGCACGAACGGTATTTTTCGCCATTGCATCCCAGAAGAAGAAGTGAGAAAGATAATATAACACCGCCACTCTGCACCTTATGGAGGACACTCTAGCACCTTCAAAACTCACACCAAGATTCTTAGAGCAGGGTTGTTTTGGCCGACAATATGGCGTGATATACTCACCTATATAGTTAAATGTGACTGATGCCAGCACACTGGGAACATCTCAAGGCGTGACGAAATGCCCTTAAGAAATATTCAAGAGGTGGAACTTTTTGATGTGTGGGGCATAGACTTTATGGGTCCATTTCCGTCTTCCTTAGGAAACAAATACATCTTAGTAGCAGTTGACTACGTGTCTAAATGGATTGAAGCCATAACCTCTCCCACCAACGACACACGTGTAGTCATAAAGCTGTTTAAGAATTACATATTCCCTATATTCGGAATACCCCGTCTTGTTATCAGCGACGGTGGATCGCATTTCATATCAAGAATCTTCGAAAAAATTTTAAGAAAATATGGAGTTAAGCATAGGATAGCGACACCTTATCACCCACAGACTAGTGGCCAAGTAGAAGTATCCAATAGAGAAATTAAACAAATCTTAGAAAAAATAGTTTCTATATCAAGAAAAGATTGGTCTCAAAAGTTGCAAGATGCGCTATGGGCCTATAGAACCACCTTCAAAACCCCTATTGGAACAACTCCTTACCAACTGGTCTATGGAAAATCTTGTCATCTACCCTTTGAATTAGAACACAGGGCCTATTGGGCCATAAAAACCCTAAACTTTGACTATTTGACTGTTGGAAAAAATCGCGTCCTTGATATACATAAACTAGAAGAACTCCGCCAATCCGCCTACGAAAACGCTATTATATATAAAGAAAGAACTAAGGCCTGGCATGACAAGAAGATCGTGAAGAAATATTTCAATATAGGAGATCCTGTTCTCCTATTCAACTCCAGATTGCGACTCTTTCCTAGAAAGCTTCATTCAAGGTGGGCAGGTCCTTTTACAGTTACTAAAGTTCTACAATCAGGAGCAGTCGAGATCCAGAACCAGTCATGTAGTCCATTCATTGTAAATGGCCAAAGACTAAAATTCTACGAAGGAGGGGACATTCCTGATGATTACTCCAGCCACACCTTGATTGATCCACCACTGCCTACTTCAACCATATAGGTTCTACTCGTCAAGCTAACGACATTAAACAAGCGCTGCCTGGGAGGCAACCCACAATTTTCTTTACTTTTCTTTACTTATCTTTTATTTTATTTTATTTTCCTTTTTTTTAGTAATTATTATTTTATATGTCAACTAAAGGTTTATGATGCTTGTGCTTTCAGGCCTTGTTCTCTAAGTTTTATTTGCAGGATGCAGCCTCTTGACGACATGCATGTCACCTTCAGGGACGACAACCAGAGGCAAAGGTACTATGTTCTTCAGCAGCGTCCTATGGCACCGACCCGGTACCCAGATCAGGCCTGCATGGAAGCTTTAGGCATTGAGCCTAGCATACGGTTTCTCTATCATCAACTCCATTGAGATGAATATGCTGATCAATTACACCATACCTATAGGCACCTTAATCTAGAGTTCCTTAGCTCTTTCCGACACGAACCATACGTTGGTCAGAACGACACTACCACATTCAGACTATTCGGCATAGAGTATGCCTTTACCACGAAGGAGTTTGGTGACCTGCTCGGATTTCAGACCACCCCTGATGCTATACTAGATCTGTCGGTGGGTTATTTTATGAGTCGAGACATCGGCCAATTCTGGAGAGACATTACAGGCGGAGGGAGCCTTGACCCATCCACTCAACTATCTCCAGTCATCCACAACTCAGCTATGAGGTACTTTCAGATGATCCTGGATCACACTTTCCTCGGAAAGGCTGACTCTGGCATGCATGTTAGTGAGGCTCTGGGTTATTCATGTAGGAGGCACCGTCACTCAGATAGCCATAGCATTAGGACTTACCAGCCAGCTGCTGCACCTAACTCCGTATTGTGGATACACCTTGTTGGACATTGATTTCTGTTTGGACAAAGGGTTGATGAGGAGAGCATCGTTTTAGCCTGATTATTTCAGACTCTTGATCGACTACCAAACCATCCACTATTTCACATTGCCTGATCCTGCTATGACCAATGTCCATGATGCTTCCAACTGGAGTTACGCCTTGGAAGGTTATGGAGGGACGATTGATGAGCCACACACACCGCCTTCAGTAGAGTACCATCCTTCACCGCCCTCTTCGAGGATGACAATATTATCCAATAATCACTCACTGCGATGGACTAACTTGTACACTTAGATAGAAGAGCTGCGTATAGAGATAGTTAGACTCCAGCAGACAGTCGCTGACCTCACTTTGCAGGTATAGATATCAGACATGACTCACGCAACGGAAGCCGGCACATTGTACCAGGAGATCTCAGACCTACACAGAGAGCTATACACCCTCTGTCATCCTGACCAGACAGACGAGTAGCCAGCTCTGTGATGACACTATTTCATCCTTTTTATCATTTGCTTTATTTTCACCTTCATTTACAGACTTATTTCATTTGCTTACATTTTTATTTTATGACATTAGTTTTACCGTTTATATATATACATGTTTGTGATGATTGCTATTTCCATATTTCATGTAATTTATTTTATTTTACTTAATTACGTTTCCTGATTTTTATGTCAAAATAAGGAAAATGAAAAAATATATATAGAAGGAAAAAAATAAGTGTGCCAGGACAGGTGACTTTTACTACCAGCACACCCCAAAAATCAAGAAGGAGCACCAAAGCCCAAACAAAGCACCAAAAATCCAACCCAATCACCTTCAGCAAGGATGGCACCCGCCATATAGTCCATGGCGCCCGCCACGAGGTCTAGACTATATGCGGGGCAGAAGTTACAAAACCACCATTTTCACATCTAAAACCTCCAAAACTCCATTTTTGGCCATCCGAAAATCTCCCCCAAAGCACCAAAAGTTCCTAATTTCATCATCCACTCACCAACCCATCAACCATTCCAAGTTCCATTTTCACATTCCCTCACCAAAATCCATCAAAAACCCATTTTTACAAAACTCCAAAAAATACCCATTTCACTCATCTTCCATCTCAAGAGTACATCCATGGAACACGAAGGTTACATTTTGCGTCAAGGGAAGCCCGGAGAAAGACAACGGAAAATTCTCGACAAACTACAAAGTCGGGACATCGCTTCGACACGGTACATGGATGACAACTGTCTGTATTCTTTGGGTATTTACCATCGTGTTTATAACTTGTTAGACACTTTAGGATTGCATGAAATATTTGCTTGACGTGATCCTACTTTTGAGAGGTTAACCAGGGAATTCTTGAGTTCCCTGATTTATGTTGTCAGGCCCGACACTGCTAGTACCGTTGGCACGGTACAGTTCTGAATGTTTAATGTGGAATACGCATTTAGTACTGACGAACTCGTAGAGAGGCTAGGACTGCCTTTTGGTGAAGGTGTTATTTGTGAAGCACCTCTGGATTCTGAATGGTCAGTGGAGGCATTTTCCTTCTGGCACATGTTGTCAAATTTTACGATTACATCTTTCGAAGGAATACTTGCCTCCAGGATCCATAACCCGGCCATCCGTGTATTTCGCTACATGTTAGCCTGTACTATATTTGGCCGGGAGAATCCAAACAAGGTGAATGCAAAAGAGTTACTATTTTTGCAGGGGTGCCTCACAAATAGGAGATTTAATGTGGTTCCGTTCATGATTTCCCATATGAATACCGCAATCAAGAGCACGGGGACCATTGCTTTCGGAGGACTTATTACATCTATTGCAAAGGCTCTGAACCTAGATGCAGAGTGTTGCACCCTAATTTTTGACCGTAAGATCCCACCTCTTTTCGCGCGTTTTCTATTGTTATTTAAATTTATTTTAATACTTGTGTTTTTTAAGGCTGACCAAGTTGTGCGTATCTTCGTCGTTTTAAGTGGACCATCATTCATTCCCACAATTTCAAGACAGGGTCATCTAGGAAAGATTCGGGTTGAGTCTGGAGTTTTTGGTACCTCTTAAAAGCTTTGACGTACTCGTGAAGAGAAATGGATGTTCTTTAGGGATAAACCTATGTCATTTAGACTTGGTTTTTTGGTTTCATGGCAAGAAGAATTTCAAGTGAAAACTCTCAAGACGTGGGTCACGTTTTAAAAGAAGCTCGATCTCCCTTGATGCTCCCAAGTGTTAATGATTAAGTTTGGTTTGAACTCAAGCGCCAAATCCTCAAGTAAGAGACGGCTTCAAGGTTGCGCATTAAGTTTGGATTTAAAGACCTGATTTGGAAGTCAAAGTCACAAGAAGCCTATTATGATTAGCCTATTATGATTCGCCTGTTATGATTCACGAGGATATGGGTGTGACTCCATTACTTTGTGTAAGCACGTCATGCATTCTTTCTATTTACTAAACAACTAATGTACAAAGTGGTACCAAAATTACAATAACAACTGAGGTGCATTAGTTCTCAAACACAACACATATTCAAGACTTCAGTCATTAATACAACTTAAGTACTTAAAGTGCAACAGGCAACAACACCCCAAATGCAACCGTACACTGTGGAAGATCAACGTGTAAGCCTCCATCAGTACTCTCCTGCTTTGTAGCCCCCTCCCAAGCAAAGCTCCACACGGCACTCACGTCGGTAGTTTCAAAGCAACCGATACGACACGCCTTAGCGTTACAGAAAGGATAATTAGCCCGGAGAAGAGGGGCACGGTCACGGAAAACGCGGTATCTTCGGTAGCTATAGGAATGGTTTCACCTGCTACCACTGGCATACCCTGCGTAAAATTTGCATGAGCAACCATACATCAAATTATGCTTGCAGCTAATGATCAGTAATAAAGGACAAGGATGTTTTTAGAAGACGGCGTCACCTTCTCCTGCTCATAACCAGAAACTGTGCAATCAATAGTTTATATTCCGTCACAGGAAATCATGAGGAGTTCGCGAAAGATGGACGAAGTTGGCAACACTGAAAGAAGCACGGCTCACTGAAGATTGGCCCTGAGATGGATTGGCAGGTCATGACTTCCCTGCACCAGTAGGATGTGTATTCAATATTACTTTTAAGTGTATACAAATCATTCTTGGGGAAACCATAGCAGATGTTGTTAACTTACCTCCAGGAATTTGTTAAGATCAGTTGCGTCACTAAGTCTTGTTTGCCCCTGCAAACCAGCTCGCATCTGCGGCAACCCACTCATGTTTCTCCCCAGATTGAAAACACTGTCATTACCACTACATTACGCTGCCCTGTGTCAAAGGTCATAGCTTAAGGTGCTAACTGCGGTTGCAATTGGAGATAACGCCTGCAAGACAATAGCAGAACCACGTAAATATGTTGCAATGGCATTGATGTCGATACCGTTATTTGATCAACTTCTACAGTCTTAAGGATGGAAAAGGGATTAGGATACCTCTGAGAATCCGATGCGTGTGCGAGCTCCCAAGTATTACCCACGTTAATAACAAGATTGTATTGCCGTTGTCGGAACGTTGGTAGCGGAATTGTTCAAGAACTTGAATTAAGGCAGCCCCATATGGATAACTTTCCCAGGGGAGGTTCGACGCTCCATATATCCTGAAACTCTGTTTGAGTTTGTTGCGTTAAAATTGTTGCAAACATTAGTAAGTTGAAGAGAACATAGAAACTGGCGGCGCACCTGCATACAATTATCAGCATTGGTTAAACATCATGAAACACAGTCAGTACCATGAATTACACTCCCACAAGAAGCATGACAGGCCTCTAAATAGGTGGAAACTTACATCAGTTACTTGAAGCTTTGACATACGTCCTGATTGGTCTCAGGGCCTTTCTTTTCGTCTTGATACCGAAGGCTTAGGGGTCGTCGAAGGAACGTCACCACGGTCCTTTATTAGCAACCTTCAACCTCAATGAAGATTGATGCCCCTTTGAGGATCAGTGCTGAAGCTGAAATTGCAGATAAGAGTTATCAAGCGGATACAAGAGTTGGAATGATTCAATAGCAGCAATATCGCACCAGTACACTCGAGCCATCCGACTTGCAGCGCCACACTCATTAAGGCTGCATCTGATAAAGACTCTTGAGAGACTTGTGCACGTACGTATCAACTTGTAGGTGGGCAATTTCAGATTAACTCATCTACTGTCCGATAACTCGGAGGCACTTTCGGTCAGCACTCGAAGCTTCCATTACCTGCAATAACAGCGTGAAACATCAACCAACCATTGGGAATAAAACTCTAATTTTGTTTCCAGTATAAGGTTGAATAAGTTTAATTCAAGAAGAAAACCAAAAAAGTTGACATCTGTTGTAGGAAGGCTGGTACATGTATGTTATTTGCCTACATTGCAACAAGAGACTTAGTGAATCAAGTAACAATGGAACTACGCACCTAAGAAAGAAAATGGTACTGCCAGCCTAGCAAATATTAGTTTTGATGGAGGACAGAGGAAAGAAAACTCACTCATACGCATTGTTACAAACTCGCGTAAACCAAGCGCAACAACAAGATTGTGGTCCCTCCGTACTTTGAAACATCAACAACTTTATTCCAGAATCATGATTTTACTCAAGATATTGTGAGGCCAAGCTGTGTTCCCTGCAAGACCAATTGCACAATGAAAGCCTTCAAAGAAATTAGAGAAAGTGGTCGCAGACATCACTTTTTGAATCGAATGAACAACAAAGTAATATCAGGACCGAAGCTTACCATCCAAAGGTCATCAAAGTCCACCAGCAACATCCTTGGGCTGTCAATCTCCCTAAGCCCAACTCCTATTCGCACCTGCCAAGACAACGATCGTAATTAGCATTTGGGGAAAGAGGAATATTCCACTGAGATTCAGAATATCCGAATTCAAAATCAGAACAATTATTGAAATTGATACACTCAGATCAAAGATTGAGATTCCATTAAGCGAAATTGGAACGAAAAAGGAAACATTTCAAAGACTGTCTACACGAGAAAGGAAGATCCAATCACGATTTTAAGGCGGCAATCAATTCTCAAATCAGAGCTTAGAGCCTATATAAGAAGATCAAAGCAAAAGTGGGAAGGAAGACGCGAGTCGAAAACACACAAATCCCAAATCAACCCTAAATTCACAAACAGAAAGGGGAACTTATCCTTTTTGAGTTTCATCGTGGAAAACCCCTCGCGAACCGTCATCCACCGCCGGTGAAGTCTCTGTCGCCGTTACTGCCGCCGCCGTCAACCGTGACCTTCCCCGAAAGCTCCGATCTAAACCCCGCAAGAAATCAACACGCGGTAAGGTTTTTGTTACCATCACTAACATTGTTTGATTATCCTGGTTTGTGTTTCAGTAAAAAAAAACGAGAGAGAGATCGAAGTCCGTGGAATGGAGATCAAATGAATCAAGACGAAGAAGAGAAAGGGAGAGGCGCGATCGCGGCGGAGAAGGATTCAGGGGGGGAATTAGGGTTTTCCGTGTTGTTGTTGTTTTTTTTAATTTTTTAAATTGTAATCCAATGATAAACACACACACGCCACTAAACACACACTACACTTAAACCACTGTTAAATTTTGTTAAAATAACCATAATTCAATTTTAAAAACAAATAAATTAATTAACCTTTATTAATTTAACTTAATAACCTTTTTTTATTATTAAAATAATAACTTAATTTTTATCTTTATTGTAATCAACCTTTTATTAAAAATAATTAGTAACTTTTATTCAAAACTCATTATTCTATTAAATCTACTTTTTAATAAAGACCAACTATTTTTATAATTAGCTTTTTTTTGATGATGATCATTTAAAACTTTTTTTTTCTAATTAAATTTAAACTTTAATTATACACTTCTTTTCGCATAATGATAAAATTTAATCTCACCATTAACTCAACTTTTTTTCAATCTCATCAAAAAATATTAACTTTTTCTTAAAATCAACTTAATCCCATCTAAAATAAGTCTCCACTCAACTTTTTTTTCTAAAATCAAATCAACTTTTTATTCAAACCAAAACAAGTCAAACAGTTAAAATCAATCAACCGCGTAAACATGCAAATCAATCTCACTTCACGACACTTGCACCTACACTTAGCGCTTTCATGCGTATTTACATTTATCTTTATCTGCTTTATCTTAGTCACAAAGCACACACACTCACTTAGCGCTTTCATGCGTTCATGTATGGTTTATCTTTCTGCAATTTACATTATCGCAATTCATTTACATTATCATATTTATATCCATGCATCGCATTCCGTCCAAAGGAAAAACCTACACATAATTCATAATTCAACGTTGTGTGTAGTTGCACATCATATGCACCATATTCCCTTCGATCCTTGATTCTTCAAGTTGATCGTTTAGGATAGATCCTACCCCATAGGAAGGACCTTGTCTTTATCTTTACAACTTAGACAAAACAATCAACACAATACAACTTTTACAAACACATTTAGAGAATAGATGTTAATCATCTTAAGCGAGATGTAATCTCCACCCCCACAACAATACAATCAAACATGTAGGGACTTTGCCTTAAGAACGACAAAGGCATACTTGGCGACCATCCGAGTATGTAAGACCTTTTCTTAAGATGATGCAAAGACCATTTCCTACAACCCTTCTCTTTTACATTTGTGGTGGTTATCTCTCCCTTAAAATGAAGACTCATCTCTTCTCCTAGACCCAATCAACCAACTATCCTGAACCCGTAGGAACTTTGACCACAGTCAAAGAACTCCTCTAACCCTTTAGGGTGAACTACAACATACTCTGATTCCACTCCCGTAAGGATATGTAGGCACAAGGTGCGATACCTTATCGAGTATACTTAGAAGTAAACCACTAGGGTCCTTTAACCATTAAGCAGATAAACACATAGCAGTAAACAAACATAAAACAAGAGGTTCCTGTAGAGTACTACAGAAACTTAGGATGCTAGTACCTTCCCTAAGTTTAACCGACCCCCGAACCTATAACTCTCTAAACCTTGCATTTGCATTGCATTGTGGGAATTTTGATCTTTATCCCTTCCTTTGGACAAATCAAAGTTCGGTTGCAAATGAATAAAGATTCAAACTAATCAATAGTTTGGTATCAAAATTTCACCGCGACAGAAATGGCGACTTCACTGGGGATGTCTCTAGTGGGTTTCCCTATCTTATTTTGCTTTGTTTACTGCTCTATATATCTGCCTACTTGATTAATTGTTTACATGCTTTCTCTTGTTTTTCTTTTGGGATTGTTGTCCTTGAGTGGTGAGATAAAGTTCTACACCCGAACTTGAGAGAAATTAAGATAGGATGGTGATATATTCGAGGAGGCTTATAGGGAGTGGAATCCCTACTAAGTTGAATCGAGAATCCCGCTCAGTTGAGGCCCTTTCGAAATAGTACTGTTGAACGATCCATCGTGAAGACACTCACTACTTTCGACTTTGGAGCCTATGATATTGAGGACCGTAGTTACCTTAACCCAACTTTGGCCTTTATTAGGACGTAGTGCGAGACTATGAGGAAGTACTTCCGAAATAGTGCTACGCGAAGCTACACTCAAAAGAAGTTCTCTTGAGAATATTATTAATCCTCGAGTAAATTGGGAAATTGATAATATCCGATAGATGGGCTGATGATTCTGAGTCCCTTTAGAACCTTGTTCTGCAGGTACAAAACAACCTTTAGTCCTTAAACCCATGGGAAGGGTACACCTTTGCCCCATGCTCGTTGCAAACCTAGGGCGTCCCCTTGTTTGTTTATCTTTATGTCCTTATGTGAATACTTGTGTTTGTTGCATTCATATAACATCATTCTGCATTGGACTTCATGGGATTTACTTCCATTTATGAACATTGTAGGTCACTATGACTTCAGATAAAAAACATACTGTGAAATATACTTTTAAGAGTCCCAAATTGGATGACCTAAAGAAGTTGTGGGGTTTCATCAAAGATCAAGAAGAATTCAAGACCAAGTATGGGAAGCTGATATCTTTGTTGGGTTGCTCAGTGAATGAAGGACTTCTTGCCACTTTGCTACAATTCTATGACCCTCTCTACCATTGCTTCACCTTTCCAGACTTTCAGCTGTTACCTACATTGGAAGAGTATTCTTTTTTGGTCGGTCTACCTGTCCTTGAGGGATCTCCTTTTCCCTTCTTGGAAAAGGACCCTGATGAGAAAGATATTGCTAAAGCTCTCCGTTTGAAGGTATCTGACGTCAAGGCCAACCTAGTTACTAAGGATGGAATTCTTGGTTTAAATACAGGTTTCCTAATCGAGAAAGCTTCCTTCTATGCTGGTTATTCTAATAAGGCTCCGTTTGAGGCAATTTTTGCTTTGCTTGTTTATGGGTTGTTCTTATTCCCAAGTTTCGAAGGGTTCATCGATCTCAAGGCATTCAAGATCTTTATGAAGAACAACCCAGTGCCAACTCTGTTGGGAAATGCATATCACTCTATACATCTCCGAAACCTTCGTGGTGGAGGGATGATTACTTGCTGTGTACCTTTACTTTACAAGTGGTTTATTTCGCACTTGCCGAAGTCTAGCTCTTTTACAAACATTGGCAAAGAGCATTGGTCTCCAAGGGTTATGGCTTTGACCCATTCCGACATTGATTGGTACAGCCGAGTGTATGATGGAGTATTAATCATTGATAGCTGCGGTGACTTTGCTAATGTACCATTGCTCAGCTTTGATGGAGGAATCAGCTATAATCCTATCTTAGCTCGTCGACAGTTGGGATACCCGTTGAAGGAACCTCCCAAAAGTGTTCAAGTAGAGGGTATGTTCTTCAAAGATGATATAGAGCTTCTAGGAAGAGTTCTGGACGCATGGCGTAGGGTATACAAGAAAGGGAAGAGAAGTCTAGGGAAGCCTAACTGTGTGTCTTTAGAACCATACCTCCAGTGGGTCAGAAGAAGGGCAACCAATCTAAAAATGCCCTATTCCCATCAAGATCCCATAACGCCAAAGAGAGAGAGCCCACTTATGTCTTTATGTCTAAAGCCAAGGAGTTAGAGGTGTCCTTAAGGAAGTCTCAACATGAGCTGGAATCTTGGAAGAACAAGTACCATGTAGCAATGGCAGAAAATGATGAGTGTCAAAAGCATAATGCTGAACTTCAAAAGCAGAATGCTGAACTTCAAAAGGAGAGGGATGAACTTCAGAAACAGCTACAATTGAAGGACGAAGAGTTACTCCCCTGCAAGAAGAGGAAAGTCATGGAGGATTTATTTTTCTCCGACCCACAATGCACTATCTGGAAAATAATTGTGGACAACCTTATCCGTGAGAAGGCGCAACTAGAAGAGCAGCTCAAGCAGCAGCATTCAAGGCTTCTTTAGTGTCTTTACTAGCTTTTATTTAGCTTTTATTTGGGACTCTTTAAAAGAATATTTATGTAGTCCGTTTCAAATTTAATAAAACGTTTCCTTTTACCGCAATGCCTATAAATAGAGGAATCCCATGAAGTCCTAATCATCTTGCATTGCATTCTTTTTCCATTGTTCACTTCAAGAAACTCAAATTCGTTCTGTAGGTGTTGTAATCATGGATTTCAGAAGAGAAACCCTGAAGTACACTTTTCAGAGTCCCAACCTCAAAAGCTTGAGAGAACTAGCCGAACTCGTCGAGGATCGCTTTGCCTTCGCAGCAGAATATGGAGGAGTCTTCCGTTTCCTCGAGCTAAGGATGAAAGAAGGATTGTTGGAAACGTTGGTTCAATTTTATGACCCGATGTATCACTGCTTCACTTTTCCGGACTACCAGTTGATGCCGACCTTGGAAGAGTACTCAGAACTCTTGAAGATGCCCGTGATTGTTCGACCCTTGTTCACCGGAAGGGAAGACACGCCTAGTCACCAGGAAATTGCAAACGCTACCCATCTCAGCCTAGAAGATGTCCAGACACACCTAACCACCAAGGAAGGAGTCCTTGGGTTCCCCGCCGACTTTTTGATCGAAAAAGTCCGTTACCATGCTGAAAGAAAGGAGGTTCTCATATCGGAAGCCAATTTCGCTTTGTTGGTCTATGGGACTTTCTGGTTCCCTAAAGTTGACAATTTTGTTGATATGGATGCAATCAAGTTGTTCATACTCAAGAATCCAATACCCACCTTGCTTGCTGATACATACTTTTCGATTCACTCGAAGAATGCCGAAGGAGGAGGACACATTTTATGTTGTACCGCCTTGCTGTACTCATGGTTCATCGCTCGTTTGACTTTGTATCCGTCCCTTTGGGATGAAATAGCAACACCTCGATGGTCCGAGATACTTATGGCCCTCACCCATTCGAACATTGTTTGGTATGATCCCGCCTATGGAGGCGTGCCTATGATCTCTAGCATCGGAGGATCCCCCAACGTACCGCTTATTGGAAGAGAAGGATGTATAAGTTACAATCCCGCTTTGGCCCGTAGACAGTTTGGACACCCTATGACCCAAGTGCCTGACCCGGCTTCATCGGAAGAGATCTATTTCAAAGGAGAAGAAGATCTAGATCTAAAGACTGTCATCATTTATGCATGGAAATACATTGATAGGGAAGGAACAGCTGCTTCAGGATACCCCGACTATGCTGTCTCCGAGGATTATCTGCATTGGGTGCGAGAAAGGGCTCTCGATCTCAAGATGCCTTTTCCTTTTCATGAACCTATGGTATTATCTCCTCATGACCCCGACTGGTTCGAAGAAGAGGAAATAGAACAAGTAAGGATTGCTTTGGATGAAGCCCGGAAGTTGAGGACTGCCTGGAAGAATAAGTTCTTCACCCTCAAAGTAGAGAAGGAAAGACTGCAGAAGACACCAGAATTAGAAGTTGCCAGAAAGAGAAAGGCACAAGGGGATTTATTTTCTCCTGCCTCTTCGAGTGTTGTCACCAGTGATGATCTCCCCTCAACTACCATGGCTTGGAAGGAGTGTGTGGAACGGCTCATCATCGAGAAAGCGGAGTTGCAAGATCGCATTGACCAGCTGACCGAGGAGCTCCGTACAAAAGAGTAGACTGTGGGATAGAGTTCTACGTTTTCTTTTGCTTTCGTTGTAATAAACTCTGAAAGAGTACTTTGTTTTCATTATTTCTCAAAAATAAAAAGTTTTTCAATTATCCTACATTATAATACTGAAAAAACACTTTGAGTTTCTTGAAGTCTCCTCCTGCATCATGCATTAGCATCCTGCATTTAGCATGGCATTTTACATTTATGCACGTGTCTTTCCTTTCGTTGTGGCTCATTTCGGTTTTCCATCTTTTGCTGTCAGTCGCCGTCTCGACCATCTGACCAAGCCGGAAGTATCATTAAAGGATAGTGAGGAGAACAAAGACATGGATCGCATGACTAGCTTCAGAGTAAGGTCTAATCCAACACTTCGCCGTCCCTCCGACAACTTTGTTCCCATGCAACTTCAGCCTGTGCAAGAAAAGGAAATGGACGATCCAGAGCTTACAGCATTCAAGAATGAATTTCGTGACTTCGAGGAACGATGGAAAATGATGAAGAGGAACCGTGCGCCTGATTTTCATGCTCATGACCCGCACCTAGTTCCAAACTTAGTTATCCCCCCAGGATTCCAGATGCCCGCCTTTGAAATGTACAAAGGTACAATTTGTCCAAGGTATCATTTGATGATGTTTTGTCAGAAGATGACCGCCTATCTTGGGAACGACCAGCTATTGATTCACTGCTTCCAAGAAAGTTTGGGTAGAGCACCGTTAATATGGTATATGAAGCTACAAGTGAATCACATTCAGTCTTGGGAAGACTTAACTTTTGCTTTTGTGAAGCAATACCATCATAACTTGGGTATAGCCCCAAACAATAAAGATGACTGTGGACCTTCCAGAGAATTCATAGCTCCGGTACCCCGTCCTCAGCACCAATATGCGATGTCCGCTCAGCGCGAACAACAACCATCTCCTAGGCAGAGGTTGGCCTCTCCAGATCAACCACAGCACCGACAATTTCGGAAAAGGTATCAAAGGATGACTCCAGATGCACCAAGGGAAGCAATTCACCAGTTTGATCCCATCCCGGTGAAGTACACTGATTTATTTCCAGCTCTAATTCAAAGAGGGCATATCCAGACTAAAGCCCCACCCAAGGTACCTAAGAGGCTTCCATACTGGTACAATGCCAACAAATTTTGCCTGTATCATCAAGGTGCTCCGGGGCACGACATTGAGAGTTGTTACGGCATGAAAGCAGACGTCCAAAATTTGGTCAAAGATAGAGTCTTGTTCTTTGAGGGTTCCGTCCCTTATGTGCGAGATAGCCCCATGTCTCGACAAGGTTCATCCTCCCCAGGCATGATTCAAGGTCGCCAACGCCGTGTCTGAAAGCTGCGCACCAGACATTTCTGCATGTCTTTCCCGTCTACATGAAAGCACAATAAAAATCCTGGAAAGAACTCCAGAAGAACTTTCTATTTCTTTCGTTTGTTTGTGTGTTTATTTCTTTGATCTAAAACATATTTTGCATGTAAGAACTTTCTGTTTTGAATAAGTAATGCAATAACTGTTTGTCTTGAAGAAATCCATTCGTTTTCACTCAAATAGTTTTTCAAAATTATTTATAACGCCGACTTTTACCCGTTCTCTTGCTCTGACAGAGAATTGGAAGGAGGATGATGAAGTAAAAACATATGATCTCTTGTTGTATGCTTCGAATAAAGATCCTACTGATGATGTAAGGCATTATTTTAAACCTCCTAAACACCAAAATAGTCAACCCTTTTCTTTTAAACCTTGATTGAGGATCCGTTCTCTTTCTCCCAAACCGAAACATCATTTTCTTAACCTGGGGCAGGGTAATATCAAAAATGATGAACATCTTTCAAAAATTGGGTGGGCACAAATATACTAACCCTTTCTACCTCCATTCCACAAGTCATAAATTAAACCCATATACGACCCTCCAAGTCCTAATTGAAGTAAGGTTTAATTCGAAAGCATACTCGATGAGATATTGTTTCCTGACTCTTTGAGCTATGCTCAAATTTAAATCGGCTTTATAAATAACAATTCAATTTGTATCCTAACTAGTGGTTTCGATCACAAGTATTTGCGATACCCCTTTTCAAAACTTCAAGACAAACGCGTGTTGCATTAACCATTTCAAAGTGGATATTTCGAACGTGCTAAATACGCTTGACATCTTAGAAAGACCACATACAAACATCGATAATGATATTTGAAGACTTTGCTGACTTGGGGCAAGTCATTCTTCCCAAGAAAATTTCATTCGCGCAAGTCTTGGGTTCAACTAGAAGAAATTCAAGGACTCACTTACCGCCAATCAGGGGCAGTTACGTCGAGATTCGGTGAATCTCTAGAGAGTTTGAAAACAGTGGGGCATTTGGGCATCATGTTTTCTGTAAAATCCTCTCTAGATGTTGCTTTTAAACTACGTGACTTGGGGCATTTGAAGATTGGAGCAAAAGATGTATATCTCATCCTCAGGAAGCTCAACCCCAACATGTTCAACAACTACGACGACCCAGGATATTTATTTTATCCCCTATGAAACTCCGGTTTGGGTACCTTCGTCTACAATTTCATACAACACGTCAACTTATCAAGATGATACATCCCCAAATGGATTGATCACTTTTTCTCAAGAGAAATCTGGAAGTTTTGAAACGGGATTAGGATCCTATATTTGGTTCTCCATCTATCCTCAGTGATACTTCCATCTTTGAAGATTGGTCGGATGTTTGTTTCGAGGTGTTCATCCCATCTTCGGTCGTTGCTTTCGTCTGTCTTGTCAGCATAAGCATACCCATATCATATAAGTAGATAGCATAACATTTGCATTTTGTGCATCCTTTGTTTGTTTTACTCTATCTCTTCGATTGCGTTTACCCTTGGGTATTTGGGCGTGTCTTACTCCTTCCAAATAGAGTTGTCAGCCCTAAGCAGAAAAACTCAATATTTCTATTTCCCCACGAAGTTCGATCCTCGTGGAAGACAGTTGTTTCAGTACATTCCCATTGGAGTTTATGCCTCTATGGTTGAGTCTTACTTGACAGTTTCTCTTCGGTTATTTCCCGAATTGAACTTCGGTCTTTGGCGATCACGCTATGAACGTCTCCAGCTTTTGAGCATGGATCAAGAGTGCGTTTATTCTGCACTTTGACATTATGAGGATCACCATTTGAAGACACACCGTTTCTTCAGCAACATTACAAGATCCACTCGACAACTTACAGCTGAATGACAAAAGATCTCTTTATTTGAGCAACTCGTTTTGGGCAGATCTATTCTTAAAACGACAAACAACAATTTCATCAAGACAATCCGTCCTTCCCCAGTGGATTATTTCGAGATTTATCAAGTCAAAACAACGTACATTACAGATACTTCCCCCATTTGAGGACTTCTGCTACAACCATCTTACATATCTTACAATTACAACAAAGATACTCCTCAAAAAATGATCTTCCCTAGAGGGTTCATTACGAGTACTATCAATGACATATCTCCTTACAAGAGGACACTCCACATATCAACCGGTTTATAACTCTTTTGAAGATCCCCGGTGCACATTCTACAAATTGCCAATACAATACCAACTGCATCTACAAGTTACAATTACAAGTACAAGATCACATTTACAAAATTCTACAATTACAGATTACATCTACAACATTTACATCAACAACTCTACAGTGCTACAATTCACAACATACAATCTACATCAACATTACAATTTACAACTACAGTTACATCTACAATCCACAAATTTACAACCCCTCTTTGATGATGCTCTCACGAGTTTCCATCATTTTGGGTAGAAACCGAGACCAGCTCATGGTTCCCATACCATGGAGCAAGGGGAAGTTCGGCATCAGAAACCGAGACCAGCTCATGGTTCCCATACCATGGAGCAAGGGGAAGTTTGACATCAGAAACCGAGACCAGCTCATGGTTCCCATACCATGGAGCAAGGGGAAGTTTGACATCAGGAACCGAGACCAGCTCATGGTTCCCATACCATGGAGCAAGGGGAAGTTCGGCATCAGAGACCGAGACCGGCGCATGACTCCCATATCATGATGCTCGGGGAAGCTCAACAACTACAACATCTACAACTGCAATGACATCAGAGACCGAGACCAGCTCATGGTCCCCGTACCATGATGCAAGGGGAAGTCATACATCTTATTTTTTTTAAGTTGAGTTCCAAAAGAAAATACATACAGGAAAACAACAAAAAAAGAAAAAAGAAAATAATAAGGATGAACCATCAACCCAATTCATCTGGATTATTATCGACCACAACATTATGATAATAAGCATATCCTTCGACTAAAAGTTTGTTCCCCATCACCACGTCCTTGGGGTATGAGATACTATTTTACTTCTAAGTATTCCCCAGTAATGTTGGTTTCCCATCCTCGCGGAGTCTTGTTGTGTCTGTATGTTCCCCTGTGACACCGTTTCCCACAGGATCATTTGTCTTGCATTCTCATATCATTGCATATCATTTGCATTCGGTGGCTTCTTATGGCCAAAAATTCGTGCAATGTTTGTATTTAAGTCCCTCCTATCTCGTCGAGACGGAGATTTCAATCTCCATATCTCCGAATAAGATTAACTTAAATAGGGGCATCTGTTGCACCCTAATTTTTGACCGTAAGATCCCACCTCTTTTCGCGCGTTTTCTATTGTTATTTAAATTTATTTTAATACTTGTGTTTTTTAAGGCTGACCAAGTTGTGCGTATCTTCGTCGTTTTAAGTGGACCATCATTCATTCCCACAATTTCAAGACAGGGTCATCTAGGAAAGATTCAGGTTGAGTCTGGAGTTTTTGGTACCTCTTAAAAGCTTTGACGTACTCGTGAAGAGAAATGGATGTTCTTTAGGGATAAACCTATGTCATTTGGACTTGGTTTTTTGGTTTCATGGCAAGAAGAATTTCAAGTGAAAACTCTCAAGACGTGGGTCACGTTTTAAAAGAAGCTCGATCTCCCTTGATGCTCCCAAGTGTTAATGATTAAGTTTGGTTTGAACTCAAGCGCCAAATCCTCAAGTAAGAGACGGCTTCAAGGTTGCGCATTAAGTTTGGATTTAAAGACCTGATTTGGAAGTCAAAGTCACAAGAAGCCTATTATGATTAGCCTATTATGATTCGCCTGTTATGATTCACGAGGATATGGGTGTGACTCCATTACTTTGTGTAAGCACGTCATGCATTCTTTCTATTTACTAAACAACTAATGTACAAAGTGGTACCAAAATTACAATAACAACTGAGGTGCATTAGTTCTCAAACACAACACATATTCAAGACTTCAGTCATTAATACAACTTAAGTACTTAAAGTGCAACAGGCAACAACACCCCAAATGCAACCGTACACTGTGGAAGATCAACGTGTAAGCCTCCATCAGTACTCTCCTGCTTTGTAGCCCCCTCCCAAGCAAAGCTCCACACGGCACTCACGTCGGTAGTTTCAAAGCAACCGATACGACACGCCTTAGCGTTACAGAAAGGATAATTAGCCCGGAGAAGAGGGGCACGGTCACGGAAAACGCGGTATCTTCGGTAGCTATAGGAATGGTTTCACCTGCTACCACTGGCATACCCTGCGTAAAATTTGCATGAGCAACCATACATCAAATTATGCTTGCAGCTAATGATCAGTAATAAAGGACAAGGATGTTTTTAGAAGACGGCGTCACCTTCTCCTGCTCATAACCAGAAACTGTGCAATCAATAGTTTATATTCCGTCACAGGAAATCATGAGGAGTTCGCGAAAGATGGACGAAGTTGGCAACACTGAAAGAAGCACGGCTCACTGAAGATTGGCCCTGAGATGGATTGGCAGGTCATGACTTCCCTGCACCAGTAGGATGTGTATTCAATATTACTTTTAAGTGTATACAAATCATTCTTGGGGAAACCATAGCAGATGTTGTTAACTTACCTCCAGGAATTTGTCAAGATCAGTTGCGTCACTAAGTCCTGTTTGCCCCTGCAAACCAGCTCGCATCTGCGGCAACCCACTCATGTTTCTCCCCAGATTGAAAACACTGTCATTACCACTACATTACGCTGCCCTGTGTCAAAGGTCAGAGCTTAAGGTGCTAACTGCGGTTGCAATTGGAGATAACGCCTGCAAGACAATAGCAGAACCACGTAAATATGTTGCAATGGCATTGATGTCGATACCGTTATTTGATCAACTTCTACAGTCTTAAGGATGGAAAAGGGATTAGGATACCTCTGAGAATCCGATGCGTGTGCGAGCTCCCAAGTATTACCCACGTTAATAACAAGATTGTATTGCCGTTGTCGGAACGTTGGTAGCGGAATTGTTCAAGAACTTGAATTAAGGCAGCCCCATATGGATAACTTTCCCAGGGGAGGTTCGACGCTCCATATATCCTGAAACTCTGTTTGAGTTTGTTGCGTTAAAATTGTTGCAAACATTAGTAAGTTGAAGAGAACATAGAAACTGGCGGCGCACCTGCATACAATTATCAGCATTGGTTAAACATCATGAAACACAGTCAGTACCATGAATTACACTCCCACAAGAAGCATGACAGGCCTCTAAATAGGTGGAAACTTACATCAGTTACTTGAAGCTTTGACATACGTCCTGATTGGTCTCAGGGCCTTTCTTTTCGTCTTGATACCGAAGGCTTAGGGGTCGTCGAAGGAACGTCACCACGGTCCTTTATTAGCAACCTTCAACCTCAATGAAGATTGATGCCCCTTTGAGGATCAGTGCTGAAGCTGAAATTGCAGATAAGAGTTATCAAGCGGATACAAGAGTTGGAATGATTCAATAGCAGCAATATCGCACCAGTACACTCGAGCCATCCGACTTGCAGCGCCACACTCATTAAGGCTGCATCTGATAAAGACTCTTGAGAGACTTGTGCACGTACGTATCAACTTGTAGGTGGGCAATTTCAGATTAACTCATCTACTGTCCGATAACTCGGAGGCACTTTCGGTCAGCACTCGAAGCTTCCATTACCTGCAATAACAGCGTGAAACATCAACCAACCATTGGGAATAAAACTCTAATTTTGTTTCCAGTATAAGGTTGAATAAGTTTAATTCAAGAAGAAAACCAAAAAAGTTGACATCTGTTGTAGGAAGGCTGGTACATGTATGTTATTTGCCTACATTGCAACAAGAGACTTAGTGAATCAAGTAACAATGGAACTACGCACCTAAGAAAGAAAATGGTATTGCCAGCCTAGCAAATATTAGTTTTGATGGAGGACAGAGGAAAGAAAACTCACTCATACGCATTGTTACAAACTCGCGAAAACCAAGCGCAACAACAAGATTGTGGTCCCTCCGTACTTTGAAACATCAACAACTTTATTCCAGAATCATGATTTTACTCAAGATATTGTGAGGCCAAGCTGTGTTCCCTGCAAGACCAATTGCACAATAAAAGCCTTCAAAGAAATTAGAGAAAGTGGTCGCAGACATCACTTTTTGAATCGAATGAACAACAAAGTAATATCAGGACCGAAGCTTACCATCCAAAGGTCATCAAAGTCCACCAGCAACATCCTTGGGCTGTCAATCTCCCTAAGCCCAACTCCTATTCGCACCTGCCAAGACAACGATCGTAATTAGCATTTGGGGAAAGGGGAATATTCCACTGAGATTCAGAATATCCGAATTCAAAATCAGAACAATTATTGAAATTGATACACTCAGATCAAAGATTGAGATTCCATTAAGCGAAATTGGAACGAAAAAGGAAACATTTCAAAGACTGTCTACACGAGAAAGGAAGATCCAATCACGATTTTAAGGCGGCAATCAATTCTCAAATCAGAGCTTAGAGCCTATATAAGAAGATCAAAGCAAAAGTGGGAAGGAAGACGCGAGTCGAAAACACACAAATCCCAAATCAACCCTAAATTCACAAACAGAAAGGGGAACTTATCCTTTTTGAGTTTCATCGTGGAAAACCCCTCGCGAACCGTCATCCACCGCCGGTGAAGTCTCTGTCGCCGTTACTGCCGCCGCCGTCAACCGTGACCTTCCCCGAAAGCTCCGATCTAAACCCCGCAAGAAATCAACACGCGGTAAGGTTTTTGTTACCATCACTAACATTGTTTGATTATCCTGGTTTGTGTTTCAGTAAAAAAAACGAGAGAGAGATCGAAGTCCGTGGAATGGAGATCAAATGAATCAAGACGAAGAAGAGAAAGGGAGAGGCGCGATCGCGGCGGAGAAGGATTCAGGGGGGGAATTAGGGTTTTCCGTGTTGTTGTTGTTTTTTTTAATTTTTTAAATTGTAATCCAATGATAAACACACACACGCCACTAAACACACACTACACTTAAACCACTGTTAAATTTTGTTAAAATAACCATAATTCAATTTTAAAAACAAATAAATTAATTAACCTTTATTAATTTAACTTAATAACCTTTTTTTATTATTAAAATAATAACTTAATTTTTATCTTTATTGTAATCAACCTTTTATTAAAAATAATTAGTAACTTTTATTCAAAACTCATTATTCTATTAAATCTACTTTTTAATAAAGACCAACTATTTTTATAATTAGCTTTTTTTTTATGATGATCATTTAAAACTTTTTTTTTCTAATTAAATTTAAACTTTAATTATACACTTCTTTTCGCATAATGATAAAATTTAATCTCACCATTAACTCAACTTTTTTTCAATCTCATCAAAAAATATTAACTTTTTCTTAAAATCAACTTAATCCCATCTAAAATAAGTCTCCACTCAACTTTTTTTTCTAAAATCAAATCAACTTTTTATTCAAACCAAAACAAGTCAAACAGTTAAAATCAATCAACCGCGTAAACATGCAAATCAATCTCACTTCACGACACTTGCACCTACACTTAGCGCTTTCATGCGTATTTACATTTATCTTTATCTGCTTTATCTTAGTCACAAAGCATACACACTCACTTAGCGCTTTCATGCGTTCATGTATGGTTTATCTTTCTGCAATTTACATTATCGCAATTCATTTACATTATCATATTTATATCCATGCATCGCATTCCGTCCAAAGGAAAAACCTACACATAATTCATAATTCAACGTTGTGTGTAGTTGCACATCATATGCACCATATTCCCTTCGATCCTTGATTCTTCAAGTTGATCGTTTAGGATAGATCCTACCCCATAGGAAGGACCTTGTCTTTATCTTTACAACTTAGACAAAACAATCAACACAATACAACTTTTACAAACACATTTAGAGAATAGATGTTAATCATCTTAAGCGAGATGTAATCTCCACCCCCACAACAATACAATCAAACATGTAGGGACTTTGCCTTAAGAACGACAAAGGCATACTTGGCGACCATCCGAGTATGTAAGACCTTTTCTTAAGATGATGCAAAGACCATTTCCTACAACCCTTCTCTTTTACATTTGTGGTGGTTATCTCTCCCTTAAAATGAAGACTCATCTCTTCTCCTAGACCCAATCAACCAACTACCCTGAACCCGTAGGAACTTTGACCACAGTCAAAGAACTCCTCTAACCCTTTAGGGTGAACTACAACATACTCTGATTCCACTCCCGTAAGGATATGTAGGCACAAGGTGCGATACCTTATCGAGTATACTTAGAAGTAAACCACTAGGGTCCTTTAACCATTAAGCAGATAAACACATAGCAGTAAACAAACATAAAACAAGAGGTTCCTGTAGAGTACTACAGAAACTTAGGATGCTAGTACCTTCCCTAAGTTTAACCGACCCCCGAACCTATAACTCTCTAAACCTTGCATTTGCATTGCATTATGGGAATTTCGATCTTTATCCCTTCCTTTGGACAAATCAAAGTTCGGTTGCAAATGAATAAAGATTCAAACTAATCAATAGTTTGGTATCAAAATTTCACCGCGACACAGAGATAACAACTTTAGCACCCCTTCCTTCTCGCATAATTAATTTAAAATTCTTAAAAGATATGAAACTGTGTAAGGTCAGGAAGAAAGGGGGCTTTGAGCTTATGGTCCATGGGAAGGCTATCCCATTTATCATTCTGCCTTGCACTAGACGCACAGATGTGACTATCGCAAGGAACTGGACCTACGATTTAGATGCTCCACCCATTAGAGGTCCAATACCTCTGAATGTTCCTGTTAGTGATGGTGATGATACTGATGACGAGTATGACCGGCAAGAGCAGTCTCCCGATCATCCTATGCCGCCTCACCATGTACCACAGACACACACTGCACCATCTTCCTCTTACCATTCTGTAGGTATCGCTCTCGGTTTTTATATATCTGAGCAGATGTGGCGAGGCCAATTAGCAAGAGAGGAGAGACGTGATAACTTGCTCACCACAATACAACAGCAATTAACTGAAAATATGAGATTCATGCAAGAGTCTCAGCAGCAGATGAGCCAATCCATGCAAAGCATAATGCAATCTCAAGCTGCTTTGACCACCAGATTCGACGAGTCTGATGCTTCTCAGACCGATCGTCATCGCAGCAGATCTCGTCGCCCTAGGTACTCACCGCATGCTGGCAACAGCACTAGCAGCATGCCATAGGCCCTTTAGGTACCTTGTCCCTTTCTTATTTTGAAACATTGGGGACAATGATCAATTTAAGTGTGGAAGGAGAATTTTTTTATTTTCTCGCTTTTTCTTGCATTGTTCATTTCTTTTATCGCTTTCTATTTTATTTCCCTTCTTATTTTCTTTTCGTTTTTTAGAATACACATGTGCTTAATGAGACACTATGAAAAAAATAAAATAAAAGGAGGTCATTGATTTTACCACGGTTGGGAAAATTAACGGTAGTGAAATCACATTTATTTTTAATTTTAAAAAAATCAAAATGAAAGGCGCAACCATAAAATTAAAGAAATCACAAAAGTTGTGGCTCTAAGAATTGAACTCTAGGGCTTTAAGAATCGAATAGCCTATCAAATGAGTCTAGGAAAAGACTGGTTTAGAGGAGTTTCAAGAGCAGGTCCACAAGATTAGGATCACTCTGTTTTCAAAACATGTTCAGAATCTCGAAAAGGGTTACACAAATCAGCTTTTCGACAAAGGTCAAGATTGACACATCCACCAGATGTTAGGGACTTAGGATATTCTTAAGTTTAAATACTATGTGATGTGAAAATTTCTCTGTAATACCCTAATTTTTACCCCTAAGATCCCACATATCATTTGCATTTCATACCAATAACAAGATCGCAAGCTATGGTTCTCTTGCCTTCCTCTGCAGGTTTGTTCTTGGGAGATCATCGGGCACCCTTGTTTTCTTGTTTGTTTGATATTTGTTTATGTTTATGTTTGATAACCATTAATTAAAATCCAAAAAAATGTTTGTTTCTACTCTACTAACTCTTTTTCAGAAAGAGGTTGGAATCAAGAACACCAACCAACAGTTTCCTAGTTCGAATGAATTTCATCTGAGAAAAGTCAAAGTTGATCTGCAAGCATATCAAAATCATCTGATCAAGAGTCTCCCAAGATTTGATTGATAATTATTCAAGAGACTCCAAGGTTCATGTGTTTATTTTCATGCCTTCTTTGACATGTCAAAAAAATCGAGCCAGAGCCAAGACAACACATCAAAAGGCAAATTTTTACAATTTTCATTGTGTTAATCGATTAACATTTTTATACATGCAAATGGTTAATGGATTAACTAGTGCATATTTTATGAAAATTGGCCAAAATTCAAATTCTGTAGAGTTTTTGGCACCAAATTCAAATGTTTCATCATGAGAATATTCTAGATCACTTCATTTTTATTCCCCTACCTCATCATAATTGATTCCTGATAGACCTAAAATATATTGTTTATCCGACTCGATTTGCGCATGCTATTTAGGATTTTATTTCCGTTTTCGTGTATTATGCCTATGTTTTGTTTCTTTTTCAGGTTTTTGTATATTAAAAGCTACTCGAGAAGAAATGAAGAAAAACGAGCTAAAAGACCAACATTCTCTGGAATTGTACACATGGCTTCCACCATGGCGGGCGCCATAGGGGATGCCACACATTGGATAGAAGACCAACTGCTGACAACTGCCACGTCTTCCACTCCTTTCCATCCTAGTTCATGTGGCGGG
Source organism: Lathyrus sativus (assembly GCA_963859935.3). Taxonomy (NCBI): domain Eukaryota; kingdom Viridiplantae; phylum Streptophyta; class Magnoliopsida; order Fabales; family Fabaceae; genus Lathyrus; species Lathyrus sativus. The sequence goes on from OZ012739.1 coordinate 300,484,578, forward strand.
CGCCACCTTTGCAATCTCGTTTCCCTCCCAAAAGGAGTTGGAGGGCATTCTTGTCCTTACCTATACTTTCCTACCACTATAAATAGAGGAGTTCTGTCTCATTTCTAATCATCCAAGCTTAGTTACAGAACTTAACCCATAAATTTCACCTATTGTAAAGTGATAAACTTCTCACATCGAGGGGTTATCACATTGTCTAATCGAGTCTGTAATCGGGTTTGGAGCACTTTGGCAGAAGTTAATCCTACCGCCATTTTATTTTCGTCATTTACTTCATGTTGTACCAAGATTTAAAGCCTCGCGTTTGGAGCAGGTTTATGTTTATTTATCGCCCTTTTTATTTATCCGCTTTTATTTCCCACACTGTTTATTTATCGCACTTTATTTATTTCCTCGCACTTTATTTACTCGCATTTATTTACCATGTCTATTTACTTTACCATGTCCGGCTAAATCTTAAAGGCTAGGATGCGACCATCGTAGTTAAAATAGTATTCCATACGGCTTTCGATAGAATTACTTAGGGGTTATTCTAACTTTTAACACTTATTTTCTGCACTTAAAATCTGTTGGGTAAGATCGAAAGCCGTCCAACCTTTAGATAAATTTGGTTAGTCTTAATTGTTCAAAGGAAGCGAAAGCGCTTGGTCCATTTAAGTAGGAATCTTTAATGTTTTAGAAAACCGATTTTAAAACTGTTTTCAGACACGTTTATGGATTTAAGTCCGGTTCGCAAGAACCTCTTTTTGTTAGAATTTCCAGGTCAAAATACTTTTCAACTAAGTTAAGAAACTATATTTCTTTAAAATAGGTTTAATCAACTACAACACAATGCGCGCCTTTTTATAAGTGACAATAAAAGGGATCGATTAGGGGATAAACTCGGTTCTGAATACGTGAAAGCGACAGTTCCCGTTAAATCAGTTCTTTTCATGAGTGGAAAACATTAGCCCATAAGGCATCCTATTTATACGCATTTGGAATGCTACCTAGCTATGTGAATTGCATCTAAGCCTATTGTTTTAATATTGAATTTATTTTCGCACTTTACTATTTATTTCACATAACTTAACCCTTTTTTGACTTGCCTTAGATAAACACCGTAACAATAGCAACCGATATATTGATGTTTGGTCTCTATGGGATTGATAATCTTTTATATTACTCTGACGCTATTCGTGCACTTACGAAACACAATATCAATTCCCACCATACACCTTCACTAATCACCACTTGATCATTAATTTCCCTCCAAATTCAAATTCCAAGCCTAATTTTGTTTCCAAACCAAACTTCAATGCACCAAATTTTTCAAGCCTAAATCCTATAAGTAGAGACCTTATTTCTCTTATTTTACAAGCTTTTGATAGCCAAATTCACCTTGTCAAATTCTCTCTTGACTCTCTCAATTTTCTTCAACTACCAAATTCACCAAAGCTCTTTCTTTCTTTTGAAAGTTAGTAAGTTCATCATTAGAACTTACTAATCTTTGAGCTAAACCTCCATTCATTCACTTTTCATCATCAATTTCAGTAGATCAAGGCTTTGGAGTGTGGTTCTTGAAGTTATTTGAAGCAATTTCAGATTTGAAGTGGTAAACTCTCATTCCACCATTGTTGTTCTTGATCCATCCTTCACAATATGATCTCTTGTTGATTCTTGTTGTTTGATCTTTGTATCTTGAAAGTTATGTTCTATTAGCGGTATTTGTTGTTGTTTTACTTGAACTTTCGTGCACAATTGCATCATTGATCACGAAGTGTTTGAAGAAATGATAGATCAATGATTTTGCAACTATCAAATTGATTTTTTGTTGTTTTTACAGTGTTAATCGGTTAACCAAAAACATGCACAAAATGGTTAATCGATTAACAGTTAGTTTCTGCGCCCGTATTTGAAAATTTTCACTGGTTAATTTATTAACCAAATTTGCACTGCAAATGGTTAATCTGTTAACCAATGTCCAGAATGTGTTTTTTGCTTGTTTTAGGGGTTGTTTTGGTTCTTTATCCTTCTTCTTCCTTTCTCTTTTGTTTTTTGCCTTGGAATACACTTTTAAAGGTCATTCTCCTCTTTAAGTTCATTGGACTTAGGGTGTAGATAAAGTTGGATAAACATTCATTAATTCAAATCTATCTTTAAAGTGAATTGTTCAATTCATTTTAGGTGCTTTGAGTTAATGATATGTTTAGTGCTTTAATCCACCAAGATGAGTGGATGAACTTAAAGATGGAATGATCTTGAACTTATATTTTCAATTTGGAATTCCCTCTTCTCCTCTTTCTTTTTTCTTTTGATCGATGAAAATCTTCGATATCGTTTAAACTTATTTCAAGTTCTTGATAAAGACGAGATCATTACCTATTTTATTTTCATGTGGTATTGCTTTCGGAGAGTGATCTACATACCACTTCTCTAGCATGCATTAACACTAACATTGTTATTGATCGACCTCAGATAGTCGTGGTTTCTACATAAACCCGATTACGATTGCTTAACATTGATCAAAGATTTTTACACGTTATTTTACCGTTTGTTTCAGTTAATCAATTGTTATGTCTTATCGCATTTTATTTGTTTTTATTACATTTTACGCGTCGATTTGGTATTTTTTCTGTTTCTAGGTTCAGGTAAATAATAAAGGAGAAGCATAGCGAAAACCGAGGAAAATGGCAAGAATTTGGAATAATTTTGAGGTGGACCAGGAGCCTGACACGGCCGCCCGTGTCCTATGACACGGCCCGTGTCAGGAAGGACTCAGAAAGACAAGAAGTTGAATAGCCAAACCCAAGAACCAGCAGCCTGACACGGGTGCCCGTGTCCTATGACACGGCCCGTGTCAGGGCCTTTGAAGATGAAGATTGTCATCCACGAGTCAGCAGCCTGCTATGGGTGCCCGTGTCCCATGACACGGCCCGTGTCAGGGCTACTGAAAGTAAAATGTTTTTATTGTGTGTTTTATGCTGACTGTGCTATCTCGGAGGGCAGTTTAGGCATCTCGCGTTGTAATTTAAATTCTGGTATATTAGACACATAGTGAATTGGGAAAGGGACTTTTTTTTGGGACAGAAAAAAATTTCACGAAGAAGATTGCAGCGATCAAGGATTGGGGAACTGAAGGTTCTCATGAGCGGAAGAGATTGAAGATCAAGGCAAACCTGTTATCTTGTAATGTTCAGTCTAATTGTTGATTTTATTTTTAAAATTATGAGTAGCTAAAACCCCCTAATGCTAGGGGGTGTCCCTGAATTGACTCTGTAATGACCTTGTTTTCTTTGAATTAATCGTATCACTGCTTTCTAATCATCGTTGTTATCGTATAATGTTTTAATGCTTTTCTTATCTGACAAATAAGGATTTGATTTACGGTTAACCTTAGGTTTGGAAAAATGATTGTTAATGCGTTTATGCGATAATAATATAGTAGATATTGCCTAGGAATGGGGATACCCTATAGTAACTGTAATGTTTTAGATAAAATATATTGCTTGGTATTGTTCCTATACTGCCAAGGAATTGGGGCATAGGGAGAATACCAAAGGGTTTTCTGCTAAGGAATTAGAGTCAACTAATCTTTAAAACTAGTAATGATTGAATTGAGCAGTGATTTCTGAAAACTAAGGATTAAGGTTATTACAAGGTTTTTCATACACCCTACCCTAGCATGCTTCTCATAATTGTCTAAAACCTTTATTTTATTGCTTTTTCCTTCTGGCCTTTACATTTTGCAAATAACAAACCAAAACCCCTTTGACTTTTTGTTCAATTGTATTATTATAAAACTTGTGTTCATACGCAGTCCGCGAGATTGATATTCGGGGAATTTTCTCTTATTACTACATCGGTAAAAATAGTACACTTGCTATTTTACCGGTCAAACATAGCGCTAAATTATCCCGTAATTGAAAAATGATTATTCGTGGCTCAAACTTATGTTTGAAAGTCCAAGTATGGTTGATTATTTGTCTTAGGTTCATTACCTATGAAACTTGTTGTTAGGAGGCTTTGATTTTATCAACCCTCTAATAAGCTTTCATTAACTTTGGCCTAAGTGTATGAGTTAATCTTCGTTGATCATTTGTTCTAACAACTAATCACTAACTCACTAACAATATCATTGTGCTAATTTTGTTTATGCTTCTTCCTTGCTCCCTATCTCTATTTTATTTTTATGCTCCATTATTATCATCTCATATCATATTATTGTTTATACTTCTGTCATTTTTCCTTTGTCCACTTGGACCTTTTGTTTATGTTTATGTTCTTTTTCTTTTGTCTATTTAGACCAAAAACATTAATAAAGGCTTAAACCCCTAAAAAAATTGTTCTCTTAATGGTGGGCTATGGTTACTATCCTTTGCATTGGACTTAGACCTTGGAACTTTTGGACTATTCTTGGACCTTTGGACTTAGAATTAGGTCTCTATGCTTGGAGTATTATGGATCTTTGCCTTTATTTGACTTTCTCATTAGCTTATGCTTCAAATTGGATGAAATTCTTATTTCACTAGCTATGAAGTGTGCTACAATTTGGTTATATCTTTCTTATCTCTAGCTTTTATTTTGCTTTCTAGGATAGTCACTTCATCTCCTCCCTTTCTTAAATTTTCAAAATCTTCTCCCTTTTTCAAAAACCTTGCTTTCAAACTTAAAACCGCTTTCACAATAAAACCTTGACTTTTGTCAAGTGATTTTCAAAAAAAAAAATTCTTTAATAAATGTCAATAAATGTTAATCATATTTTTACCAATTTCAAAAATACTTAAAAAAGATCAAACTCACCAACTCTTTTTATGCCTTTGTGCACTTTTTCTTTTAAAAGCTTTTCATAAAGTTTAGACATGAGTCATTTTCATAGTTGAGATATAATTCTCCTATTTTCCATAGTATTAAGATGTTGACATTTTCCACTTAGATGTTGAGTGATAGACTTGTTGATTTTAATCCAAGCAAAAATCCTCCATCTTTAGGTAATGCAAATGTTGTTGTCTTATACTTGTGGGCGACTAGTCGTAGTTTTCTCATTAAAATGACGACTTGTCTTTATATTTAGAAATCAATCAAAACAAACCAAATGTTTGTTATTTATACCATGAACTACGAAGTTTTGATCCTATATTTCACTTTTTGGGTACGTAGGCATGAGGCGGTAAGCCTCTCCAAACACAAAAATCTTCAAAAATAATTCTCTTCTCACCTCCCCAATCTCTTTTCAAACAAACCTTTTCAAACCAAAAAGCGTAGATATTTCAGAGGACTCCTATAGAGTACTATAGACGTTTTGGGTGCTAACACCTTCCCATCGTGTAACCAACCCCGTTACCCATTCTCTGTATATTCTTATTTTAGAATTCTTAGGTTTTTTTTGCTCTTTTTCCTTTTCTTTTTGGATAAAATAAAAGTGCAGTGGCAACTCTTGCATTATGAGTTAAGTTAACCAATAGCTTACACTCAAACTTTTACCGCTATAGAAAAGTGGCGACTCTGCTGGGGATATTCACCCTAGTGGGTTTAGCCTACTTTGATTTATTTATCGTTTTTTGTTTGATTTGTTTGTTATTGCTTGTCCTGTTTGGGTGTCTGGTGATCTGTGTGGTGAGATAAGTCCTATACCCGGACTTGAGTGCACTTATGATAGGAGGGTGGTATAGTCTTGTTGGCTTACGTGGAGTAGTCCTTACTAAGTTGACTTGAGATCCCCCGCTCAGTGGAGGCCCCTTTGGATTACTGATGTCATACGAGTAGTCGTATTTGGCATTACTTTTTATGACCTGGGAGCTTGAGAAGCTGAGGACCTTAGAACCCTTTAACCTATCTTGGCCTTATTAGGATGTGGTGCGGTGGCTATTCAAGTGTAGACTTGAATTAGTTGTTACGCGATACCACACTCAGATGAGTTTCTCTTGAGAATATTGTTGGCCGACGAGTAGTCGTTTAAGCCGATAATATCCAAAAGATGGAATTATGATTCTGGGAACTTTTTAGAACCTTGTTCTATAGATGATAATGATATAACCTTAGTACATACCATTATGGGCTGGTTCTTACCTTTGGCCCCATACTCGTGTCGAACCTTTGAACTCGTGTGCTTTGTGCGATCTTGTTTATGGGTGTTGCATCTTGCACTCATGCATTCATGGGCATTTTATTTCAGTCGGTTTTTAAGGATCTTAGAGATTTTCCTTTGCAAATATTGCAGATATTTTGATTATGGATATTGGAAGGAGAAACACTCAGAAGTACGGTTTCTGAGCTCCTGGTCTTACAGATTTGAAAAAGCTAGTGTCCTTGGTAGTTAATTGTGCAGGCTTCAGATCTCATCATGGGAGACTTCTATTTGTTCCTTCTACCAACATTAAAGACGGAATTGTGAACACCCTTGTGCAATTCTATGATCCTGTCTGCCGATGCTTTACTTTCTTGATTATCAACTCATGCCAACCTTGGAGGAGTATGTTTATCTGTTGGGTATACCAGTTTCTAATAAGGTTCCTTATACTGGTTTGGAGGGAGTTCTTAAGCCCAAAGATATTGTTGCAGCCACCCGTTTGACGAAATCTGATATAGATGCTAATTTGATGTTTAAGGGAGGCATCAAAGGTTTGACTTCTAAGTTCTTATTTTGGGAAAGCTGCTTTATTTGCTAATGCTGGTAGCACATTAGCGTTTGAGGCTATGTTTTCTTTGCTTATCTACAGACTAGTCTTGTTCCCTAATGTTGACAACTTTGTGGATGTTAACGCTATTAGTATTTTCTTGATTGGGAACCCTGTTCCGACTTTACTTGGTGACACCTACTTCTCCATCCATAGTAGGACTTCTAAGGGGAACGGTACCATTGCTTGTTGCACATCTCTGTTGTACAAGTGGTTTTATTTCGCACTTGCCACAGTCATCTGTTTTTTGTTAGAACAAGAATTGTTTAAGGTGGTCTTAGAGGATCATATCCCTTACTCATGCTGACATTACTTGGTCTTCTTCTATTTGTGAGAATGTCTAGATTATTGATAGTTGTGGGGAGTTCGCCAATGTTCCTCTTCTTGTAACACAAGGTGGAATTAACTACAACCCAAGTTTAGCTCGCCGTCAGCTTGGTTATATGTTGAAAGATAAGCCTAAAAATATTCTATTAGAGGGTTTATTTTTTCAAGGAGGGAATGACTCTCTTGATTTAAGGAGAATAATGGCTCATGCTTGGACTATGATTCATAGGATTGGTAGAGGAGAGCTTGGAAGACAAGTTTGCATTTCCTTGGAACCTTATACACTTTGGGTGAAGAAGAGAGCTAAAAAGCTCAAAATGCCTTATCCTTTTAAGAAACCCATAACTACAATGGTCGTTACGCCACTCCCTATTTCTTCTGATGATGTGAAGACTCTTCAAGATGCTCTGGCCAAGATGAAGCAAGAGAAAGAGATGTCGGAAAGTAAGTTTCATGCTTCTGACAAGGAGAAGACGGAATTTCAAAAGCAGATGAAGGAGAAAGATTACTTGATTGAGTTGCTTGAGTGACGCGCTGTGAAGAGACATGCAGAGGATTTATTTTCCTCTACTAATTCATCATCACATCCTCCTACTTCTTGTGTTTGAAAAGATATTATGGATCAACTTGTGTTAGAGAAGACTGACATGAAGGACAACTATGAGAGAGAGATTAAGAGACTCTGAAGAAAGTATCAGCTCAGATCATCATCAGATGCTCCTTAGGACCTAGCTTTTTCTTATTGAATTTTGATATTATCTAACTTGTACTTCCAAGTGTAACTCTTTCCAATATTTAATGAAATGAGATGTTTATCAGTATTTCAAAAAGTGTTATTTTTTAACAATGTTTGTGATTGCTTTATATCTTAAAGATCCTTGAAAACTGATTGAAACATTTGCATTTTGCATTTATATTCACATTATTGTGCATTGTGTTTTGCCTTTTTCAGGTGTCTTATTGTTTCTTTTGGTCTTCGTTCAGCCAAGTTGTCGCATCACTACAACACTCGAGCTAATCTCAAGAAAAAGATGAATCAATTATAACAAGAGAACCGCGAGCTCTGTGAAGAGGTGACAACTCTGAAGGATACTTTGGAAAGACTTACTGCTATGGTGGCTGCTCAGAATCAGCCACCACCACCTCCTTCTTCTCCTGTGTAAAGAGCTGTGATTTCTGAGATCGGATCAACGCCCATTTCTCTAGCCCCGGTTAATTCGTCTCAATATCAGATGCTTATTCGTTTCTCTTGGGGCATGCCTTTCAATTATGTGCCAGAGGGATATCGACCTCCTGCTTTTGAAGGTCCAAGATTTCCTGCTATTTTGACTAGGCCATCTCCTGTGGTTAATGTTGTTTCTAATGCTGAGATTCTGGTTGTTCCTACCGTCGTACCTGTGCCACCACCCGTAGTTCACACTACGCCTTATGTTGAAAAGCAAATTTTCCACACTACTTCGAGTGAGAGTTTGGATGTTATTGATCGTATGGATGATTTTCAAGATCAGTTTGCTAAGATGCCGAAAGAAATCAGGGCTTTAAGAGGAAAAGAGTTATTTGGAAAGAATGCTCATGAGCTTTGTCTTGTTTCAAATGTGAAGATTCCTGCCAAGTTCAAGGTTCCGAATTTTGAGAAATATAAAGGGAACACTTGTCCACAAATCCATTTGGTCATGTATGCTAGAAAAATGTCCACCCATACTGACAACCATCAGTTGCTGATTCATTATTTCCAAGATAGTCTTATCGGTGCTACACTAAATTGGTATATGGGACTTGATAGTTCCCAAATCAAGACATTCAATGATCTTGGAGAATATTTTATCCGTCAGTACAAGTACAATCTGGATATGGCACCGTATTGTGATCAACTCCTGTGATGTCTCAGAAAGAGAAAGAAACTTTTAAAGAGTACACGCAAAGATGGCGCGAGATTGCAGCTTAGATAAGCCCTCCATTTTAAGAGAAAGTGATGACCAAGATCTTCCTGAAGACTTTGGGTTCATTTTACTATGAAAAGATGGTTGCGAGTGCTCCAAGTGATTTCACGGAAATGGTTAATATGGGAATGAGATTAGAGAAAGCTGCCTGTGAGGGACGTCTGACAAAAGAAGGTAGTTCTGGAAGTGCGAAGAAGTTTAGTGCTGGTTTTTATAAGAAAATGGATGGAGAAACTAATTCCATCTCTCAAGATAGGTCTAGAAGGCGTAGGGTTGTAAACAACAATGACATTCATCGTCAGCAACAAGTAGCTTCTGTTACGCCTGTCATCAGCGTCGCTTAAGCTACTTCAAATTATCAACCACGTTTCCAACTGAAAACACAACAAAATAATCAGCAAGTTCGTGTGCACAATTTGATCCCATTCCAATGCCGTATACTGAATTATTTTCGGCTTTGATAAAGAAGAATTTGGTTTAGACTCGTGATTCGCTGGATGTTCTTGCGGATATTCCATGGTGGTATAAGCCAGAGGCCCATTGTGCATTTCATCAGGGCGCCCCTGGGCATGATATTGAAAGTTGATATCCTCTAAAATATGAAGTTGAAAAGCTTGTAAAAAGTGGTATTCTGCCTTTTGAAGATACTTATCCCAATGTGCAATCAAATATGTTTCCAAATCATGGTAACACAACTGTAAATATGGTATATAGGTGTCCTGGTACATACCATATTTTTTATATTCGTTGGATTCAGAGGTCACTTATTGAGATGCACGCTACTTTGAGCGAATTTCATGATATTGAGCATGATTATGCCGCTTGTTGTATTTGTTCTGTGAACCCCCGTGGGTGTGTGATTGTAAAGAAAGACTTACAAAAGATGATTGATCAGAATTTGATTCAGGTTACTGCAAATAGAAATGAAGTTGAGAATGAGGTGAATGTCATAGTTCTACGCTTCAACATCCCTGAGCGAGTTGTAATTTCTTACAATAGTCAGAAATATGCTGCGACACCTTTGGTCATCCATTTATCTGGCCCGGTACCATATGAATCAAATAAAGTTATTCTCTACAAATACAATGCTACTATGTTAGAGGATGGAAAAGAGGTTCACATTCCTTCTCTTCCCTCAGTTGTGACTATTGCAGACGTAGGTCGCGTGACCAAAAGTGGTCGAGTATTTGCTCATGTACCCTCGAAGACAAGTGAAGATGGTATGGGTAATCAAACTTCGTTGAAGACTTATGTTGAATCCAGTCAATCAAGTGATGTGAACCAGAAATCAGATAATGAAGAAGTGCTGAAATTGATCAAAAAAAAATGAATATAATGTGGTGGGTCAACTTTTATAGACGTCGTCAAAAATATTTGTCCTATCTCTGCTAATGAGCTTTGAGGCTCATTGAGAATATCTGTAGAAAATATTGGAACAAGTTATGTAGATCATGATGTGACTGTTAACTAGTTTGATAGTATTATTGTCAATATCACTGCGCGTAATAATCTGAGCTTTTATGATGAAGAGTTGACCAAACATAGAAGAAATCATAATTTGGCTCTCCATATTTCCATGAATTTCCATGAGGACGCTCTATCCAATGTGCTGGTTGATACCAAGTCATCATTGAATGTTATACCAAAATCCACTTTATCCAGATTGTCTTATCAAGGTACTCCTATGAGATTTAGTGGGGTCGTTGTGAAAGCCTTCAATGGCTCGAGGAAGACTATGATTGGAGAGGTTGATCTCCCTATCAAGATAGGTTCGTGCTTATTTAAGATTACTTTTCTAGTAATGGATATTGGTCTTACTTACAATTGTCTTCTTGAATGCCCTTGGATTCATGAAGTCGGAGCTGTCACTTCGAGACTCCACCAAAAGTTAAAATTTGTCCAGAATGGAAAACTTGTTGTTGTTGGTGGAGAACAGGCTATGTTGGTGAGCAGTTTGTCATCTTTTTCTTATATTGATGCTGACGAGGATGTTGGAACTCAGTTCCAGGCTCTTTCTGTGGTTGATAGTGTTGTTAAAAAGAATGGGGTGTTCATGTCTTCTCTGAAAGATGCATAACATGTGTTGGAGAGTGGTCAAGCTGATGGATGGGTCCGAATCATTGAAGTTTCTGAGAGAAAAGATTGAGCTGGTTTGGGTTTTACATCTAGTTCAACCCGCAAAGATCTTAAGAGTATTCATGAGGTTTTTCGAAGTGTTGGGTTCATCCATGCCAAAGATCATTCTAAAGTTGTAATTCTTGAAGATGACTCTGAAGATTACATCTCAGGTGGTTGTGAAGATGTTCCATTCCTGCTGAAGACTGAGAGCCTTACTTGGAAGATCATGGATATGGTTATGAGATAGAAGATACATATGTACCCTTCTACTCTCCTCAACCGAGACTTAAGGGACCTGAGTATGAAGTCAGTGTCATCATTGAGGATGGTCAAGAGGAAGAAATGCACAACTTTTTGACGCGTGGATTGATATGCCAGAATTGGATCGTTGTTGACATTCCTACTGTTGTTCATGTTTTAAAGTAATTTGTTTTTTGTTTCTTTTAAAAATCATTTCACTCTGCCCAAGGTGAAAGTGAATTTGTGAGGGCTTTGTTTCAACTTTTATCATCATCAATAAAATGTTATTTTTTTATCCATATTATATTTTCCCTTTTTACTTTATTTCTGAAAAATGGTAACATAAAAAACCAAAAAATATTAATGTGATAATCACATTTATCTGCATAATATTTGCGCTTCTTGTTCATATTCTAAAATCAAACATAAATTATTGTGCAGATTGTTTGTTAAACCCATTGAGAACAATGACCATATGCCCTATCCCAACTTTGAGTTCCCTGTGTTTGAAGTGGAAGAAGAGGATGTTGAAGAGATTCCTAATGAAATTTCCTGATTGCTTGAGCACGAGGAAAAGACCATTCAGCCTCATGAAGAGTCGTGGAATTGGTTAATTTGGGTTCCGATGATGATAAGAAAGAAGTCAAGATTGGGGCACTGCTTCAGTCAGATGTTAAGAAGAGGATCGTAGAGCTTCTTAGAGAATACGTTGACATGTTTGCTTGGTCCTATCAAGACATGCCTGGTCTTGATACTGATATTGTGGAGCACCATTTACCATTAAGCCTGAACATCCACCTATAAAATAGAAATTGAAAAGAACTCATCTCGACATGAATATGAAGATTAAAGAGGAGGTTCAGAAGCAGATTGATGTTGATTTTCTTATGACTGCTGAGTATCCTTAATGGGTGGCCAATATTGTGTATGTTCCAAAAAATATGGAAAAGTCTGAATGTGAGTTGACTATAGAGATTTGAATAAAGCAAGTCTGAAAGATGATTTTCCACTGCCACACATTGATATGCTGGTAGATAATACTACTAAGTTCAATATATGTTCTCTATGGATGGATTTTCCAGTTAAAATCAAACCAAGATGGCGCCTGAGGATATGGAAAAAACAACATTCATTACACCCTGGGGAACATTTTATTACAGAGTGATACCATTCGGTCTGAAAAATGTTGGTGCAACGTATCAGAGAGCTATGACCACTCTATTCCATGATATGATTCATAAATAAATTGAGGTCTATCTAGACGATATGATTTGCAAGTCGAAGACTGAAGAAGACCATATTGAATACTTATTGAAGTTGTTTCAACATTTGAGAAAGTTTAAGCTCCGTCTAAATCCTAATAAATGCACTTTCGGTGTTTGTTCTAGAAAGTTGTTGGGCTTTATTGTTAGTTAGAAAGGCATTAAAGTTGATCCTGGTAAAGTTAAAGCTATTCAGGAAATGTCTGCACCCAAAACAAAGAAACAAGTAAGAGGATTTTTGAGACGTTTGAACTATATCTCCCGATTTATATCCAATATGACTGCCACATGTGTGTCGATCTTCAAGCTTCTTCGTAAAGATCAGGGTTTTGTATATGGACAGAAGATTGTCAAAAAGCTTTTAAAAGAATTAAAGAGTATCTTCTTGAAACTCTTATTTTGTCTCCTCCTGTGGAAGGAAGACCTTTGGTCATGTATTTGATTGTGTTGGAAGAGTCTATGAGCTGTGTTTTGGGTCAACAAGATGAATCTGGTAGAAAATAATTTTCCATTTATTATTTGAGCAAGAAGTTCACTGATTGTGAGTCTCAGTACTCAATGCTTGAAAAGACATGTTGTGCTTCAGCTTGGGCTGCCAAGCGCCTCCACCAGTATATGTTGAATTGTACAACTTGGTTGATATCTAAAATGATTCCAATCAAGTATATCTTTGAAAAGGCTGCTTTAACTAGAAGGATTACTCGTTGGAAAATGTTGTTGTCTGAATATGATATCCAGTACCGAACTTAAAAAGTGATAAAAGGAAGTGTTTTGGCTGATCATTCAGCACACCAGCCAATTGATGATTATAAACCTATTTGGTTTGGTTTTCCTGATGAGGATGTGATGTATCTAAAGGTTAAAGATTGTGAGGAACCATTACCTGAAGAAGGGCCTAAACCTGGATCCGGGTGGGGTTTGATTTTTGATGGAGCTGTTAATGAGTATGGCAATGGTGTTGGGGCGATTATTGTTACCCCTCATGGATCTCATATTCCTTTCACTGCAAGGTTGGTGTTCACTTGCACAAATAATGTGGCTGAGTACGAAGCATATATTACGGGCTTGGAAGAAGTTATTGATTTAAGAATCAAGATCCTTGATATATATGGAGATTCAGCCCTGGTGATTAATTAGATTAAAGGGGAGTGGGAGACACGTCAACCTGATTTGATTCCTTATCGTGATACTGCAAGAAGATTGTCAACTTTCTTCAATAAGGTTGAGTTTCACAATATACCCAGAGCAGAGAATCAAATGGTAGATGCTTTAGCGACGTTATCCTCCATGATTGTGGTAAATCGGTGGAATGATGTGCCAAAAATCGATATTATGCGCCTTGATAGACCAGCTCATGTGTTTACAGTTGAAGAGGTTGTTTATGATAAACCTTGGTATTATGATATTAAATGTTTTCTTCAGAATCAAGAGTACCCACTTGGGGCATCTAAGAAAGATAAGAAAACTTTGAGAAGATTGGCTGGTAGTTTCCTCATGAATGATGATGTGATGTATAAGCGAAATTATGACATGATCTTGCTCAAATGCGTGGATAAACACGAAGCAGAAATGTTGATGAAAGAAATTCATGAGGGATCATTTGGTACCCATGCCAATGGAAATGAAATGGCTAAGAAGATGTTAAAGGCAGGTTACTATTGGCTGACAATGGAATCTGACTGTTGTAAATATGTGAAGAAGTGAAATAAGTGTCAGATTTATGCTGAAAAAATTCATGTGCCTCCAACTCCTCTCAATGTTATCTCTTCTCCATGGCCTTTCTCCATGTGGGGCATTGATATGGTTGGAATGATTGAGCCTAAAGCATCGAACGGACACCGTTTCATATTGGTGGCTATTGACTCTTTTACCAAATGGGTTGAAGCGGCATCATATGCCAATGTGACCAAGCAGGTAATGGTTCGGTTTATCAAGAACCAAATCATCTATCGATATGGTGTTCCGAGAAAGTTATCATTAATAATAGGTCAAATTTGAATAATAAGATGATGAAGGAATTATGCGATGAGTTTAAGATTGAGCATCATAATTCTTCTCCTTACATACCTAAGATGAATGGGGTTGTTGAAGCTGCTAATAAGAACACTAAGAAGATCATTCAGAAGATGGTTGTTACATACAAGGATTGACAAAATATGCTCCCTTTTGCTCTGGATGGGTATCGTACATCCGTCCGCACTTCAACAGGGGCAACCCCTTTCTCTCTTATTTATGGTATGGAAGCAGTGATCCCGGTAGAGGTTGAAATCCCTTTTATGAGAGTTTTGATGAAGCTGAATTGTCTGAGGCTGAATGGTGTCAGAGTAGATATGACTAATTGAATCTGATTGAAGAGAAAAGAATGACGGTCTTGTGTCATGGCCAATTGTATTAATAGAGAATGAAGAAAGCATTTGACAAGAAGTTTCGACCTTGTATGTTAAGAGAAGGCGACCTCGTGCTCAAAAATATCTTGACTTTTACTTCTGATTCTAGGGGAAAGTGGACTCCTAATTATGAAGGTCCATATGTTGTTAAGAGAGCCTTCTCTGGCGATGCATTAATTCTTACAACTATGGATGGTGAAGAGTTCACTCGTCCTGTGAATGTTGATGCAGTCAAGAAATACTTCGCCTAAAAAAAGAACAGCTCGCTAAGTTGAAAACCCGAAAGGGCCGCTTAGGAAAAAATGAATGTCCCGGTGGATTCAAAACCCGATAGGGCGGTCCAGAAAAAAACTAGAGACAAAAACATAAATAATTGTCCCGGTAGATTTGAAAACCCGAGAGGGAAATCTAGAAAAAAGTTAGGGATTATGGAAAGTAACTGCATCTGGCCGGTCTTGATCATTTGGAGCAATTTTTCATATGAAGGACTCTACTTCAATCATTCTCAGCTAAAGTCTCAAGCACAGTGGAATTCAAAGTTGTTAGAGAGAATATTGGTCATTGTATTTCAATGTAGTCTCTTCTATTGTATTTACCATTTTTCAAACTTTGTAATGATCCATGGAGTTACGCCTTTTTACGGACTACCATTCTATCAATAAAATTTGGGCCTTTGTCTCTTTATTTGTAAGTCTTATTTTGTTCCTGTTTGCAGAGTTTCATTTTATTTTTGATGATGATTTTTGAAACAAATGTAAATAATTAATTTAAAATTTTGAAAATTATAAAAAAAAAAAACATTTTTCTTTAATTTATGAATATAAAAAGGAATGTCAACAGTTAATCCCAAGAATGGTAAAATCTCGAAGCGCAAAACTTAGTGTTTTCCTCAGCGGAGTTTGTTCTTGTTGATACTCTCCCCAGTAGAGTTTGTTGATGTTTTTTCCTCAGCAGGTTTCTTTCTTTCTCCTCTGGTAGAATTTATTGGCAGCTCCCCGGTAGAGTTGTGTTGAGGTTTCTCCAATAGAGTTTGTTGATATTTCCTCAGCATAGTTTTGTTCTTATAGATAACCAGATGGATGTTATTCGGTTTTCCCCGGCTAAGTCTTGATTCAAATCTTCTTTAGCTGAGTATGTTTCCTTTATCTAGTCAGGTTATGGTCAGGCAGTTGAGCAGTTTTGAGTGTCACCTCTCCTTAATGATAATCCCCACGCAGAGATTTGTCCTTGTTGATCCTCAGTGGAGGTTGTGCATTTTTACTTTGATGATTCCCAAGCAAACAACAATGTTGCTTTCTTCTAAGAAGTGTTGATATAGCAGTCACCTGTTGGGTTTTCTCTCGCATGTGTTGGGTATTGATTTAAAATCCCCCATAGCTTAACTTTTTGCTATGATGTTAACTTCTTATTCCCCGGTAAGTCCATGATGTTCCTCTCAGAGTTGGATAGTCCTTAGAGTTCTTTCTTGTATCCCTGGAAGAGTTGTTTTATTCCCTAGTGGAGTTTGTGTAACTGTTTACATGATTACAATCCTCCAGCCGATCCATTATTATTCCGCAGCAGATCTCTTCATCCATTTTGAAGCAGATTTTGGTTGATTTTTTACTTTTATCCCCAGGGTGTGGTCCGGAAGATCTGGGTCGATGTTCCCTCATCAATTTATCTTCTATCCTTGAAGCAGGGTTGATGTTGTTATTCCTTTTGTGGTTTACTGATTATTGAAGATCGATCTTTGGGTTTTCCCCCCAAGCAGTATCTTCCTCTCCTCAGCGATATTTGAGCCTTGTAGTAGGATTTATTTTCCTTTGATGGCTTTTGTTTATCTCTTGCAGGATTCTTCATTTTTATCCGTAGCAGGATCTCCAGTAATGTCTCCATCTTGTTAAGATTAGCTGAGTATTCAGGGGTGTTGTGATGTTTTGTTCACCCTCTGTTATCCTTTTTATTTGTTTTGTCACCATATTCATACTCATATGCATTGCATGCACATTTCAATTTTTTGAGCATATCATGTTTTTGTTGCATTATGCATCCTGCGTTTTTGTTGGTGCTTCCTCGTTCTCCGATGTTGTTATCCCCGCGGAGTGCGTATGTCCTCTTTCCATTAGAGTGTCGACCCTAAGTAGAAAATGCATATTCTTTCTAATTTTCCACTGAGTTTATGCCTCGTGGAAGATGTTTGTTTTAGCTTTCCTCCCCAGCTTTTATCTGGATGGAATTGATTCCCAGTGAGATATTTCCTCATCCGGTCAAGTCTTGTTTGACCGTTTCTCTCCAGTTTGTTCCTGGATTGAACTTTGGTCTCTGGCGACGGTTATTTTGATTTCCTCTGGGCTGTGAAACCTGGATGATGAAGGTATTTATTTCTTCCCTTTGAGAATTTATTTTCCTCGGCAAAAATCTGTTACTAATCCCCATCAGAAAATGAAGATATGAATTTCCCTAGTGGTATTTTAATAACACTCTCTTGGTAATTGCTTGTGCGACTTCATGTGGCAACCTCTTTATTTGAGTGTCTTGTTTGTCCCCAACAAGGTAAACCTCACCTGGTAACAAGTGGAAGCCTCTTTATTTGAGCAGTTTGTGTAATCTCCAGGAATGTATTTATATCTTTGCAATAAATAGAAGTTCTCTAGTTCATCCTGAGTAGAGAAGTTTATTGTGAAATGATGGATCCTTATCCGACCAGTTTTTCTATCAAATGGCATATCTGTGGAAGAAGTCCCAGTGAGAAGTTTGTAGTGAAATCCTCAACAGATGACTGTTTCTTTATTTGAGAAGTTTGTTGTATGATTTAACCTGCATGTATCTATTTTTAAGATCTTCGACAGAGTTATTGATCTCTAATTCCCAACAGATGGTAATCCCTTCAGCGGAGACAGTTGGTATTTGGTCCTTTTTCAAGTTCAAAACTTGATTAAAGAAGAAGTTGAACCCTATCTTTATAGTGAAAGCTTGTTATTGTTCAACTTGGTTTTTTATTTGAACATATGTTTATCTCTTTATATGAGAATCCTGTTGTGATCCAGTGAATATTTCATCCCCGACAGATGGTTGTCTCTTTATTTGAGAAGTTTGTTGTGTGATTTGAGCTTCCCAGTAACAGGTAGCTAATGATATATTTCTCGTCCTACCTAGTGACAGGTAGTCAAAGTATGTTTGTCCTACCCAGTGACAGGTAGTCAACCTTTATTTTCTTCTCCTACCCAGTGACAGGTAGTCAATTTTTGTTTAGCTTACCCAGTGACAGGTAGTCGGTAATCTTTCCTTATGAGTTCATTGCCTTTATTTTTCTACCTAGTGATGGGTAGCCAGTAATGTTTCTTCACCTTTTGAGTATATTGCCTTTATTTTGCTACCCAGTGAGAGGTAGTAGGTAATATTTATCACCCCTTTCTGATTGGTTATCCTTTATTTTTACCCAGTAACCGGTAAAAGGTAATCCTTCCTCCCGAGCTTGCTGCCTTTATTTTTCTACCCAGTGACAGGTAGCAGGTAACATTTGTCTCTCTTTTGGTTGGATGTCATTATTTTTCTACCCAGTAACCGGTAGTCGGTAATCTTTCCTTGTGGTAATATTTCTTTTCCTACCCAGTAACAGGTAGTTGATATATTATTTACCCTATCTAGTAACTGATAGTTGATAACTTTTTCCTTCAGGTTTATTACTCTCGCTAAGCTACTTAGTAACCAGTAGTTGGCATTGTTCCTTTCCCTACCCAGTAACAGGTAGTTGATTATATCTCTACAAGTTGATTATTTTTATCCAGTAACCAGTAATAAGTGATACGTCTCTTTGTTTTCTACTCAATAATCGGTAGATGATAATTCTTTTATGTTTATCGGCCTTACTTTCTACTCAGTAACCAGTAGAAAGTATTTTATCTCATCTCTTTGGGTTGAGTATCTTCGCTCAGTAACCGGAAGTTGGTATCTCTTCTCCATTTGAGTTGATTCCTTTCCCTTATTGGAATAGACTCTTACTCTTTTGTTTTCCCATGCGAAGTCTCTTTTCTTATCTTCTTTTGCTCTCCAGCGTTTGTTTGTCTCTTGTGGCTTATTTTCTCCCCATAGATGTCTTGTGTCTGCATATCATTAGCATAATCATATCATTTTGTGGCCTATTATGGGCAAAAATTGGGTTTATTTGTTATATTTAAGTCTCTTCTATCTGGTCGAGACAAATATATCAATCTTCATATCTCTGGATATAAGAAACTTAAATAGAGGCAGCTGTAATACCCTAATTTTTACCCCTAAGATTCCACATATCATTTGCATTTCATACCACTAACAAGATCGCAAGCTTTGGTTCTCTTGCCTTCCTCTGCAGGTTTTTTCTTGGGAGATCACCGAGCACCCTTGTTTTCTTGTTTGTTTGATATTTGTTTATGTTTATGTTTGATAACCATTAATTAAAATCCAAAAAAATTGTTTGTTTTTCCTCTACTAACTCTTTTTCAGGAAGAGGTTGGAATCAAGAACACCAACCAACAGTTTCCCAGTTCGAATGAATTTCATCTGAGAGAAGTCAAAGTTGATCTGCAAGCAATTCAAAATTATCTGATCAAGAGTTTCCCAAGATTTGATTGATAATTATTCAAGAGACTCCAAGGTTCATGTGTTTATTTCCATGCCTTCTTTGACAAGTCAGAAAAATTGAGGCAGAGCCAAGACAACACATCAAAAGGCAAATTTTCACAATTTTCACTGTGTTAACCGATTAACATATTTACACATGCAAATGGTTAATCGGTTAACCAGTGCGCGTTTTGTGAAAATTGGCCAAAATTTAAATTCTGTATAATTTTTGACACCAAATTTAAATGTTTCATCATGAGAATATTCTAGATCACTTCATTTTTATTCCCCTACCTCATCATAATTGATTTCCACCATATACCTTCACTAATCACCACTTGATCATTAATTTCCCTCCAAATTCAAATTTCAAGCCTAATTTTTTTTCCAAACCAAACTCTAATCCACCAAATTTTCCAAGCCTAAATCCTACAAATAGAGACCTCATTTCTCTCATTTCACAAGCTTTTGATAGCCAAATTCACCTTGTCAAATTCTTTCTTGACTCTCTCAATTTTTTTTCAACTACAAAATTCACCAAAGCTCTTTCTTCCTTTGAAAGTTAGTAAGTTCATCATTAGAACTTACTAATCTTTGAGCTAAACCTTCATCCATTCACTTTTTCATCATCAATTTCAGTAGATCAAGGCTTTAGAGTGTGGTTCTTCAAGTTATTTGAAGCAATTTCATATTTGAAGTGGTAAACTCTCATTCCACCATTGTTGTTCTTGATCCATCCTTCACAATATGATCTCTTGTTGATTCTTGTTGCTTGATCTTTGGATATTGAAAATTGTGTTTTATTGGTGGTATTTGTTGTTGTTTTACTTGAATTTTCGTGCACAATTGCATCATTGATCATGAGGTGTTTGAAGAAATGGTTGATCAAGGATTTTGCAACTTTCAAATTGATTCTCGGTTGTTTTTACAGTGTTAATTGATTAACCAAAAACAGGCACAAAATGGTTAATCGATTAATAGTTGATTTATGCCCCCAGATTTGAAATTTTACACTAGTTAATTGAATAACCAAATTTGCACTGCAAATGGTTAATCTGTTAACCAGTGTCCAGAATGTGTTTTTTTCTTGTTTTGGAGGCTGTTTTGGTCCTTTCTCCTTCTTCTTCCTTTCTCTTTTGTCTTTGTGGGTACGTAGGCATGAGGCGATAAGTCTCTCTAAACACAAAAATCTTTAAAAAAATAATTCTCTCCTCACCTCCCTAGTCTATTTTCAAACAAACATTTTCAAACCAAAAAGCGTAGATATTTCAGAGGGCTCCTATAGAGTACTATAGACGTTTTGGGTGTTAACACCTTCCCATCGCGTAACCAACCATCTTACTCATTCTTTGTTTGTTCTTGTTTTAGAACTCTTAGATTTTGTTCGCTCTTTTTTCTTTTCTTTTTGGATAAAATAAAAGTGTGGTGGAGACTCTTACATTTTTTTAGTTAAGTTAATCAATAGATTACACTCACAATTTTACCGCTACAGTCTCTACAACACTATAGGAGTTGACCAAAAACTCTCGACAGAGGCAGTTAAGAGGTTCAAAGCAATAACCAAGGCAATTATCAACATATTGATCGGTTTTCAGCAATTTTATCCTTGAAGACGCGTGGAAGCAAGTTGGAGTGATGAAGCCTATGTAATGGGATACATGTCAGATCCCGAAGATCTATCCATTGTCGACAGTTACTAATGTATTAGTATATACGTCAATCTCATTGTATGGGATCGAGTCGCAAGTTTTCACTCATTCTCTATAAAATTAAAGTATTCAAGTCACAGAGAGAAATAGTTTGTGAGAAATATTTTACGTCCACTTTTTAAATTTCTTTAAATCTTTTCAATCAAAGCATTTATTTTATGACATTTATTATGTTTTTTCTTTACTTTATT
Source organism: Lathyrus sativus (assembly GCA_963859935.3). Taxonomy (NCBI): domain Eukaryota; kingdom Viridiplantae; phylum Streptophyta; class Magnoliopsida; order Fabales; family Fabaceae; genus Lathyrus; species Lathyrus sativus. The sequence continues at coordinate 300,505,989 of OZ012739.1, forward strand.
TCTTCAAAGCAATTTTGCATTTACATTCAGTTTGATAATTTTCAAGTATTTAAGTATCAGTCACAAACACTTATCTTCACACTTTTTTACATAGATTATCTTTAAGATTTTTTTTCCGAGTTTAATCTATTAAGTGAACCAAACTCGTAATTATTTACTAAATATACCATTAAACAACTACAATAATATGTAATAAAAAAAATGCATGTTAGTTATGAGAATCCTCACCACCTTCTTAAAATGTAATCCTCTCAAAACTTCTCAAGATAACAAGTTTGAGAATGATTTCCATCATGGTTTTCAAAGAGCTTATTCAATAAAAAGAAATTCAACCATTCTCTTTAAGGACATTAGAGGTGGTTAAACGGACTCGTTTGTCAGATATATTCATTTTATCCGCATATTTTTTAGAATAAGACAAGATTTCAAACTTGTACTCTCTAATGTATTTACCCCTCACCTTTTTTGTGGGCTTTTATAGAGATAAATAATATTGCCAACCCAAAACCATACCCTATTTTTAAAAATAAAAATAAAAAACATACACCTTCTAACTCATATATCACACGTGTCTAACTGTTAACGGGAATTCAAATTCTAGATTCTCGTTATAAAAACTAAAGCACCAATTCTGCGCCAATTCTTGTTTCCAACAATGAAACCCCTTCTTCTCGTTTGACCAATTAACCTCTCTCTCTGCATTTTGTAATCCCTCTTCAATTCTCTTTCACAGAAATCATTAAAAAATATCCAAATTTTTAATTTCATTCATAGATTTTTGTTTATGGAGATTGATACAGTTCCAAATGATTCATGTTCGAAAGAGAATCTTGATATTTATCAAGAGTGGTTCAATTATGCAGATGCAGGTTCATCTTTAAACCTAATTTCAATCCTTTTTACTTTTGAATAAATTGGAATTTCTGTGGCGTTGTTGTGTTGCTCTTCACCATATTTTGTTAATATTTTTTAGGATTTGATATTTTTTTTGTCTATGATAAATGCATGTGAAAATTGAAATTTCTATGGTGATTGGGAATTTGGTTATTTTGTTTATGCAGATGGTGATGGTCGATTTACCGGGAATGAAGCGTCGAAGTTTTTTGCCATGTCGAACTTATCTCGACAAGATCTCAAGCAGGTTTTGAATTTTATTTGTTTTTGTAAGTGTCTGATTTTGCATTTAGAATAAAACAACAAACGTTTCAATGCCGAAGCTAGAAATTCTAGCTTTAGTTCGACGTGTGTCTGTGGCTTATTCTGCTGTGCAAACAAACACATGCTTAGTTTGTGCATTGTCCAAGTTGAATGTTTAACATAGTCTCTCCTTTCTTGCACCTGTTTTTTGCTTTCTTGAATCTAAATTGTTTCTTTGGTGCTCCCCCTACTAAGGTGTGGGGCATTGCAGATTCAAAGCGAGAAGGATATCTCGGTTTCAAAGAATTTGTCATTTCTATGCAGGTAATTTTTTTAAACTAAAATTAGAATCATTGTTTTATCAAAGCTTGATATGAATCGGTTTCTTGTTCCTAACCCATTTGAATTCTAGCTTGTTTCTTTGGCACAAAATGGATACACAATAACACATGATCTTCTAACGGGTGATAGTAAGTTCTCTTACTTTGTATCTTTAGGTTTCTCCTCTATTGTATAATTGGTTAATTCTATGTATGTATTAGCTAATGATTTTGCAACAACGTAGCACCGACACGTCAGATTATAGGTGTTTCAAGTGCCCGACACGTGTCATGTTCTGTTACATTATTCAGTCACTTATATTTTCTTAAATTATTACTTACATAGACATGTTATTATCAATACCGTGTGTTTGATATTTGTGTCTGTGTCGGTGCTTAATGGAATTGCAATGAATGCTTTTGTTGCTTGCGAGTATCTTTCTGATAAAGTTATCTAACAGAAGCTTAACTTCTATTTCAGTTTTGAGAGATGTGAAACCACCAATAATGGAAGGTTTGGATGCATTAGTTGCAGTAAGTATTTTCGTTTTTATGTTAATAATTTATGTTGATTTAATTAAAGTACTTATTAGTACATAATGGATTTGTTTTTACAGAAGAAAAAGCGCAAACAAAAAGATAATAATGGTAATATATCTCTCATTTTACTGACTAAGTTTATTCACAATTTCACATTGATTTTGGTTGGTTTTCTGTTTCTCTTGAAATTCCAAGTTCACTTAATTTGCAATAATGCAGTTAGTCCAAATCTTCCGTCGCCCTCGAGTAAGTGGTTTACTGCAAAGTCGGCAAAAAAGGTACACATTTTGTTAGTATTATTACTCCGAATTTGTTAATCTTTGCGAATTCTTTGCTATTGTTAACTAGGAAGAAAAAAATTGTCAAATGCATTCAGAGATTTTTCACTCACACACTTTGTGCATTATGTCCTTAGATCTCTGGTTCCTCCGTGACATCAATTATCGATGGTTTGAAGAAACTTTACATACAGAAGTTGAAGCCTTTAGAAGTTGCTTATCGGTTCAACGATTTTGTATCTCCCTTATTGGTCAGTAGAGGCTCTGAGTGATTTTGTATAACTTTTTTTTCCTATGTCGTATTTTGACTGTGTTTTGAACATCGACAAATGTATTCATTTATTTCTATCGAATTCTTGCAGACAAATAGTGATTTTGATGCCAAACCTATGGTTATGCTTTTGGGTCAGTACTCAACGGGGAAAACAACTTTTATCAAACATATGCTTCAAAGTAGTTATCCAGGCAAGTTGCTCGAACCATTTTTGATTTCTACTCGAGTGATAAACAATTGATATTACTGATTTTATTTGCTTTTTTCCTATTTATGACATTAGGAGCTCATATTGGACCTGAACCAACTACCGATAGGTTTGTTGTTGTCATGGTATGTACTAAATCATTTACTCTCAATTACCAATTACTGCAGATAGGTTCTTAGAAGAGGGTCACAAATCTTCAGCTGTTTATCATACATTGATTTCTAAGATTGCTTGAGTGCCAAGTTTAATATCATGAAGTGATTTTTATGTACGCAGTCTGGACCTGATGAGAGAAGTATTCCCGGTAATACAGTTGCTGTCCAAGCCGACATGCCATTTAGCGGGCTTACGACTTTTGGCACAGCTTTTTTGTCCAAATTTGAGTGTTCTCAAATGCCTCATCCTGTAAGTCTCTCTACATATATTTGACCAAAAAATGAGTAATTTCATTTGGAGCTTACATTTTCTCATTTGTCCGAAGTTACTGGAGCACATTACATTTGTGGACAGTCCAGGAGTTCTATCAGGAGAAAAGCAACGGTCACAAAGATCATATGATTTTACGGGCGTTACTTCTTGGTTTGCCGCTAAGTCTGACTTAATACTCCTTCTATTTGATCCTCATAAACTTGATATAAGCGACGAGTTCAAACGTGTGATTTCATCCCTACACGGGCATGATGACAAAATTCGAGTGGTTTTGAACAAGGCGGATCAAGTTGATACTCAACAAGTAAGATAACATAAGCAATTAATCTTCTATTTGTTTACTTAGCAAATCTTTGGCAACATCGACAGGGAAATCTTGTATATGTAATTGTCTCCTAATATCGCAGTTAATGAGAATTTACGGCGCGTTAATGTGGTCACTTGGGAAGGTGCTCAATGTTCCAGAAGTCATGCGAGTGTATATAGGGTAGGTCACTTCACATATGCTCCACCATCAATCTTAAATGCTGTCATTGACCAATTTTTGGAAAAACAGGAAGCGCTTATAGCATAAATGTTTATCTTATAAGTGCTTATAACTCTTGTTGATCCTTTGACTTATTTTGGCAGCTCTTTCAATGACAAGCCAGGAAACAATACTGTCAATGGTATACTTGGCAATGAACTCTTTGAAAGAGAACAAGACGACCTTCTTACAGATCTAAAAGACATACCGAAGAAGGCTTGTGATCGTAAAGTGAGTTTTTCATTTGATTAATTTTTTTATCATAATAATATTCTCAACTATAACACTTATACATAATGTAGATCAATGAATTTGTAAAACGAGCTCGAGCAGCCATTATACATGCGTATATTATCAGTCATCTAAAAAAGCAAATGCCTGCGATGATTGGGAAAGCTAAAGCTCAACAAAAACTCATTGATAATTTGGAGGACGAATTTGCAAAGGTATATTATATATGAATCCACCAACTTTGTATTTCTCAAAATTTTGTTATGATATTGATAGAGAATGAAAATTAAAACACATGTATAACAGGTACAAAGGGAGTTCCATCTACCGGCAGGAGACTTTCCTGATATTGATCATTTCAAAGAGGTTTTGAGCGGTTATAACATCGACAAATTTGAGAAATTGAAACCGAAATCGATACAAGCTGTGGATGACATGCTTGCTCATGATATTCCTAATCTCTTGAAGTCTTTTAGAAATCCATATGGTTAACTTTGCAAGAGAAATGACTAGGAAAAAAGAAGGCAGACATATCTGCAAAGTTAAGTGGTGTATATCAATGTAATGACTTCACCTTCATGGCTCTAATTGTTGGGAAGAAGAGTTTTTTGTTCTTCAATGAAGAAGTTTAATTATTATCATTCTACATTCCATGATAAAATTAAAAGAAACAAAGATAAAAAGAAAAAAGATAAAAATAAATAAATAAATAAATAAACAACCAAGAAAGAAAGAAAAAAAGATATAGAATGTGGGAGAATTGAGTATTTTTCTTTTAGATTTGAAAATCTGGGTGAGGTGTCTTTTAAAGAAAATTAATGTTAGAATGTTAGAAACTCCAGGAAAGAAAGATCAAGAACTTTGAGTATTCAATGTAAGAAAGATAGAGATGAAAGAGAGATTGAAGCATCAAATTCTATTATTGTGCTTAAAAACAAATGATCAATGTAACAGAAAATGTATAACTTCTATTTTAAGCTTGTAACAAACTTAACAATTTCAACAAGCTTGAAAATCACAATTTCCCAAAATGGAAAGTTTTCTAACTAACTTTTGATTTCTGTTTACAGTACAAAAAAGTTAGTTATGAGTTAAAAACAACTTTGATCAATTAACCATTTAGAAGCTTCCATGCCTTTAATTATTTCAACATCCTCCCTCAATATAAAAAGACATAAAGAATTATACTAGTTCACCTTTTTAAATAGAGTATATCTAGTCTCCTCACATCTTGTGAGAGATTTTCACTATTATATTTCTAAGCAAACCACTTTTTTTATTTCCAACAACACCAACAATTATGGTGGTCTAAAAATATTATTTCTTTTATAGACATAAGAATGATTTCTATCATAAGACTTTTTATGATTATTTACAACATGTATTTTCTATAATTTGTTATTGTTGAATTTACTATTAACCTTTACAAAGATAGATTGGCTTGTACTAGGTTTAACAAAATTAGAAAAGACAGATTCATATTTATTACTTGAATATCTTTGACTAGTTAACGTATTTTATAAACCAATTTGACATTTTTCATATTTCTTGATCATTTGGTTTAATTCAACAATTTTAGATTCGTGATCTTTACATTTATTGCATGTAGAATTTTTGACTTTTTTCTAATTCTACTTTTGTGTCATTAGCCATACTTTCTAGTTTTAAAATAGTTTTCTTTTGATTTAAACATTGTCTAGAAAGTTTCAAAAATTCTTCATGTAATTCATGAAAAATATTTTGTAATTCATCATACGAAGGACTATCATCAATTTCAGAATCACTAACCTTATTTTCTTCATCACTTGAATGATGTGATACTATCAATTTCTTATTTACATGATTTTCATTGAAGATGGACTTATTTGATTGTCATCTCATTCTACATATGCTTTATTTGGCCTTTTGTCATTTTTCCTTTTGAATTTATTCTTCTTTCGAGTTAGGAGATTCACTCTTGACATGTCCTCTTTTTCCACATTATAAGAATGTAGCCTTTCTTATTTGTGCTTCTTTTTGAATGATATTCTTTTTCCTTTTTTTTAAAGAACTTTTCAAGCCTTTTGATAAGATCAACATCTTCATCGTTGGTGGACTCATTCTCTTGATTGCTATCATGATTTTTGACTCTAGCCTTTAAGACAACATTTTAAGAATTCTTTTCCTGATCTTCATGCCTCTCCAATCTTTCAAGTTCTATCTCATGCTCTTGGAGTTTTTTGAACAATGTTGTGGAAATAATTTTGGATAGACTCTTTTTTTCTTATATCCTCGTCACTTTCGGTTGTCATGCCTTTGTTGATGTCTTGAGTACTTTGAGATTTAATTCATCATCAGTAAACGTCTTACCGAGTGACATTAAGTGGTTCGTCAAGTGTGAAAATCTTTTTTGCAAGTCAAGCATTGGTTCTCTAGGTTGCATTATGAACATTTTGTATTTTTGAGATAATGTGTTTAGTTTTGACATTTTCAGTTTCATGTTTCCTTCATGAATGACTTTTAACATATCTCATGTATCCTTTATGGTTTTACAATGAGAGACACGAAAGAACTCATTTGTATCAAGTGCTGATTAAAGAATGTTATTTACCTTTTTGTTATATAATACCTTCTTCTTATCATCATCTTTAAAATATCCTTTTATCTTTACTTGTTCAATGTTGTTTATGACGGTTATTGGAATGTAAGGACCATTCTCAACAGAATCCCAAATATTGTCCTTGAGCCTCAAGGTATGATTGCATGCAAAATTTTCAAATATCTTATTACTCTCCGACAAAGCAAGGAGGTTTGTTGTTACTGCCTCCACCTCTAAAAACAAGGTTTGCGGAAGCCATCTTCAGGATCTTAGGAGCAAGTTACTTATAAGCTGCTCTGGTGCAAACTGTAAGTATATAGTTCACAACCTAAGAGGGGTGAATTAGGTTTAAAGATCTTTTTAAATATTTTTATGGACTTTTCTAGTTTCTTTTATTTTTTCGGAAATAATGAACAGGTGAAGGAATATGAAACAGAAAAGTAAAGTGCAGTAAAATAAAATGATACAGAGAATTATACTAGTTCTCCTTTCAAAACAAGGGTACATCTAGTCTCCTCATACCTTATGAGAGATTTTCACTATTGTTAGATCTTTGTACAAGCCTCACACCAAGACTTCTCGAACAATCTTCTAACAACAACAAAGAAGCAAACCACTTCCTTGATTTCCAATAACACCAACAACTATGGTGGACTTTAAATCACCCTGATTCAAAGGAATTTTTACAACAAATAGAAAGACAACTCTTATTATTTGCAAACACCTGTAGAAAGAACAAATACTTTCTAACAGACGAATCACCACATTTGGTGAAAAATACAACAAACAGATGAAATATTATACATACAGAACTTGTAGCAAACTTGATCAAATTGAGATTTTGCTACTTTTTTTATATATGAAAATTCAATCTTCTCCTTCAATGAGCAAATCAAGATGACATAAACATTTAAGTGTTCAAGTGCATTCTCTAAACTTTTTCACATGTGAATGAAAATTATGAAAGAAAAGGTTTTTCTGTTAAATATTACAGACACTTGAAAAACAAAAAATTATTCATGAAGAAAGTGATTTTGAATTTGAAAAATACTTCTATTTATAATGCAGCAAATATCTTTTGAAAAACAGAAACAATGGTTGAAAAATAATCATGAAATCATACAATGATATGAAAAGGTTTCATGACCATTTGAGATGAAGAGGTTTGGTAATGGTTCATCATTTTTTTTCAAAATATACAGAGGACAACCGATTGTTGTATCATGACAATTGATTGCTCATTCCATAACGTTAAAAAGTATTGAAAAATACACAGTGACAATTGATTGCTTCAGGATGACAATTGATTGTCAAGCTCATAATTTCCAAATTTTGCTTGGCAGAGATTTTGAGAAATCGATTGCTTCCACATAACAATTGATTGTTTCAATAAAAAAAATGCAATTTTTTCTAAGTTAAAGATGCAAATTGAAACTTATGCGTGATTAAAAGTTTATGATTAATTCTTGAGCACCTAAAGCTTATAATAACTCAATTGCATATTGTACCTTGGTTTATGATCCAATTTCATTAAAATCCAACACTTTTGCAAACTTGATACTTTGATTCCATTTTTTCCAATCTTTTTTTTCTTCTTTGATCTTTCTTCTAAGATAAACTTTTGTGTTCACCCAAATCAAGCTAAGTAAGATGAACACACCTTCTTCACATTTAATTCAGAATTCATAACCCTTTTGCCAACTTTCACCCTTTCAAGCTTCTTCGTGGGTCTTAGGATCTGAATCTTTCGTGACATAAGTGCTATAATATTTGTTAATGGAAGACAAATATTTAAAAGTGTGGAAAGAAGAAATTGGATAGAGAGTGCCTCAAGATGTTGATTTGTCTAAGCAGTTTGAAAACTTGCACACACACTATCCTTTAGATAAAATGGAGTATGCATGTTCCTAATAGGCTTTGGTGAAACAATGATTTGTTGATTGTTGGTTTCTACGTCAATATTAGATGGGATAATATCATGTAAATGTGTGTTTACAGTTTTTTAGGCTTTATGAGTGTTGGTTCAGTATGTGAAGATTGTAATGGTTCACATTGTGTTTCCTAAAAATTGTTTGTTTCATCAAATATTTTGGAGGATTTAAGTTGTTTGATTGATCGGTAACTGAGTGAAGGAAAATTGCGATCTAAACGCAGCGGAAAACAAAAATTTTCCTTTAGTGATCCTCACGAATGAGCATGGTCAGTGATAGAATCGTTACCTCTTTGTGGCGATTCAGATCTTTGATGCAGCGATCACAAGCGTTGATGAAGTGCAACGCCTCTACTCAGTCCACACGAACAGCTTCCGGTCACAGTGCTAGCTGCTTACGAACGGAATTATTTGAGTGAGAAAAGAGAATCAAAAACGAAATTGCATCAAGTGAAACTTCATCACAAGGGTTCCTTTTATAGACTCTCTTGTGGGCTGCGGGCTAAAACCCTAATTCACATGATCCATAATAATATTATATATTATTATAATAACTATTATTATAATAAATATATTTATTTTATTATTATTTTATAACCATTATAAAATAACAATAATTATTATTATATTATCCGAATTTCTATTTTTCACTTAAGTGCACCGTACCTTACGGTGTTCCTTTGATTTCTCTATTTCTCATCAAACTGTCCTTATGTGTGTGACCCTGTAGGATTTCGTAACGTTGGTAATTATATTAAATTATATATATTTAACATAATAAACAGTAAGCGGTATCTAGCAACACATCACTGCTACCCAAGTCACGAAAATGTCATGTGATCTGACAAAACCTTTTTCGTGATAATATATGTTTGTACAATTACCCTTTTGCCCCTATGTCTATATTGAACACAAGGCATACACTGTGTCATCCTTGTCCAGTTCAATATTGGGCCCTTAGACATTTCTCCTGTTATGCAGGATTGGCAAATTCCATCTAGGACACTCATGTCCCTCAGCATGCTTCGTGGAGTGCCCATCAACTGTCTTTATGATCATCCAGTTACGGATAATGTTTGATCAGCAATAAAGCACCCGACTCTACATCTAGGGTCCATAGTGGTTTCAGGTCGAAGGGTGGTAATACACCATTATCACCATGAGAATAACTTATGACACTTTGCATAACATACTATGTAGTATTCTCATAGCGGGTCAATCCGGTATAAATATTACTCCTAATATTTATACCTATGTCAAGACTTGATAACTCTTTATCCATGATCCATGAGATGTGATCATCAGTCTATCTTCATAATAGTCTCAATGCTTTTAATGTTATCCCACTTTGCAATAAAGCTTGACTACGGATATTTTAAGAATAATGTCTTTATGTTTAATGGGATCTCATGATTAAGTCACACTTAACATTTCATTAAACAGACTAACTATTCTAGGGACTTTATTATTCTGAAAGACAAACATAATAAAGAAATGCCTTTTATTATTAAACGAATAATCTGATACAAGTACCAAAAAGTATTGGCCTCTAGGGCTTACACCAACACTGAGGAGATTAAAAATGTGCAAAGCATCACTAATACTAGTAGATAAATTAAAGCTTTTTTCACCTCTTAGAGGTACATATCACGCTGAAAAGTCAGATTATGAACATTGTCATGCAATAGTTGTCTCTTCTTGCAATGTCAATCAACAAAAACAACGTCCCTACAACCGACCCCTGCAATAGCTTGAAGCTCATCGAGTATAATATGCCAGGGTCGACAATTCCTCCTCGAAAGCATCTCTGGTTAGACTAGCGAGATAAGAACAATCCTCTTCTAAAGCATACTACATATGCTCTTTTAAGTAAGGGGTCTCGGGTGATCCAAGAAGACAGGGGGTCCCGACACCCCTCGAACACCATCAAGGATTTAGACGTCAACAGAAGCCCCCAAAGATTTTCCTCCACGTCGAGGGAGGTCCCTTTAAGACTACCTTCATAAGAAAAAGTTTAAGCAGTTGTTGAAATGGAAAGATCAACCCAAGAAGCAAAAGTATCCTCCTTTGATTTTAACCCATGATAGGCACCATTTCCTTCAACTAAAGAATATAGTACGTGTGGAAATACAAATGACCAAAAGAACAAAGGTAACACCTCAATAAACTATATAATTGACTCCACGTATATATTTCATAATGACTTACCAAAAGAAGAGTCATAAGCTTATCAACGACCTAGATTACCTCAGGGAAACACTCAATTACTTCAACTTCCAAAGGCCATTATGAGAGAAATTATGAAAAGATATCTAAAGCTCGGGATGCATGTATAGTGCGAGTTCCCAATGACATCCACATCACCTCTTATTGTTTCATTCAAGTCGGGTTACGGTCAGTAGGAAAGGACAAATGCAAAAAAGCCCTGACACTATAAATCATAGGCAAGGACTTGGGGGGGAATTCTTCTAGGTCGGTCAAAAGGCCTTATAACTGCGGCCCATAGAAGGTAAGTAATCCATTAAATCACCATGTAGCATGAGTATTATCCTGGGTAAGAGCACAGGAGATCTAGATCCAAGATGTAAGTAGAGTTTGCACCTAAGAGGGGGGGGGGGGGGGGTGAATTAGGTACTATAAAATTTTTCCGGTTTTTAACTTAAGTCTTATTATTTTTCCGATTTAGATTCTAAGTGGTGAAAGGGATAAGGTGCCAAAAGATAAAAGACATAGCGATATATCCTGTTTCCCCTCACAATTTGAGAGTACTTCAGTCCCCTTATGCAGTAAGAGATTTTACTATTGTTAGGACTTATACAAGACTATCCTAGTCTTCCTATACAGACACTAACAAAAACCACCAAGAACAATCCTCTTAGGTTTTTTACTAAGTACACTAAGAGAACAATTCTCCCTTAATGAATCTCTTGTTTCCAACAATCCTAGACAACAAGGATTACAACAAGTATTCTAAATTCTTACAAGAGTTTGAAATGATAATTACAATGTATCAATCTCTTGATTGATCTTATCCTTCAAGCATACAATTCTCTCAATGATATACAAGTGTTCACAATGTATGGAATGAAACTTATGATTATTTTCAATGAAAATTAAGTGTAGAAAGTTTCACTAGAAATTATGGTATGAAACACTTATGAATTTTGAAAGATGAAAAGAATAAGAATTATTTGAGTTGTAGATGAAAGAGGTAATTTGAAAATCTGAAAAATTGGTGTTTAAATAGCCTTTATACACCTCTACAGATGAGTGCAACAAATGAAAGGATGGCATGCTTCAAAAATCATTTTTGAAATCCACTTGAATGAAAAAATAAAATATTTTCAAGAACTGGTACAATGGTAATCAGTTACCCTATATGGTGTAACTGATTACACCCTATTCAATGTTACAAAGAATTTGAAAATTTACTTAGTGTAACCAGTTACTCGGAAAGGGGTAACCGATTACACCCCATGAGAAATGCCACAGAATGTAACGTTGCAGTATGATAACTGGTTACTTAAAAACTGGTAACAGACTACCAATAGGCCAGAATGTAAAAAGCTTTATAAATGAGATGAAAGGCCAAGTTTTTATGCATAAAAAACTTTTAATTAACATGGCATGAATGAAAGATGATATTGAGCACTTGTATACACAAAGAGAGGTTAAGTGCTATACCTTAACAATTATGATCAAACCAAGGAGATTCTTCAAGACTTGATTTTACTTGAAACTTGACTTGTGCTAGGAGTCTTGTACCATTTCCTTTTTGACAATCTTACTTGCTTGTGAACTTTTCCTCATCAAAACACTTTGAGAAGCTTGACTTCACACAAGATCTATCCAACGATTCCCTGCATTATACATATGATAATTAGTAAGTTATAAGTGATCTACTATATAAAGAGGAAGTGCGTCATTTTCCAAGTACACAATTTCAAATTCAAACTGCATCCACTCATCTTACTCTCATACTGACTTGAGTGTTAGAGTGCTAACTTTGCACGTCAGCCTCATTCTCACCATATCGGAAGCTCAAGTCCATTATTGCAATTTGCAATCTTCGATATTCGATCAATTATAGTTCCTTAACGGAAAACCTTATAGAAAGTAAATAATTATAAAAAGTATCACAATATTATATTTATCATTGTGGTTTTAATTGATTATGTTCCTGCGTACACTACAAGATCTATGTTTTTTATACGCAAAAAATTCAAGAAACTTAAATATTTAAGAATTATATTTCACTATTAGTTTATTATTTTAAAATTTTTTAATTTTTTCATTCAATACTACCAATAAAAATCTACATATGTAATCAAATAGTCATTCAACAATTTATCTCCGACATCATTGTATATTTGATTCTTCACAAATATTTGTATCGGATATATATATATATATATATATATATATATATATATATATATATATATATATATATATATATATATATATATATATATATATATATATATATATATATATATATATATATATATATATATATATATATATATATATATATATATATATATATATATATATATATATATATATATATATATATATATATATATATATATATATATATATATATATATATATATATATATATATATATATATATATATATATATATATATATATATCAAAGGGAAATGCTCTTTTCATCCTTGGTGGTGCTTCCCACACCCTTGAAAATCTGAAAATGCCCTCATGCATCCAGAGATACATCTTCGGACGCACCCAAAATCATACCAATCTTCACTTTTCTGTGATTCGCCCCAATTTTAAAAAAATTGTGTGGAGATGCATCTATGTATGCTATTTGGGTGTATTAGGAGATGCATCCCCGAAATACCCCCTGCATTCTTTTATGGGATTTGGTTATTCACGCAATTGATTTAAATAATAAGTTAGTGATATTTTTGGAGATGCATCTCCAAAAATGCTTAGTCTGATATGATAAAACACCACCTTGCATGAGCTTCTTCTTCATGCTAAAAAAGAAATTCCATTGCAAAACCCTTAAAAAAAATTTCTCTCATTCTCAATCAACTTTTCAACACCAAAAAATCAGTCTTGTATTTCATCACTTCAAAAGGAGAAAAACAAGTTGGAATTGCAGTTAAAGATCATTTATTTCATCCCTCATTCATTGCATTAATCTTGATTATATGCTGAAAAATGGATGTTGAATTCGAATATGCATCTCCGGATGAAGTTAGGTGTAGTCCGGATGTGCATTTCCGAATTGTTAGTATGAATTCTAACACTCTTTTTCTATTATTGGTGGTAATAAATATGGAGCACTCGGATATGTTTTCCAAAACTATTGTGAGTGTGAATGTTAAATCGGTCAAAGTGAAGCATGATGTTAAACTAGATGAAGTGAATGATGTTGTTCAACTGGATGAAGAGAATGATGAGTTAAACAGGGTGCTCGATCGGTTGTTGTCGAGGTAGATGTTCGTGCACAACATACAAATAAATAAGTGTTTATTGTTCGTGAACATATGCTACAATGAATCTGTAGGGAGGCCAGCAAATTGGGGCTTGGATTTCTATTTGGAAGGTACGACAATGCTTCGGATAGAAGACTATCATTTGTAACAATGATATGCGAAAGAAGATGCACGTACCAACCAAAGATTAGGCAGTTGAAACGAGATGACACTAAATGGAGGAAATGTGAGTGTCCGTTTAAATTGCACGAATATCGTATGGCGGATGAGACATGGAAACTTAATGTGATTTCTGGTATACATAATTATGTCTTGCATGACAAGCTAGTCGGTCATCCCATCGTATATTGCCTTATGTCAGAGAAGAAGGAACTTGTTTCGAACATGACATTAAACATGGTGGCGCCCAAAAATATACTCGCATCTTTGAATGGAAACAACCTCTAAATATTTCAAATATCAATAAAATATACAATGTGCGTGCTCGAGACAGCAAGGTCGTAAGAGGACCAAGATTTAAGATGTAACAAATGTTGAAGCTTTTGGAAGATCACCACTATGTTTTGAGGTACCAAATTTGTGAGGATAAAATCATTGTTCGAGATATATTTTGGAGTCATTCCAATTCCTTCAAGTTGTTCAAAACCTTTCCCTCTGTGCTCATGATTTCTCAACATATAAAACAAACAAGTATAGATTTCCTCTCCTGTAAAGTGTTGGTGTTACTTCTACGGAGATGACTTATTCAGTCGGTTTTTCATTTTTGGAACCTGAAATAGAGGACAATATTACATGAGCTTTGAAAATATAGAAGATTGTGTTGAAGAACCAATAAAATACGCCACAAGTCATAATCATTGATTGTGATACCATACTGATGAATTCGGTTGCAATGGTGTTTCCTATATTGTCCGCATTATTTTGTAAGTATCACATACCCAAAAATGTGAGAAGATGAGTAAAACCCACGGTTGGCACGAAAAAACTCAAACATGAAGATGTAAAACTTGTCAAACCTGGTGTGATGGTGGAAAATGTAATGGATGCATGGAATTCTATAATAAATTCTTCCACAAAAGAGTTATATGCCAACTCTGTTCTAAATTTTAGGAGTGTGTGTATGTGTGTGTGTGTGTAATATTCCATATTTGTTGAAATATGTTGAGGGCACTATTCTGGATCAGGTAAAAGAGAATATTGTTTGTGCATGGATTGATCAGGTTCGACACTTTGGCAATACAATAACTAATATAATTGAACTGACGCATGCTAGATTGAAGAATTGGTTGGGAAACAGTAAAAGTGATTTTTATCAAAATTTGGGATGACGTGGACCAAATACTCTAAAACCAACATAATAAGATGCAAATATCTTTTGGTTAGAGCACTATTGTATTAGAAAACCACTTCAAAGACGACGTATTTTATTCAAAATTGGTTGGCAACGTATCTCGGGCGGCTTTGAATTTTATTTTTCACAAAGTCAAATGAGAGGATAAAACATGTCCAAATATCTCAAAGTGTGGATGTACATTTAGCAAGACTTACGGTCTTCCATGTGCTTGTTTAATTTCAAAGAAGTTGAAGCTTGAAAAACTAATACGTATGGATGAAGTTTGCACTCACTGGACAAGGCTTCGTTTTGATTAGTGTGATGAAGGATGATAGATCAAACATATCTATCATGAATGAGTGGAATGTGATCCAAGAGAGATTCATGAAAGTTGATGACATCATGAAAATGCACATCAAATAGCAACTTAAGAAGATTACATATTCAAAAACAACGGATTTGAAACCACCGTAGGAACTGGTCAAAATAAAGAGTGCCCTTAAAAAGGTAAAACCGACTCAAAGTGACAACTCCATGAGATGGTCTCCTTCATACTTTGAACATGTTGACTCACATTGTCCGAATTTTTCGACTCCAAAATCTCAAAAAAAGTGTTTTCAAGGGTGCCCCCATTAGCAAACCATCTCCTCCACCGTCATTACCGAAAATCAAACTCATTGAAGAGATGCCGCTTTTTATGCAAAAATACATCAAGTGGGTTGTAAATGTTGAAAATTACGACAATAGTGGTTTTTGAGATGTTTCAAGTTTACTCGGTAAAGGAGATGAGGACCACGAATTTGTCTGTTGTCATCTTATATAAGAGATGATGATGCATAGAGAATCATACAAAAAGTTATACGAGAACAAAGAAAATTACGATATAATTATCAATGTATTTACTCATTGTCTTAGTGGTCTGGCTCCATTTAACAAATGGATGTGCTTACCGAAAATGAGACATCTTATAGCAAGTGCTTATGATAGGGTGTGCTTTGATATAACACGATATGGTTTCTCGAAAACATTCTTTCCACTTCGGAGTAAGTCATCTCAAAATCTACCTAAACGCATCATGTGTATTGGTTGACTATAAAAAAAAAACATTCTGTTCAAGTTTATTTGAAACCGAGATGTCATATAACAAAGACATCACCGGAGTGGACATATTTCACACAAGATGCTGAAACATGGTCAAATCATTTTCTTAAAAGGATGAAAGAGTTCACTAAGTTTAGCGATATTAAACGAGAAGCAAATAAGGAAAGGTCGAAGAATGAGCCACCAATAGATTTAGATAGTGACATATGTTTTGATGTGTTTTAGTTGTAATCTAATAATGTAACACGTTTTTTGGTAAGTAATGCGCTACATAATGTTATAAAATTGGGTGGTATTTTTTTGACAATTTTTGTTTTTTAAATTCTGCTATGCATAATCAATTGGTTATGTTCTGCATAATTGTCGGGTGGTTTTAGAGATGCATCTTCGGACACACCTTTTAATTATTAAAAAAAATAGGGGATTATCTGGAGATGCATCTTCGGATAGACTCTATTTTTTGAAGAAAAATAAAAAGAGGGATCCAAATATGTATCTCCAAAGTCTTTCATGCAGATATGATCATGTTTATAAGGTCCTTATTGCTCTACAACTTCTATAAATAAGGTCTCTCATTCCATTTTCTTTACACAAAACAGAATGACTACATATCCCCATCTTGCATTTGTGTATTTTAATTGCGCAAAACTCTCACTTCAATTTAGGATCTGCGAGGACATACTTCTCGTTGATATGAAAATCAAATTGAATACTCTCTTGTGATATCCAAAAATTTGGAGAGTCGTCAAGCTTGAGTATCGTCCACCCTCAATTGACAACGAAGAAAATATATAGTTCATCATGCTTGAACTGAAGACAAATGATGATTTGAAGGTTATGTTAAGTATCTTTTATTGTTACTCAACAAAGAGTTCGGTTGAAGTGGATGCGACGATTCAAAGATTAGCCAAAGATATTATAAAAATGTTGCAACGTCCTGAACCACATGTTTTTAATGTGTAATGTTTATTTTGATGTTAATTTACGTTAGTTTTCCATTTTGCCATTGTTTATGTCAGTTTTTGTTTTGAACTAACATAGCGTATTTCAATTACGGAGACGCGTCTTTAAATCAACCTTTTGTGCATACCTAGATGCATCTTCGAATCAACATTTTGTACATATAAAAATGTGCCTCCGTATCAAATTATAACATAAATAAAAGTTTCTTATAATTTCCATCTTACTTGTGTGTGAAAAATATGTGTTTAAAGATATATTTTCGAAAAGTTCTCATATCAAATATCCATGAATATGTACTTTAAAAGTTGTTTTTTTTTAAGATATTCAAAGAATTTCCCTCCTTTTAACATACAATACTTTAAGCCTCCACAACGTTCTGGCAGAACTTTTTGCCATAACCGATAGTTTTAGTTCCCGCAAATAAAAAACATAAAAATTTAAAGCCTTTTCTCCATTTTCAGTCGTTTTAAAAAATAAATAAAAAATCTAGCAACTTTTTTGGCCACAGGTAATGTTTTATTAAAAAAATATATATTTGAGGAAACTTTTAGCCGGTAGTACTTTAAAAAAAATATTAATTCTGTTTGCGGGATATTATAGCAAATAAACAATTCAATATGTATTCAGAAAAATCAATAATTTTTATATTTTTGAGGCAGAAATGATATTATTCAATAACTTATAACAAAATAAATAAATAATTTCCCCAAATCCTATGGCACTAGATAATAAATTGGTATAAGAAAAAACTTTATTTGTCAATTACATTGAATATCCTCTATACTCAATTGTATAGATCTTAATTCAAATTAGAAGAGAAATCTTTATCAATGTGTTGTTGCATTCTATAGTAAGACATTGATAGATCAATAACATAAAAACAATAATTAAAAAACATCATCTTGCAAGTACAATTCAAATGAAAAAGAAAAATCATATAGAAATAGTAAACACAATAAAGTATGATAGAAATTTCTTAATAAGGGCGTGCATGGTTCATAAATCAAGCTAAATTAAACTATATATAATTCAGTTTGGTTTCTAAAACCATTTTAACGAAACTAATTTATTTTTTAAAAATTGATTTATATTTGAATTGGTTTGTTCAAAACCGGTTTATATCAAAAACCGATTTTTGGTTAGACTAGTTTTAAAACCAAATTTTCTCAATCTTATTTCGATTAAAACTCCGTTTTCAATTTTCCTAACGTTATCCAATCGTTGGTTAACCATTTATATATTAATTTTAAAAAGTGGATATTAATTTTTGTAGTCTTAATAAAACGGATCTGGACCAATTTGAATCAAAATAATATAAACATTTAAAATAGATGTACCATATTTTTAAAAATGATTCTTCTAAAACAATTTTTTTCACACTCGTAATTGAAACTTATTTACCAAACAATAATGAAATTCAACCAAATTTCATCACGTAGAGAAGGTTAATTAAAGCATGTGCAAGCGTATAAAACAGTTGATACTGATAAACTTTCGAAGCCGGCATTCTAATTTATAAAATATATATTAATTTACAAGTGAAAAAAATCTAAAAATATATATTTCCTAGCTTTAATTATGATAATTTATTTTTATTTCGATCGATCAATCAATTTAGACGCGACGATTATTCGAAATTGATTCGTACTTTAATTTAGTACCAATCAATTGAATGATTAAAAGCATTTAAGAATAGTCAACAAAGATGATTCCCCTAGTTAGACAATGAATGGATGAAACTTTAATAATACTTTATGAAATCAATTTTTCTATTAAAAGGCACACTACTAATGTTGTTAAGATCAATCTAATACACTCATACATAACAAAGAAAACTGTCGATTTGATGTTTCAAATGCTAGGTTCCTATAGAGGAATCTATGGTGGGGGAAAGAAAAGCAGGAAAAAATTGAGACTCATCTTGAGAAATGGTGTGCATGCTTTCCGCTTTCCATTTCCTATAAGACATACATCTTGATCCGTATCACACATATCATCACTTGGGCTCTTTCGGAAAATGTAGCTTGATAAGTGCTGGAAGTTCTGCTAACTCAACCTGGGGTTTCCCAAGTAAAATACCTTTTAATTTCTCATCGCAGTTTACCACGTTCTTGTTGTTTGGATCCTGCTCAAGTAAAGAAACAACCCATTTTTTAGTCATTCGATTGAACCTACTAAACATACTAAAATATATATACCAAAGCCAAGAAAATATGGCAGTAGCCCCCAACTTAAACTTGAAACTGGGTACACGCATTTTATAGACTCAAACCTTCACAAATGTGTAAATTAAATAAAAAAAACCATATAACTGCTCAATAACATCAGAAAGGAGCCTTCTTTATTGGGGAATACTATGTTGAAATTGTAATAGAAAGGCAGATAGACTGGCATGTTAGCGTCTGACTTTTCGCTATTATATTTATAAAAACAATCTCACACCAATACATTAAGAAAGACTAAAAATACAATGGCCACTATGATACACGGTTTCCTTCCCATGTTTAGAGAGCTTGAATCTCTCCCTCTGAATCCTTAAACAAAAAACCGAGTCCCCATCCCTTTGTTATAACTTCCCTATTTACAACGATTCATAAAACACAAAAAACTGTAAACACATAATCAAACTTCACACCTAACTGTAACACATCGTAAAAACTTCACACATAAAAACATAACTTCCACAAAACTGACTTTAGTAATTCTTAATGAGGAGGTCTAACATAATGCATGGTTCAAACAATATCCACATTACAAACTAGTGAGCTCTAAACATTAATGCCCGTCTTTCCGCTAGTATATTTTTAAAAACAATCTCACACCAAACCAATACACTAATAAACACTCAAAGATAAAGGACATTACAGAACACAGTTTCCCTTCCATGTTTAGACTAGCCTAAACCAATGCTTACTAATGCACAACAATTTTCTATGCACTAGTGCAACCAGTGCAATCAATAGCAGATTATGGCGGTTACTGAAGTGGTCCTTGGCAGCTAAAGGACACACAGTAGCAGAACGGTTTGGTGTACTCGGATAGCAGCGCGGAACAGCCGACCCCAAAAATGGGATAGCACATAGCAGAATGGTCACCATATGATATTTTTTGGACAAATTACATGAATAATAATAATTATAAACATATGAATTACAGAGGGAAGAACGAATTTGCTGAGAGAGGTGAGTTAGGAACTTGTGATTTTTTTTGGAACGGTTAAAGTGCATAAATGTCGGTGAAGGAAGGTTAGGTTGAGTTTCAACTCAAATTTGATTGAAAAACTCAAAATTACCCTTAAAACGCTTTATATCTAAGGGGCAATTTCGGTTTTCCAAAGGGGAAAGGGATAGCAGGACAAAAACCACTCCAGGCCAGGACCCCTCTGCCCCCTTACCCGCTACTTACCCTATAGTAGCTGCTATAGTGTTCTGCATAGCTAAGGCTCTTCCCTTATCGGTTGGCCTCTGCTCTGCTATAGCACGATGGCGCCGCTATAGCGGGATAACGTTCGGCTCTCACTCTCTTCATTTGTTAGTAACAACTAGTTGTTGAATATTTCAGCTCAATTACATTACAATCACCGCAACTCCACACATAGAAAAGTGAGAAAAAAATATCAACTTGAAAAGCAAGGTTTCAAATTCAAAGTAAACCCTTTGGATCGTTCATAAACACATGTTGCCCTTTAATCTTCAATTAAGAAAACCGAACAATAACAATCATTTCAAATCATTCGGATATCGAAAATTATTTTGATAATGTGAATGAATTTGATAAAGTTGTAAAAATAGAGCAGAACCTGAAGATTGTTGGTTTTGATGTAGGACCAAACGCGCATGAAACAGGACAATCGAGAAGTCTGAGATTGACCGACGAAGTCTCTGAGAGTGGAAGGAAGGTTAACGAGATCGATCAAGTTTGCGAGTTTTTTAGGGTTATCAGTAACAGCTTTTTTCATTCGTTGAGGATGCATTTTTCACTTCAATACAATAATTGTAATGGCAATTACTGCGAGATGTTAATCAAAATTCTAACTTCAGAGGAAGAAGAGCGGTGTAATGTTTGTTTGGGATACCCTACGAACGAAATGTGCAACTCAATTTGTGTTTTGTTAGGATCAGGAAAGAACGATAGACAGAAAGTGAGTGGAAAATGCGATCGCAATTTAGTTGTTTGGTAGGAGCGACATTGAATAGGAAAAGAGAAAGACTAGATGTTTTACTAATCCCTAGCACAAAATACTAGTATTTGATTTTAAGTATGTTCTTCCTCCATTTCAATATAGAAATAATAAAAATTATATTTTTTAAAGAAAATCAAAATATAATTACTTAAATTAAGATTTTTTATGTTTTTTATAAACAAAAAATTAATATAAAGATGTAGAAATAATTTTAATTGGTTATTGGTTATGGAGAAATAATTTTAATCGTTATTACTTAAATTAATAACGATTCACCGAGTACGCGCTACTCACAACTCCCCGCGGGCGCATTTTGGCCGAGTGCATAAACTCGGAGTTCCAAAGGGGTGGTGTCTGCTTCCCAAAGCTAACGCTCCCTAAACCCAACGTCGACAAGTCTAAGTTTTGCCGATTACACCAGAGTCATAGACACGTCACAGAAGATTGCGTCCACCTCAAGGATGCCATCGAAATCCTAATCAAGGAAGGACACCTGAAGCAATACACTAGAAGGAACGAGGCTCCTCAGCATGAAACTCGCGAGGCGAAGAGGGCCGAGGAGGTGCCACCACCCTCTGACGAAACTGGGTTGTAGGTCGCCTTGTGTATCTCCCGACCAGAGGAATTCTACCTCCCCTACGAGGCCGACACAACATTGTCCGCTCATAGTCCGTGGGAGAACTTCCCAGCCACGATGGTCATATTTGGCGGGGGTCTGTTGGCTGGAGGATTTCGACTGAGAAAAGTTGACAAAAGGGCTAACATGTGGGTCGACAAGTCAGGAAGATGGTGAAGGAAAAGACCCAAGTCGACACCAGCGGAAGATATATCACAAGTTGGCGCCAGCGGGAGATGTGTTGTGAGTTGACCCAAATTTATGTCGTCGAATGTGTCGATTGATGGCCAATTAAACCGACAGAAAGTGTGGAAACTTTTGAGCGGGAAGGAATTTGAAAGGCTGAGAACGTGGGGAAGTTACAAAGATGGTGGAGTCACACGTGTCACCACCAGGACCAACATTGAGAGAAAAACAGTTATTTCCCTGTTCTATTTAAAGCAATGTCCATTTTCATTTAAAGGGGTGCATTTTGTAACATTGTCAAAGGAATACACTCTGAGTACCAAGCGTTAAGAGAAAAGAGTTCACTCCTGCAAAATGTATAATAGAGTCCATATTTCTTTTTAAAGTAATTTACATTTTCAAATTTTAAGATATCTTTTTTTCAGTTGTTTATTTGCTTGTTTATCAATTCGTGTACACTTTTTCTTCTAGTTTGTTTCCTACTTACTCTAAACGAAAACCATTCTACCAACATCACATAGACTCGACCAGATTGTTCTAGGATTTGTTTAGTCGGTCCCGCAAGTAAACCTGCGTTAGAAGGCCAAAGGTTGTTCGTGCGAAAACCGCGTGCGAACAAATTGGCACGCTCAGTGGGACCCTTTGGTTTGGGTGTATGCATTTATATAGTGGTAAGATGGTGATACCACGTCCAAACAAAGAACTGTCTTCGGAGGGAAATACGGTTGTGACATAAACAACTGATGTTGGCACTGACATTGTATCTGCAGTTTCGACTGCACATAGTGGGTCTGTCGTGATGCCACGTCAACCTGAACCTAGGCCTATAATGGCGGGAACTGGGGGCAGTATGTGCCTAGTTTCACAATGCCCACGCCTTGAGTCTTTGGAATGCCAACAGAGTTCATGTCGAGCTTACATCATAGTGGTCCACTCTTTGGAGAAATTTCATTGTCAGCTTTCTCACCGTATCAAGGATTAGGGCCTTTGGTAAACCAAGTTATTAGGCCCCCAGGGTTTAGTCTTCCATCTCAATCAATTCCGACTTTCACCTCAAGTTCTACCGCCGTTATGAGACAGCAGATGGATGAAAGTAATCACAAAATGGTTCACATGTTGACCCATCAAATGGGCATCGTATTAAGACCATTAATACAATATTCGACCCAAAATTACCAACAGTTGGCGACTCAGATGACATGGATAGGTGATTTCCTAAGCGCTCCTAGGGCCCCGAGTCGAAAAACTCCTCTGCTTCAACCGGAGACGCCAATTTGACAAGACGAAGTCTTCGAAAAAATAATTGACCAGCAACCCCATGAGCTTGAACACACATCTAGGATGGCCCTAAGGCCTCCCGTTATTTTAGTTCATAGAAACCAAAACCCAGACTATGTGGTCAGACAAGTTCGACATGAAGCCATGGCTGGCGAACCAAACTTGGAAGTTATGGTGGAACGGATTATGGTTTGCAATGGAGCAAACTCAGACCTTCGACGGCCGACATATACGTCCCCACTTCTAGACTTTGTTTTGTAAACAGAGCTTCCTAGGGGATGGAAGGTTCCAAAGTTTACCAAATTTTCCTGAGAGACCGAAGAGTCCACCGTCGAACATGTTTCCAGATATCAAATTGAAGCTGGTGACATAGCAAACAATGAGGACTTGAAAATGAAGTATTTTCCGAGTTCCCTCACAAAGAATGTGTTTACTTGGTTTACCATGTTACCCCCACAGTCTGTCCATACCTGGGCACAATTAGAAAGGTTATTTCATGAACAGTTTTACATGGGATAATCGAAAATTAGTCTGAAAGAGTTAGCCAGTTCCAAACGGAAGGCCACAGAGTCGGTGGACCAATATCTTAACAGGTTTAGACTTTTGAAAGCAAGATGGTTCACTCAAGTCCCCGAACATAAGCTAGTTGAGATGGAAGCTGGCGGCCTAGATTACTCGATCAGGAAAAATTTAGACACACAATATCTCAGAGATATGGCACAGCTAGCAGATAGGGTCCGGCAGGTCGAACGTTTGAAAGCTGAAAAAACCCAGGCTAACAAATACCGTAAGAAAGAGAAAGTTTCATATGTAGCCGCTGACGAATACTCTTCTAACAGCGAGGAGCTCATCGGCAAAAGAGAGATTCACGTGGCTGAACTTAAGTCAGGGCCTTCGTACACATGTAAATTATTAAAACCATCAAATGGGAAAAATCCTGTCGAAACTGAAAAACAGATAAATATGTTGCAAAAACTTATACTTTTGATGTATCTAAGTGCGACAAAATATTTGATTTATTAGTTAAAGATGGTCAGATTATTGTCCCTCCTAGGGCAAAAGATCCCCCTTTAGAGCAAAAGAAGAAAAGAGGATTTTGTAAATTTCAAATTTTTCCTTGGTCATAAGACATCTCAATGTGTTCTTTTCAGGGATTTGGTGCAGAAAGCTTTGAAGGAATGTCGGCTTTAATTTGGTGAAAGGACAAAGATGCAAGTTGATGCAAACCCTCTGAAGGTCGAAGAAGCCTTGTACTCGGAGTTGTACGAATGCATGATGGTTGAGACTACTAAAGGTCTCAACAAATAATTGAGAACTGAAACTGTTGAATGCATGATGGTCAATACTACTAATGGTTGAGACTACTGAAGTTATCAACAAACAATTGAGAACTGAAATTATTGAATGCATAATGGTCAATACTACTGATGGTTCCGACAAGAAGTCTGAGGAGGAACTCAAGGCAATTTACCCTCAAGCTGGCAAAAGCCTGACGGATTTCCAAGAGAAATGCAGGGTGAGTGGGTCGAAGGTTGTGTCATGCCCGAGATGCAACACCGTCTTTGATGAAAAGGACGCTGAGAAGTACGATGTTGGTAAGAAAGTGGCATTGCAAGATGGTAAGACATCGGTCCCAAGGTTTGTGTTTGACTAGAACGAGGCTCCTCGTCGAAACGAAGAGTACAGGAAGCTGTTCCAGCAAGCACGACCCAAGACTTTTGTGCCACCATCAGACACACCATGGGATAAGTGGGTGGCACCCATGAGTCAGAAGCGGAGCAAGAGGCTAAAATGGAAGGTGTTGGATCTAGAGAAGGATGCAAAGGTCTCCGACAAGAAGACTGAACCTAGGGGCTATGTGGTTTCCCCCAATTACAAAGGGAAGAATCATATGACAATGACTCAATGAAGGCGGTATAAATGAAATAAAAAGGCTGCCAAAGAGGCTTCGACTTCACAATTAAAGCTCGTCGGGACCTCTGGACTAAAAAGGGGGTGGTGTCGTGAAGGAGAGAATCGTGACAAATCGAACTACAACAATGATTGTGGAAGCTTCAGGAGAAAAGGGGGTGGTGTCAACCCAGAGTTCGAAGTGCACATCTATGGTCGTGAGTAAGAAGGAACCAGAGTACACCCTGAAGGTAGGAAAAACACTTAGAAGGGGGGGGGGGGGGGTTGAATAAGGGTTTCAAATAACAACTATAACAATAGCAAAAATAACAAGGTATTTTTATCCTGGTTCGTTTAAACTCAACCTACTCCAGTCCACCTTATCCAGGTGATTTGCCTTTCTCAACAAGGACTTAATCCACTAAATCAAACTGATTACAGTGTTAACCACTAACACAAACAGTCTTAGTCTTCTCAATAAATCTGACCACACTTGGTCTCTTAAGGAACCTTTTACAAATAAGTAAAATACAATGTGTGTTTAAGAGTTGCTTCTAAAAAGTTATATCACAACTGTGATTTTACACAAATGAAGAACGAATTAAATCTTAGAATGAAGTTGAGATGTTTGGATATTGTTCTTAGATTGTTCAGTAGTTCGTCGTTTGTTGAAATGATGTAGAAGTCTTGTTTAAATAGAATTTCACTTTCATTTCTTAAAGAGCGTGCAGCTGACATTCTGTCTTCTTTGACTTTTCTTTCCCAGAAGAGGAATGTTCAGACAAATCCTTTTTGTCTGAATTCTTGTGTCATGCATGAATGAGGAAATAGTCGTTCAGATAAGGACAAGGAATATGCCAACGGATCTTTATTTGAACAACATCTTCTTTAACAAATCTGGAACAGTCTTGCATCGGATCTTCTGATGATGTTCCTTGTTCTTCAGATCAAAGTTACTCTGTCCAGAGTATTTGCAGCCAAGTGCTTTAGAGTGAATGATCTTTATCAGAGCGGACTAGAATATAAGAGCTTATGTACTTGCAACGTTAAGTACTTCCAGAGTCTTCTGATTCTTTACGTATGCTCTTTCGCTCAGAGTCTTCTGATGCTTCGCTCAGAGTCTTCTGCAGCTTCGCTCAGAGTCTCTTTCATCCAGCATTCAGAGTCTTCTGATTCTTAAATTTCAAAGGAGTTTTTGCTTCTAGATGAATATTAACTTTAATATCTGAAACAAAAACACTTGAATACGATTAGAGTATATATTTACTTCATACAAAATTTCATTAGTGTTATCATCAAAACATAGAGATATATTAAGAACCAATATGTGTTCTAACAATCTCCCCCTTTTTGATGATGACAAAAACTATGGGAAATTTTGTTCAGATTATTAAAAAATATCTCTCCCCCTGAATTGAATACTGATAAAAAAAATAATTACTTCCCTTTCAGCACAAGTATTCTTTCCAGAATCAGAGCAAACTTTAGAGATTCTCAGAGTTTGTTTAGAGTTACTCTAATCAATTTATCTGATGAAAAATTTGAGCTCTGAAATACTGAATTCAAAGTTAGTTATATTTAAACATGTCTGAGTTCCATTTTAGTAACTGTTTATGTGAACAATCAGAATTTCCATTTTCTCCCCCTTTTTGTCATATCAAAAAGAAAAAACTTTTAAAGACAAAGAATAACAGAGGAAAACCATAAAGCATATCATATAATCAGATGGAAAAACCAAATAGTCACAGATGCATTGATAAGACATTCATAAGAAAACAAGATAAGCAAAACAACAGAGAAGTGCACAAAACAAAACAACTAAGAAGAAGAACGAGAAGCCAAAATCTTCAGAAGATTTGTTATCTCAGAGCTTGACTCTTCTTGCTTCGCCATCCAAGTCTTAATCTCAGATGTAGATTCCTCTTGCTTAGCCATCCAATCTTTTATCTCATCTGTTGTTTTCTCTTGTTTGATCATCCATGTCTTGAACTCAGCGTTCTCAGCTTCTTGCTTTTCAACCTTAATCTTCAGATCTTCCACTTCTTCTGTCTTCAACTGAGAAGATTCTGGAACACTCACAGAAGCAGATGCATTGCCAATGACCATTGCAGAGTCATTCTCTATTTACATAGGAGAAGGTTGAGTAGATGCAGAAACGTCTTCAGAAATGGAAGCTTCTGTGGTGACTTTCTCAGTCTGAGAATCCTCAGTCATCTGAAGTGTAGCAGTTTCTTCAGAAGAAGAACATACAACTTCTGGAGGTGAATTTTCCAGCAGAAGAGTTGGAGTTCTGCTAACTCTCAAAAGAGTGAGTCTGACAGCTTCAACAAATCTCACTTTTGCATCGTCAGAGAAAATATCTTGAAGATTTGAAGCTACAGAGTTGAATCTTGTTTTGAATCTTGTCCAGATGGCTTCAGAATCAGCAGGATTGAAGCTTGAGAAGCATTCCTTCTTAACATAAGATAACCACATATTTATCTCTTTTTCAAAACCAGAAAACAGTGCACCAACATCTAGCATAGGTTTGGGTTTCAGATAGGCTTCTAAAGGTGATGTTTTAATGGGAGCAGAGGTTGAAGGTATAGAAAAAGTAGGAATAATGATTACATGAGGATATGGTGAAGAAGGAATATGGACAGATGAGGTATTAGCAATCTTAGGTTTAGAGGGGATATCTGGTTGGAAGGTTGAAGGATTATCAGAAGAATAGATTGGGGAGTTATGAAGTGGTGAGGTAGCTTCTGATGAGTCAGAGTCAGATGAGTCTGAGGAATCAGATGAGTTAAGTGATCCAGATGATATAGAGTGTACGATCATCAAAGGTTGAATGTCAAGAATCTATGGTTCAGGATCAGAGGGGTGAGGTTCATCTGGTTGAGGAATAGAGGATGGGTTTTAGCAGGGGTTGTTTGCTGATGGATGTTGAAAGAAGGTATGGAAGGTACAGATGTGGTGTGTTCAGATGATTGTGGTTGTTGTAGTTCAGAAGGTTGATTTGGTTGAGGTTCAGAGTGTAGTGGTTGATATTTTTGTGGTTCAGATGAATGATGTTCAGATGGTTGGTTTGTAGAAGGGTTTGGTTCAGATGATTTTTGAGGTTCAGGTTCAGAAGAAATGTATTCATAGGTGTGAGGAGGAGAAGGAGTGAGAATTGGTTCATAAGGAGGAGGAGGTGCAGATGTTGGTGGTGTTGTTTCGTGTTCCAAAATAGAAGATAAATTTACATAAGAGTTACCTTTCTTCTTTAAGCATTTAGGCTTTACAGAAGATGCTTCTCCAGAAGATTTCCTCTTAGGCTTTGTAGATCCTTCCTTTGAGACCTTTCTCTTCTTTCTCTTTTTCTCCGCAAAGAAATATGGTCCAGGTTCATTTTCTCTTTTTATCAAGTTTGGTGGCATGGGAGTTCCATCTGCTAAGCATGCAACAATGTAGCTCAGAAGAATTTCCCTTGGTTCTTCAGCAGTGAAGAGAGGAAAATCATCCACGGGAATTCTTCTTCTGTTTACAGCATTAGAGTCCATCTTGACTGGCTCTGATTGAAGTTCCTCTATAAGTCTCATCCTCAGTAGACTTTTCCCATTCAGAGACTTTCCCAAAATTGGAACCAATTCTTCTGTCTGGCCTGCCTCTATCAGATGTGCCACTAGACCATTTTCTATCAGAATATCAGAAATCAATCTGCCCATTGGGATCCAGTTTCTGATCTTCTGATGTTTTATTATGATTTCCTCTCTGGAATGTGTTACATGGCTCCACAGATGAGCAAATAACAAGTGTGGTAGATCCACCTTGATGTTATTTCCCAAGCAATACAGAAAGTACAATTGTTCAGTGATCGGGAAAATAGCAAGTGTACTATTTTTACCGATTGTAGTAATAAGGGAAAAGTCCCAAGTATCGATCTCGAGGACTGCGTAGTAATTAACGGGAGTTTTAGTATTCAAAGGAACAAAAAGTCTAGGGGGTTGTTTGGTAGCAGAGTAACACAACAAGTAAATAAAGACTTATAGATCAATCTAAGAACGATGTTAGGGGAGTGGACACGATGCGAGTAAAGACCATGTAGGATTATCCTGAGATAATAGTTATTAACCTTAATTCATCAGTTCTCAAATTTAGTTTTCCTTAATTCCTTAATAAAAACCCTTTATGAGTTTCATGTACACTAATTCCTCAGTGTCCATGAAAAGCATCAAGCAATAGTTCTGACAATAAAATACGTGATACGGGATATCTCCATTCCTAAGCAATATCTACCGTGATATTATTTTGCAAAAGTGTTAGGTTGACTTTCCAGACTAAAACCTAATCATGAATCGAATTCTACTTTCCAATATGAATACGCATTAAGATTGTTGCAAAATAATATATATATATATATATATATATATATATATATATATATATATATATATATATATATATATATATATATATATATATATATATATATATATATATATATATATATTGCAAAATAATATATATATATATATATATATATATATATATATATATATATATTGCAAAATAATATATATATATATATATATATATATATATATATATATATATATATATATATATATATATATATATATATATATATATATATATATATATATAAGGTGAATAACATAATTCTCATAGAATAATCAAACAAATGTCATTACATCGCAACTTAGGACCACCCCCTAACAACTGGGGGTTTAGCTGCTCATGTTCTTAGTAAAAATAAATGCAATTAGAACTGAAAAGGAGAAGATCATTACAATTCAAGTTGGGTCACTTGGATCATCAATTGCTTCCGCTTTTGATCGATCCTTCATTCTCCAGAAAACTCTCTCCTCAGTTGTCAATCCTATTCTCAATTCAAAAATGTCTGTTTCATTCTAAAAAGTGGCTCTTATATCTAAATTCAAATTACATCGCGAAGTGTCTCAAATGCCCTTCGAAATAGGTCTGACAACATAAAAATTAGAAAAGCAACAAATTCACTATCAGTGGCCATGACACAGGCTGTGTTGTGCAACACGGGTGGCCGTGTCAGGCTGCTGAATCCACATAGTGCATTTTCTTCTACAGGGGCTGCAACACGGGCACCCGTGTTGCTCTTCTGTTCTCCATTTTCCTCTGCTTATCTTGACCGTGTATTCCAACCGTGTCCTCCCTGACACGGGTCGTGTTGTGCAACACGGGTACCCGTGTTGTGCCTCTGAATTCCATTTTTCGACTTTTCTTTGCCTCCGAAACGGTGCGACTGTCGTGCTATCAATTCCTGCCAAAAACACACTAAAAGAAACCAAATCAAACGCACCAGCGGCAAAAGTAATACAAACTTCAAAATAAGACTTGCATAAAAAAACAACTACGAGTAACTAGGATAACAAAAACCAAAGCTTCGAAAACAGATAAAAACAGTGCAAAATCAACAACAAACAGAGTCTGAAAACACAAGTGAAATCCACCGATCAAACTCCCCCGAACTTGAACTTTTGCTTGTCCTCAAGCAAAAAGCTCGCCAAACCGAACTTACAATATCTTTTTGCACAACGGAACCGTCCATAGAACTGTGAGTTACGGTAATGATACTCATACTTGAACTTCTCGTTCCAAGTCCCACTAGGATTAATCTCGGCTTTTCCCTCAAAACAGGTAACATGCAAACACTAGACTGCGGTAAACCACAGACCTCAGCCTCCCTATTGGTAACCTCTCCGACTATGCTTTGTACTTAAGTCTTCTTTTTCGATTTTCATCCCTTTCATTCGGACAATCACTATAACGGCTTTTATGATTTTTCCTCGCGTGCACAAGATTGATCAACGACATTTTTTCCTTTTTTTGGCACTGTTATTATTTTTGAATGGCTTTCAGGTTCGACCGCCGTTGGGCTGAATAACCGGGTGAGGGTTACCTAACTTAGAAGGATTAGTCGTCTAATTGCCCTTTTTGTTTGTTTTTTTTTCTCTGTGCCTTTGCTCAATATTTTTCGTTAACCTTGCACACACGATTCTTATTGATTAAACCAGATTGTCAAAATAAACTACTCAGGGGTACTTCTCATATTAAAGCACTATGGTACAAATCTACACGTTGAACTCGTTCCTATTCGGGAAACCCAGGGTGTCTGCTTTTTACCTATCTCTCAAGATTGTTCCGATTTCATCCTCACAGTTCTTTTTCTGAGCATTCTATATACTTTCTCATCACCTCACTCACAGACATCTCCACCAAACAGTTCCCAAACCAACAATGTTATTAATTTTATTAGCTCAATGTCAGGGGGTTTTCACTGTGGAATTGCTATCATGCTTTCAAACGAACACTTAAAAATAAATAACCAAATAAAGAAAAACAAAAACAAAAACACACAAATAAAATACCCCCACACTAGGATTCAACAGTGTCCCCACTGTTGGAACACCAGTAGCAGGGGACTCACAGAGTTCATGGTTGCGGAGGTTGGTCGCGCAGCATCATTTGCCGCATCCATTCGTGCATTTCACCGATCAACCTGCCTTGGCGGATTTTTTCGTTTCCTTGCCTTGTCTGCTCATCGCCTTGCCTTGTCTGCTCACTTCGGAGATGACACATCTCACTCTCCATCCATTCCCATTCTTTTTTAGACAAGCTCCAAGAGCCGGAGCCGGAGCCGGACTCCTGATGGGGTGAGACTCGAGTAGTCGGTATAGGCGCTTCTTCTGCCTGATCTCCTTTATCCTCAAAAAATTTTGTACCTGTACCATCATAAAATTGGTCGTCTTCATCCTACATTGTGTTCTCATACAACCAGTTATTCACATTTTGAATACTAATAAAGTCAGGTGCAGGTAAAGCGAGGAGATGATAGTTTCGGCTTACCAAGGAGTAGTAACTATCAAAGATTCGAATCATACCTTGGGCAGTTAGGGTGGCTAGATCTATCTTTGTCTTACCTGCAACAGTGGGTTCCTCCCTCAGGAGAGGACCGTGGCCAAAGTGATTGGCGATTTGAGTGATCATACCGCCTACACTGATTTCGCCGGAAGGTGCATTCGCAACCCTCTTCAGATGGTCAGCTGCAAAGGCAGCCACATTGATGAGCTCTTGATTCGCCATGCCATACATGAAGTACAGCTCCCTCTGAGTTGCCACTCATGTGATGTCATCCCTGCCGAATAGTGTATAGGCCATCCCTTTTTGAGCGTACCTGAAACACGAGTTATGAATACACGAGGCTTTTGCCGCCTTAGCGACATAATCAGTTCTTCCTGTGATGGCCCTCCAGAAGTCCCCTGCACTAAAATTTCCCGGAGGGGCTCCAGGTCCAAAATTGGGGAGCTTCAGAATATCTCCCAATTCGGCTACTGTCAGGTTATGGTCAGTATCAAATAGGAGAAATCTAAGTGTGACATAGTATTCTTCCTCCACACCTGTCCACCTGTGCTTTAACTAAAATTCTAAAGTACTTAAGAGTTCAACAATTATGCAGTCATAAGTCGGTGCTTCCAATTGCATAAATTCCAGCATACCAAGAGTGTGAAACATCCTATGGACTTCTACTCTCAGCCCTAGATTATCAAGCATAGTGTTACAGATATACCTTGTTGGGGTGAGCTTACGCTTGATGATGTTGGAATATTTCTTCTGATGATCCGGGTCTTTAAAGAGTATGCTGTGAGGATTCGCCATTCGGTGTGCTCTCTTTCTGGGGCGCGAAGTTTCCGCCACGGATTTTCCTGTGTCTCTACGAGGCGACATTGTTTATCCTTCAAAACACAAACAACACAGACAATTCAAAAAAATTCGAAGTCACCGTTAGAGAAAACGCAACCGTAGGAATGAGCACAAGGATGAGGGGAACGTTTTTTATGAAGGGCGGAAGTGCTTTCGATGAGTGGGTGTTGTGGAGATTGAAGCTTTTATGGAGAGGAGGCAATGGAGGTTAAGGGTTTTGTGAGGGAGAAGAAGGTGGGAGATGAAGTGATAAGGTAAAATGAGATGAAATGGGTGGTTACTAAAGATAAGTGGGAAGTAAAGAGGTGGGCCCCACATGGGTAAAACTGTTTTGTTACTGTGCGCCTTGCAACACGGGTCGTGTTGCACCCCCTGTAACTTAATTTTTTTTCAACATAAAACACCTGCAACAGGGGCCGTGTCACACAACACGGGCACCCGTGTTGCACCCCTGACTCCACACGTTTTTTGCCCAGATTTGCTACAGCCTGACATGACCCGTGTTGTGCAACACGGCCACCCGTGTCAGGGTACTGACTTTTCAAATTTTTCGCTCTCTTCTGGTTTCCGACAATCTTCTTTGACCGATGAACCGCGAGTTAACCAAAACCTGTTGAAACAAGAAACAAAATGAAAATGTGAGTGTAAAATACGTGGGTTGCCTCCCACGAAGCGCTTCGTTTTACGTCGCCTGGCTCGACGGTCCTTCATCTTATCTTGTGAGATGAACGACATTGTTTCGATCTTTCTGCTGCCCCTCGTAGTAAGGTTTCAAACGCTGACCATTTACTTTAAAAATGTCTCCGTTTGCTTGATTTTTTAGCTCGACTGCTCCGTGCGGAAACACCTTATGTACTATAAACGGTCCTGACCATTTTGATTTAAGCTTTCCCGGAAAGAGTTTCAGTCGGGAGTTGTACAACAGTACTAATTGTCCTTCCCGAAATTCCTTCTTCTAAATTCTTCGATCATGCCATTTCTTTGTTTGATCTTTGTAAATTTTGGCATTCTCATATGCCCGGTTCCGGAATTCCTCTAGCTCATGGAGTTGGAGAGTTTTAGACTCTCCTGCTTTGGTGAGGTCTAGGTTAAGGACTTTTGATGCCCATAATGCCTTGTGTTCTAACTCTAGAGGCAGATGGCAAGCTTTACCATAGACCAGTTGGTAAGGGGACATACCAATGGGTGTTTTGTACGCAATGCGATACGCCCAGAGAGCGTCGTCCAGCTTTACTGCCCAGTCCTTACGGGAGGCACGCACTGTTTTCTCTAGTATTTGTTTGAGTTGTCTATTTGACACCTCGGCTTGCCCGTTGGTTTGAGGATGGTAAGGGGTAGCTATTTTGTGCTTCACATTATACTTAAGGAGTAACTTTTCCATGAGATGATTCAGGAAGTGAGTTCCTTCATCACTTATAAGGGCCCTTGGTACTCCAAACCGAGAAAATATGTTCTCCTTCAGAAACCTGACCACTACCTTAGCATCATTGGTTGGTAGTGTCACTACTTCTACCCACTTCGAAACATAGTCAACTGCCACCAGTATATAATTTTTTCCAAATGATGGTGGGAATGGTCCCATAAAGTCAATCCCCCAAACATCAAACAACTCTACTTCTAACATGGAATTTTGCGGCATCTGGCTTCTTTTCGAGATATTTCCAGTCCGTTGACATCTGTCGCATTCCTTAACGACGTCTTGGGCATCCTTGAACAAAGACGGCCAATACAACCCCGATTGGAGGACTTTGGCTGCGGTGCAGTCACCACTAAAATGCCCTCCATAATCTGAATTATGACATGCTTCGAGCACCTTCCTTTGCTCATCTTCAGGAACACATCTTCTGATCAGTCCATCCACCCCTCTCTTGTAAAGAAACGGGTCATCCCATAAGTAAAACCTACAGTCATAAACAAACTTTTTCCGCTTGTTAGAATCAAAGTCGTCAGGTATTAGACCCCCGACCAAATAGTTGGCGTAATCAGCAAACCAAGGGACACCATGAATAACTAGGATGTGTTCATCAACAAACTCATCCTTTATTGGACGCTTTTCCTCGTTTTCTTCAATCGGTGACATTCGCGAGAGGTGATCAACTACAGTATTTTCACATCCTCTCTTATCACGAATCTCCACATCGAATTCTTGGAGAAGTAGGATCCATCTCAGAAGCCTGGGCTTTGACTCCTGCTTAGGAAAAAGATATTTTA
Organism: Lathyrus sativus; assembly: GCA_963859935.3. NCBI lineage: Eukaryota > Viridiplantae > Streptophyta > Magnoliopsida > Fabales > Fabaceae > Lathyrus > Lathyrus sativus. Next base: position 300,541,400 of record OZ012739.1, read on the forward strand.
AAGCAGCATGGTCAGTATAAACAATCACTTTGGAACCCAACAGATATTGCCTAAATTTGTCAAAGGCGTACACCACCGCTAGCAACTCCTTTTCGGTAGTTGCGTAATTCATCTGTGCAGGGTTCAAAACGTGACTAGCATAGTAAATAACATGCAAAAGCTTCTCTCTCCGCTGCCCCAACACAGCCCCCACCGTGATGTCACTGGCGTCACACATGATCTCAAACGGCAGAGACCAATCGGGGGCAATCACAATTGGTGCTGACACTAACTTATTTTTCAGGTTTTCGAATGCGTCAGCACACTTCTTATTGAACACAAATGCTGTGTCCTTGACTAACAAGGAAGTCAATGGTTTAGCTATCTTGGAGAAATCTCTTATGAACCTGCGGTAGAAGCCTGCGTGACCCAAGAAACTTCGAATACCTTTCTCGTTCACGGGTGGTGGTAACTTAGATATTACTTCCACTTTTGCTTGATCGACTTCGATCCCTTTGTGTGAGATTTTGTGACCAAGGACAATGCCCTCTCTTACCATGAAATGACATTTTTCCCAATTTAGGATCAAGTTACTTTCCTGACATCTCTGCAAAACAAGTGAAAGGTTAGTTAAACAATTATCAAATGATGACCCAAAAACCGAAAAATCATCCATGAAGACTTCCATATGTTTCTCAAGCATATCCGCAAAAATAGAAGTCATGCATCTTTGAAATATCGCTGGGGCATTACATAACCCAAATGACATCCTCCTATAAGCAAAAACTCTGTACGGGCATGTGAAAGCCGTCTTCTCTTGATCCTCCGGCGCAACCGTGATTTGGTTGTACCCGGAGTATCCATCTAGAAAACAATAGTAATCGTGCCCAGCCAATCTTTCTAGCATCTGATCAATGAATGGCAACAGAAAGTGATCTTTTCTGGTGGCCAAATTAAGTCTCCTATAATCAATACACACCCTCCAACCAGTGACTGTACGCGTAGGAATCAACTCATTCTTGTCATTAGTCACCACAGTTGTACCTCCTTTCTTGGGCACCACGTGAACAGGGCTCACCCATGAACTGTCCGATATAGGATAGATAAGTCCAGCATCCAACAATTTCACCACTTCCTTTCTTACGACTTCCTTCATAACGGGGTTCAGTCTTCTCTAGGGCTGTACAACCGGTTTGTGGTCTTTCTCCATAAGGATTTTGTGCATGCAAACTGTAGGACTTATACCCTTGAGGTCTTCGATTTTCCATCCAATAGCACTCTTAAATTTTTTAAGAACCCCAATCAGCTGTTTCTCTTGGACACTTTTCAAACTAGAGCTAATAATGGCGGGGCACTTTTCCTCGGTGTCTAGAAAAACATATTTGAGATTCTCCGGAAGTTGTTTCAATTCCAAACCTTTATGCTTTTCGTCATTACCTTCCAGCGCTATAGGTTGCCTTAAGTCTTCCCATCGGTGTGGTCGGGATCCCCTTTGAAATGGTCGAGTTTCCAACATTTCGACTACTTCCATGTCATTCTCATCCACTTCTTTATCTTCCTTAAAAATTGACATGCTTAACACTCTCTCAAGGGGTAGTTGGATCACACTCTCCAAATGTTCACTCTCTACAACTTGTTCTAGCACTTGTATGTTGCTACTTGTGCCAAAATCCTGTTTATGCTTCATGGTATTCCTAACATCAATTTTTAACTTCTCGTCATATACCTTCAAGGTCAGGGTGCCGCCTTCCATATCTATCATGACTCTCCCAGTTTCCAAGAATGGCCGACCCAAAATTAACGGAATTTCTTCGTCTTCCGGCATCTCTAGTATCACAAAATCAACCGGAAACACAAATTTATCTACCTTAACCAAAACATCTTGAACCACTTCATACGGCTGCTTAACCGAATGATCAGCAAATTGGAGAGTCATCCGAGTGTCTTGAACCGCACCAATACCTAATATTTTGTAGATGGACAAGGGCATGAGGCTAATACTTGCTCCCAAATCGATTAAAGCTCTGTTGAATGACCTATCACCAATAGTGCATGGAATAGTAACAACTCCACTGTCTTTCTTTTTCACCGGAATCTTCAGACCCTGCAAAATAGCACTACAAGTTTCAGTTAGAATAACAGGTTCGGACTCACTAGTCCGCTTCTTAGCAATGATGTCCTTCATGAATTTGGCATAGGTGGGAATTTGTTCTAGTGCCTCCAACAACGGAATGTTCAGCTCTAACTTTTTAAACAGTTTAAGGAATTTCTCGAAATTCCTCTCTTGCTGTCCTTTCTTTTTATTTCTTGAGGGGTATGGCAGCTTGATCACCGGTTTTGGTTCTACCACTTTTTCTTTAGTTACCGGTACCGGTGTCACCACTTCTTCCTCAACCACTTCATTTTCTTTTATCTCCAGCTCAACTTCAATCATCTAATCATTTAGTTATGTTTCCTCTTCTTCTACTTCCTTGGATTTTCCACTTCTTGTTACTACCGCCTTAATTTGGTGGTGATCCTTCGGATTTGGTACTGTAGCACTTGGAAGTGTACCCGATGCTTGCGAACTCGCTAGCTGTTGAACAATTTGACTCATTTGTACTTCAAGATTTTTAATGGATGCGCCAGCATTCCTGAAGTTGCTCCTTGTCTCTTCTTGAAATTGAGAACTTTGGGAGGCCATTTTTTCAATGGCTACTTCCCAATCAGCTTTTCTAGGAGCTTGTTGTTGATATTGAGGTTGGTACGGTTGCTGCTGGTATTGTTGCTGCTTGTTGCATCCCAAAATTTGCCCAACCTTTTCTAACCTAGGTTTATGTTTCAATTGCATAGTCATTTGCATTGTCATTATGCATAGTGTCTTCATCTGCATTGCATATCATAGGCAAGCTATCTTAAAGGGGGATCAAAGTGATATTCTTATCTCAGGAGGTATATCTAAGGGTTTCATTCATATTCAAGTCTACTCAGGTCATCAGAGAAGACTTTGAGCTTTGAAGTGTTGACAGGTTGATCAGTGAGTTCTCTCCTATCTTGAGATTGTTTGGGAATCATCAGGGGGTGTGTGAGCTATGAGCCAAGAGCATGAAGTGTGTATGGATGTTATGAAGATCCTAGGTGATCATTTTTGAGGAGAACCAAGTCATTGGAATGATTGCAAGAGCCTCAGTTGAAGTCAGTCAACACCAGGTCAACACTAGGTCAAAGAAGTGTTTTGAAGGGCATCAAGGAGCATTTTAAGAATGTGGGATTCATTATTTGCTATATGTATATGGTTATGATGTTGTGATAAAGAAAAATCAAGAGGAGTCAAGGAGAAGAGGAGTTACCAAATTAGGGTTTCAGTGTAAAATCCCCTGATTTAGGTCAAACTTCAAAGCAGTGTAACTCAAGATGCAAGCTTCATATGAATTTATGGTCCACATGAAACTTGTAGAGTATATTCATAGCTTTAATTTTAGTGGTGGAAGTCATCAAGATGATTTGTAGAACTCAAGTTATAGCTCTTGCAAGTTACAGGTCATCTGAGGGCACTGAAATTTGTCTGTGAAAGTTGTCTGTATTCCAAGCAACTTTTGACCTTCAAGGATATTTCAAATGGATTTCTGGGCAACATTAGAGTTGTTCCTTATTGTCTTAGCTTTATATAATGGTATGGTATGCCTTCATATGATTTGTGGAACTCTACTTATGGTCTTGGCAAGTAAAGGGTATTTTGGTCATCTGAGGATTACAGGTCATTCTTAGCCTATGCCTAAAACTCATACAAGGAAGCTTCAAATGAAAAACTTCACAACATCAAAGTTGCTAAGAATGCCATTTTAAGTCTAGAAAAGAATTCATGGAAGTTTGGAAATGCATGGAATGAGACTTGACCAAAGTTGGTGGAAAATGACCTAAAAAAGGCATATAAGTTGAAAAAGTTGAAATGAAAAATTGGTTTGAGAGATCTACAAATCCAATATGGGTCATCCAATATACCAAATTGATTCCAAACAATATTTTGAAGACATTGGTTCAGCCACTTTTTTGAGTTAGGGCTTAAAAATGGGACTTGCTTTGTAATATTGTTTCTTGCATCATAAGGCAACTTGGTAAAACTCAACACAAGGCAAGGAAAGGCTTAGTTTTCACACATACACTCCCAATATCTCATGAAAGGAGATTTTGACACAAGTTTGGAAAGGATGCAAGCATGAGAGGAGATGATTCAAAGTATCATCACATGAGAAGTTCATGAATTTTCCACAACTTTCTAGAATCCTCTAGGATCAATCTAGAAACTTCTCAATCTGTTAATCATCATCTATATATTGAGAGTGAATCATTGGTGCAAGGGGTTGGTGCATTGAGGGGGGGAATAGAGAGAATTAAGAGATTGCTTCCATTGTAAGAAAGTGAGAGTTCATTGATAATACTTCATTTCTGTCCAAGTTTCTTCTTCATATTCAATCTCTGGATCATAGTGAGGGAGAAGAAGCATGCTTAGAGGTCCATTAATGGCATCTTGAAGAGTTGGCATTGAAGATTCAAGAACCTACATCAGAATTGCAGCCAAGAATCCAAGCATCTTCCACCATTTCTTTTGCAAACAGAAGGCTCCTTGCATCCCTAAGATCACTAGTGAGGCTTGCCAAGACTTGGAAAGCAAGATTCCATAGCCATCTCCATCTATATTGCAGGTTTGCAATCTGACTCGTGCACTCTTATTTAGGGCTTGTTAGTGTTTATTTTTAGGTTAGAAGTATTATGTTAGGGTAGTAGAGCATGTATGCGATCTGTTGTGACCATTAGTGAAGGTTTGATCCATGGCAGTTTTTCTTTGATGGCCTAGAACACTCCATTTAGGGCATGATGATACTAGTGAGATAGCTCAGAATACTCACCATAGTCTCTAGATCATGATAGTATAGTTTGAGCAAATTCCATCACCATGCATGACAGAGCTAATCAATGGTGTCCAAGACTTATAGCTATCGGGTTTAATCATAGAGGGGGTTTCAGGAAAATCTAGGGCTAGGATCTTGTAGAGGGTGAAGAGTAGAGTAATTTTGGTTTTAAGATCGAAGGATTTGGTTGAGTGAGGAAGGAGCACGAAAAGCATGAAGATTCCTGCATGGACATGAATTTCTGAGTTTAGGGTTTTGATTTGGGGACGATGAAGGATAGCCGTCCGATCGTCCTGGTTAATTGACCTTTTCACCCAATCGTGTGGTCCAAATTCAATTTAAAAAATGGAGGGAGCTGACCGAAGCGAAACGCAGCGTTTCACTAAACGCGTGTCTGGGTTGGATCTCAAATTTCTATCCCCACCCCCCAATTGATAAGCCCAATGAAATACACGTGATTTTACTGCTTTTTGCACCGAGGTTTTATCATTTTCTCTTTTATTTTTTATTCATTTTTCTGAGCGTGTTGGGCTTAGCATATTTGATATTCGCACCCCTGGTTTCATGGCCCACCTGGAATTTTAACTGAGCGAAGCTGCTATTCAGACCCCCTCCCCCTTTTATTTCTATTTTGTGATTTTAATTCCTTTAATATTTTTAATGTCTTTAAAAAATCATAAAAAATAGGAAATTGCTTAGTTTTAATTGGTTCTTTTTGCTATAGGTCCATAATTCTGTCTAGAAAAATACCAAATAATAAAATTGACATTTTATTTTGTTTTAATATTTTTCATGCATTTTTCTTGTAAATAGCATTTTAATGAGTTTAGTTTAGTACTCAAATTTGTTGATTTTTGTTCTAATAGCTCCCCTTAGATTTAGGGTTCATTCTTTTTAGAGTGATTAGTATAGGACTTCAACTTGTATATAAGATTTAATTCATAATTTTAGGATTAATTTTTAGGTGATTTGGTTAAGTGTGATTAGTGTGATCAAAATTAGGGTTTTAAGTGAGCATAGGTGAAATAGATTAATTCTTTTAGGAATTTTCATTTGGTTTTTGGGGTATGGGACTATAGGGGTTATGGGTATAGGATAGATCCCTTAGAAAATATTAGGATTCCCTTACTGCTATTGGTATATTGCTTATATTGATTGATCTGTGTGGTGTGCCCTCTTTAGGGTTATGTTTTGTCTGTGTGGGGTATTGGGATTGTTTGGGACTTGGGGGAGAGCTGAAGACCTGAAATGATGAAGCCCGTTTGAAGATCAGAGAATGAAGACCAACTTCCAGAGTGAATGAGGAGTATCTCTTGCTGGCAGCTGTTGAAGTTTGTAGGATCTAGGAGTTAGGCAGAGCCCTAGGGTAGCAAACTTGATTCTCAAACATGGAAGGCCTTGTCCGCCTCCATCCTTTCTCTATGATTCAAAGTCTCTTTCAAATATCCACCTCCTTCCTTTGGAAGGATTAGTGAATGTATTTGAAAGATAGAACTTTTGAGGGAAAATTGTCTGTATAATGTTAACAGTTAATGAGCCACCCTTGGTAGGCAGTTTACTGTTTAACATTCGTTCACTCTTGTGATTGATTCCTCAGCTTGGAGGTTAGGACTTGAAGAAAAGCCATTGGGAGATTGAAGATAATGACTGATGCTTGCGTGAAGCCTGAAGATGAAGTCAGATGCTGATGAAGACTGCTTTGCTGTTTAGCTTTTGCTGTTTTATTTCTTGATGTATTGTGTGATTTCCCGGATTGTATTGTTTGCTGTTTAGCTTGCTGGGTTGAAAGTGAATCCTGTTCACTTTTGCCTATTGTTTTCTAGGTTCTAGGTTGAGTGGGACTCCCTTGCCTCGCTTGTATTGTTGCATCCATGCATTTTACTGCTTTATTGTATATATCAGCTGTTTCTGTTTCCGGCTATTCCCTTAGGATCTCTGTTTCTCTCTGCGCAAGAGAGGAGCATGATAGACATTAGGAGTTAACCCATGCATGATAATATTAGGGTAGATTTTATTCCCCTTTTCCAACCCTAGGATTTTAGAGTGTCATCTCTTCTTCTTTCAAACAACAGAAAAACACTAATAAAGGTTATAACAGAGACTAATTCACTTCTTCCGTCAAAAGATTTGAACAAACGTCAACCTTTTTGCAATAAGAAAACCCTTGTTTAAGGTGAGATTTTTCATAAAAGACACCTGAACAGCTTGTGTCGTGCGTAGCCCGAACTACGTTTGCTCTGATCTCCCATGCGGTGTGGAAGTACGTAGGCATAGGATGCGATATCCTAGCGAGCAACCTTCACTCACCTTCACCCGTAGTTAGGCGAACTACGTTGACTCTGATTTCTCGTTTTCAGACCTCGTCCTTTGGTTTAGATAGAAGTGTAATCCGTACAAACCAAGCAAGTGTGGATCCCGTCGAGTACGACGGACGTGAGGGGTGCTAATACCTTCCCCTTGCGTAACCGACTCCCGAACCCAGGTGTTGGTTGCGATGACCATACCTTTCCCCGTTTTTTGCAAGGTTTACTTCGAGCGTTTCCTTTCCCTCCGTTGGGATAAATAACGCACGGTGGCGACTCTTCTGTCAGCCGGCGCCGATTTTCGCAGTAGCGACAGCTGGCGACTCTGCTGGGGATCCAACGTCCCCTGGCTGCTAAGGACTGCGATAGTTCCTTATGCATTTGGGATCCAACGTCCCTTAAGAGAGTCAATCCTAGCGCTTATTTTCCCGTAGAGGATTTTGTATGGATTTATATTTCTGTCATTTACATTTCAGCATTATATTATTGATTATTATTGCTGTATTGGGGTTGTGACGGGTGTTCCATGATTGAGAGATAAGTCGGACCTGGGCTTGAGTGCACCTAGAATTAGAGTAGAAAGTAGTGGGCGCGTGCTGGCTTTGCTTGCATTAGTGTCTCATGAAATCTACACTCGGACGAGGTTCTTCTGGTTGGCTTCTTTTTCTACCCTTTGGGTCGAAGGGGTTGTTGGTCAGCTGAATTGTCGACTCCGGGAACCGATCATTTGGAAGTTGGCTAAGTGAGGCCTCTTCAGGATTTGATGATGCCACTCCTTCTGGGAATCGTATCATCAACCCTGAAAGTCTGTGACGCCGACGACCGCATAGGATGCCATACCTTTGTCAGTTACTAGGACATCCACCTGTGAGAGGGTTTGGGGTTATGCAGGTAACTAGACCTCCAGATACCGGTTATTTCTTGATCAGAGATCCTTGGTATTTATGGATAGTTGTGAGGTCTATCAGAGACCAGCCAGAGTTATGGTATGAGGTCTATCAGAGACCAGTTGGAGTTATGTTATGAGGTCTGTCAGAGACCAGGTGTGGGTTATATTATTGGGTCCATCCGAGACCAGGCTGGAGTTCTTTGTGAGGTCTGTCTGAGACCAGAGTTTGATGAGTATTGGAGGGTCTGTCTGAGACCTGTTCTTGGTGTGACTTGGGCTTCTTATTCAGGGCACTTGATCCCCTGTTGCAGCTTCTTGCATTGCATTATTTGCACAACCATTTATCATTGCATTTTGCATACATACTCATATTTGCATTACAGGTACTTTCAGGATTGCAGAAAAGCGGGTACACCGTTACCCTACAAGAACCAACCAGAAGAAGATCATGGACGCCATGCAGATTGAAATGCAAGAGATGCGTGACAGGATGGCCCTGTTCATGCAAACCATGGAGACCATCGCCAAAGGGCAGGAACAGTTGCAGAGTCTGGTGCAGCCATTGGTTACTCGTGCTGAGATCAACGGCACCCCGCGTGGTGAAAATGTGGCTAACTCTCCCAGGGTCGAAAATCATCAAAGTGCTGATCACATTCCAGTCGCTGGGCTGAACAACGGAGAGGTCGGTCCTGCTGGTGGGAACGGAAATACTGGTAACACTAATGGAGACACTACAGGAGTGTTCGTAGGGAACGTCAACCAGGGTTTTAACATGGGTGCGGAGAACGTCGGGCTGAATGGCGGCAATGGTAATCAGGGCTTTCAGGGTATGAATGTGGGATATGGCAATGTGGCTGGCGCCAAAACTGGATACGGAGACCATGGTTATGGTAACGCAGGATATGGAATGGGTATGAACAACGGCCAGGATATGGGCAACCTGAGGGGTGACCCCAGGTACTTCCAAGCAGGTCTGGGTCGTAACGCTGGACATGCTGCATATGAAGAGATACCTCGTTGGGAGGATCATCAGGAAGACGTTTTCTCCGGTCATAATGAAGGCTACGGGAGGCCTACAGGGGACAGCCTCCGCATGAGATTGTTGGAAGAAAAGGTAAATGGTCTGGCTAATCAGAACGCTGTGGGACTGGATATGTCCAACATGGGGTTGGTACCAGGGCTGAGGGTACCTCTGAAATTCAAAGCGCCATCTTTTGATAAGTATAGAGGCGACACGTGCCCGAGGGTGCATGTCCGTTCATTTAACAGAAGGATGTCTGCGTATTCAGACGACGAAAAGATGCTTATGCACTTTTTCCAAGACAGCTTGTCAGGGCCGTCATTGGAGTGGTACATGAGCCTGGAGCCAACACAGATCAGGACTTGGAAAGAATTGGCGGAAGCTTTCGTGAAGCATTACCAATACAACAGCGATCTCGCTCCTAACAGAGTTCAGCTGCAAAGCATGTCCCAGAAACCCAAGGAAAGATTCAAAGAGTACGCCCAGAGATGGCGTGATTTGGCTGCTAGAGTACAACCCCCTATGGTCGAGCGGGAAATGATGGACTTGTTCGTAGGGACATTCTCAGGAATGTACTATGACCGGCTGCTCAACTTCTCAATGAGTACCTTCTCCGAGCTGATCCTGATGGGGGAGCATATAGAGAACGGGATAAAAATTGGTAAGATTCAACCGGGAGAATCTGCTTCAGCTGGAAGCAACAAGAAAGCCTTCGGTGGTAAAAGGCAAGATGATGCTAATGCGGTGTATAACGTTCAGCGGAGAAATAGGAATCAGAATCGGCGTCCACAGCCTCAAGTTGCAAGTGTGACTATTCCGGGACCACCTCAGCAACAGAGACAACAACAGCAGCAGGCTCAGCAGCAGCCTAATCAGAATCAGCGGAGGTTTCAGGCTCCAAGACCAAGAAGGATATTTGAGGTACCGCCAGTATCTTACGCAGAGCTCCTTCAGAATCTATTGAAGTTACAGCTAGTTGAAAAAAGAACCTTGGCGCCGCCGACTGGCACGCCACCGGTAGGGTACAACATCAACGAGCACTGTGATTTTCACTCTGGTGCACCCGGGCACAACATCGAGAACTGTTTAGCTTTCAAGCACAAAGTGCAAGATCTGCTTGATAGCACAGCCATCAATTTTGGGAAGGAAGGTCCCAATATTACACAACAACCAATGCCAAACCATAAATAGGCTGGAATATGGTGGACAAAGAGGAGTTCTATAGTTCGGGTGGGCCGTTAAAAGTAGATCAGAACAGTGGCAGGCTGCCTCTAATAACTGATTGTGAGGATAGCTGGTTCAGCAACAGGACAGATGTGAAAGCCCGGTTCTCGGAAGCTGGCGTTTTTCTTTGTTTTATCTTGTCATTTCTTTACGTTTGTAGTTTCTTTCATGTTTGAATTGCAATCTTGTTCGTAAAACTTGTTATTTTCATTTCAATTGATGATAATGAAATAAATATGCATGTTTTGATTAAATCCATTCGTGTTCACTAATTGTTTTTGCAAATGTCCAACGCCTGGTTAAGAGGAATCTGAGGAGGATGACGAAAATGAACGACATGCAGCTTCTGATTGTATGCTTTTGAAATAAAACCTGTTGATGATGTACAGGCATTGTTTCAAATCCCTAAACACCGGAGTTATAAGGAAGATAATCCCTTGTCAACCCCTTTGAGCCTAGTAGTAGGAGTTCTTTCTGCGAATGAAAAACCCTCAATCTTAACTTGGGGCAGGGTAGGTGTTAGCTAATTTGACCGAGCGTTCAAGTTGCAAAAGGAGTGTCCGTTCGAGGATCAATCACACCTCTAGAGGTCGTGCCTAAAAAACCACAATGGTTAAATCAAGAGTGAGGCAGTCACATTATTCTCCAATGAGTCGGGCAACCAGTGTCACACGCCTTGTTCGAAAAAAGAAAGAAAAAAAAAGAAAGAATCAAAAGCCCGCTAAGTCACAACTTCAAGACAAATGACTTAGGCAAAAATGAGGGCATCCCGCTGGACTTAAAAAATCAAAAGAACTCAAAAAGAGTCCGTCCAGGCAAAAGTTAGGGATAAGAAAAAAGATGAAAGGAGGACAAAAAGAAAAATCCTCAAATCAAATGCGAGTCGTGTGACCCTAAGTGTCAAAGACGAAAAGTGAGTGGCTGTCACTCCAAAAACTCATGGGTTTTCGAACTATCACTCCTATCTTTCAGCCTCTGAGAGGTGAGCGCTAAGGTCGAATTAGCTGAATATAGGATCGGAGAACATCAAGGAGAATGGGTGGGTTAAAATAAACTTTGAGCCTTTATCCTTTCCTTCAAAACCGTGAACCTGACCACGTTATAACCTTCAAAAGTCCTAATTGAAGCAGGTTGTTTCGAAAGCATACTTCGGTAAAGGTCGCGTCGATTCTGACTCCTGAAAGGGTTCCTCTTACCATGTTGGTATTGATGTTGATAAATGTTTTGTGCAGTGTATGCTATAAACTGTTTTTCCCTTTTCCCAGTGAACAGATTGGATGTCAAAACTGTCATATGTGTTGCATTAATATGTCTTTTACGCAGAGCAACTTGTTTTACTTGCGAGTAAGCGCTTGACAGCAGGAAAGTTTTCTGCAATGGAAAGTATGGTCAGGATAGAATACAGAGCGCCCGAATGTTCCGAGAGCAGGGGCAAGCTATTATCGTGATTCCCAGTCAGGTCAGCCATGCGAAGTCAGCTACTCTGGGGCAATCAGGTCGAGATTCAGTAAATCTCTCGTAGTTGGAGGTACTGTTCTGGATCAGCTAATCGGGGGCAAAGTCATGTGAATCAGGGGCATTGAATTCCAGTGAGTTCGGAATCAGTTAGTCTGAGGGCAAGTCCCGAAGCTTCAGTTGACCAAAGGGCAGTATGCTTGAGAGGCAACTAATCAGAAGTGAGTCTCCTCGAAGATCCAATCAGGGGCAGTCATGCAGAACGTAGAGATTTGAAAGCAGACACTTCAGGTGGATAATCAGATCAGGATAAGTCGCTAGAACGCTCATTCAGGGGTAAGTCACCGCAGAGGACGTTGAAACCAACTGGGTTGATCAGGGCTAATGGAGGTTGACTCTTTTTGTCGTATAGATACCGGGGCAAGTAATCTCGAGGTCGTCTCATAGCAAGCGGTTCAGCGCAAGTATTCCCAGGAGTTAGATAGGGGCAAATTGAGTGCACTGAGGCAAGTTATTCAAAAGCTCGCAAAGTTCCCTGCCAGAGTCCATGGCAGGATGGTACCCTCTCCAGAGGATGAACGTTGTGCCCTTCCCCAGTAAAGTCGCCCCAGGAAAAATTGAATGTTGTCTCCCCAGGAGAGCGGAGATTGCGTCAAAGGAAAAGATCAATGTATCTTCAGTTCAGAATTAGCTCATCAAGCAGAGCAGAGTCTTCCCCAGTGAAGGTCAAGTCAAATGTGATTCACTTCCCAGAAAGTTCTTGTGCAGTGCAAATCAGAATGTGTAGTTCAATCCCCAGCTCAGTGATAGCGGGATGATTTCCCCAGCTCAGTGATAGCAGGAGAGGTTCCCCACAGAGTGGGATCAGGTGGTTGGAGCTGCTGAAAGGAGTTTTCCCGAGCAGGATTGTCCGGTCTTTTCCCAGCAAGTCGCTCTTCCTCGTCAGGAGGACCTTTCTCAGCAGGATTTTGTAGTTTTGAGTTCGTGAGCTACTTTCCCAGCAGGATGGTTATCCCCAGCGGAGTTAGTTCGTCTTTCCAACATCTATTTTGTTGAAAGCGTATCGGTGGTATTCCGGTCATCCCCAGTGGATCCAGCTTGTCTTCAGCATTTATTTTGCTGAAGCAACTCTTTGCATAAGCATGCATCATCATACTTTGCATTTTACCTAAATACGTAGCATTTCCATGCAATATGGAAGCATTGCGTCATTATCAAACGTGCATTTTTGGAACATAAGCTAGGTGGTTACCTCTTCAGTTTCAGATATGTGTGTTCCTTGCCGATAAGAGAAGTCGTGGTTCAGGAAGATGTTGATTTGTGGTCAAAGTATGTAGTGATCGTATTTGTACCATATATGGGGTTCATGTCGTAGGACACGCAGTGATCGTGTTGATATTGGTATGTGTATTTGTGGACGAATGGCGCAGTGATCGTATTCGTCCCGATCTAAGCAGATTGTTTCGTAAGGCACGCAGTGATCGTGTTGGTATCGTCAGGGGTTTATTGTGCAAGACACGCAGTGATCGTGTTGATCTTGGTTTGTGGATTTGTTGGTCGATATACGCAGTGATCGTATTCGTCCGTTATATGGGTTGGTTATAGTATGAAGTACGCAGTGATCGTATTTGTACCAGTTACGGGGTTCATATAGCAAGGCACGCAGTGATCGTGTCGATTTTAAGATGTTGATTTGTGGCCGAAGTACGCAGTGATCGTATTTTGTCTCTTTCATGGGGTTCATGTTGTAGGACGCGCAGTGATCGTGTTGATCTTGTTAAGTATATCTGTGGTCGAATGGCGCAGTGATCGTATTCGTCCCGATCTAAGAAGATTGTTTTGTAAGGCACGCAGTGATCGTGTTGGTATCGTTTCGGGGTTTTTATTGAGCAGGACGCGCAGTGATCGTGTTTACTCTATGGGTAGGGCAGGACACGCAGTGATCGTGTTTACCATATCATGTGATTTTGTTGGTCGAGATATGCAGTGATCGTATTTGTCCGTTCTACAGTGATTATGGGTTGATACGCAGGGATCGTGTTCATCCGGTTTTGTTGGTCGGTATACGCAGTGACCGTATTCGTCCGTTATGCAGTTTGATTATGCTGTAAGACACGCAGTGAACGTGTTCATCGGGTTGATTGGTGGCCTAAGTACGCAGTGATCGTATTCGTCCCATGTTTGAAGTTGTGTCACAGCACGCAGGGATCGTGTTTCCTCCAGTCAAGAGGGTCGTGACATGAAGCGCGCAGTGATCGCGTTTATCCTATGTATGGTCAGGATGTGTAGTGATCGTATTCGTCCAGTTATGTGGGTTAGTTGAGACACGCAACACGCAGGGATCGTGTTTTTCTCCAGTCAAGAGGATCGTGGCTCAGAACGCGCAGTGATCGTGTTCGAACGCGCAGTGATCGTGTTCAAGATACGCAGTGATCGTATTCGTGCAGCATGCAGTGATCATGTTGATGGTACCATGGGAACTTGTGATGCGGAGCACGCAGTGATCGTGGCTATCGTATCAGTTGGTTTTGTTGGTCGACATACACAGTAATCGTATTCGTCCTATTACATGGGTTGGTGACACACGCAGTGATCGTGTTGACATCATTTTGAGGGTTTGTTGGTCGAGATGCGCAGTGATCGCATTCACCCTATTGCAGCACACGCAATGATCGTGTTTATCATATTGGTGGTTGAAGTACGCAGTGAACGTGTTCGCCTCTTCTATGCAGGTTTATTCCGTCTGGCACGCAGTGATCGTGTTTATCTCATCCGGTTGGATTTATGGTCGATGTGATTGTAACGCAGCACGCAGTGATCGTGTTCGTCGTGTTTGTCCCACTATGTGATTTTGTTTGTGGCATCGAGACGCGCAGTGATCGTGTTCATATTGTTACAGAAGGTTGTTGCGCCAAGACACGCAGTGATCGTGTTCGTCATGGCATATTCCCCTAGCAGAGTTGCTTGGTCAAGCACTTCTCTGTCTCCCCAGCCGAGTCCTTTCTCAGAGTGCAGTAGAAATGGCATGATACAGATTTTGGGCGGTTACCCGCAGTTACCCCAGTAGAGATGTAATCCCCAGCGGGTTGTTCTTCAACGAGATACTTGATTAAGTTCCTCGTAGTCCCCGGCAGGGTATCCTTTGACAAGTCGCTTGGTTAAGTCACTTGTATTTCCCCAGCTGAGTCTTTCTCAGGATGATGTGGTATCAGTATTAGAAGGTGGTAATACAGATTTTTCGGGTGGTTACCCGTAATTCCCCGACAGAGTTATGTTTTCCAGCAGGGTGTTACTTCAATGGGTTGCTTGGTTAAGTCCCTCATAGCCTCCAGCAGAGAGCTTGCTACAGGAGTTGTTTGGTTAAATTACTCGTAGTTTTCAACAAGGTTACTTGGTTAAGTTCCCAATTTCCCCAGCAGGTGTTTGACGGCAGTCGTCAGAAGTGGCCCTCAGAGTTACTTAGTTAAGTTTCTCAATTCCCCGCAGAGTCGGGTGTTCATGTCTTCGAACATTGTCTCGCGTGGTTAAGCGTTTGCTCGTTTCTTCAGGAGGCGAAAGGTTGATCAGTGAAGTCAACATGACAAGTGAAGTCAATATTCTCCCGCTGGTTAGCGTGTGCTTGGTTGATAAGTGAGATCAACAGAGGTTGATAAGTGAGATCAACAGAGGTTGATAAGTGAGATCACCAGAGGTTGATAAGTGAGATCAACAGAGGTTGATAAGTGAGATCAACAGAGGTTGATAAGTGAGATCAACAGAGGTTGATAAGTGATGTCAACAATTTCTCGTTGTGTGGTGCATGCTCATTTCTTCGGAATGGAGTGGTCTGCGGACAACATCAGATTATTTGACAGATGGATGGCTAGTTGTTGCCGTGACAACAGAAGCCAGTTCCCAGGGTTTTCCCAAGCAGTAGTCGTTTTCGCAATTTATTTTTGCGGTTGGAAAATTTCCGGGTTCTTTCGTATTCAACCGTCTCGTACCTCGAATGTCTGAAGGTTGCGCGCTCTTCATCCAGTCGGGTCCAAGACGCTTGAATAGGGGCAGCTGTTGCACCCCAAAATTTTCCCAACCTTTTCTAACCTAGGTTTTTGTTTCAATTGCATAGTCATTTGCATTGTCATTGTGCATAGTGTCTTCATCTGCATTGCATATCATAGGCAAGCTATCTTAACGGGGGATCAAAGTGCTATTCTTATCTCAGGAGGTATATCTAAGGGTTTCATTCATATTCAAGTCTACTCAGGTCATCATAGAAGACTTTGAGCTTTGAAGTGTTGACAGGTTGATCAGTGAGTTCTCTCCTATCTTGAGATTGTTTGGGAATCATCAGGGGGTGTGTGAGCTATGAGCCAAGAGCATGAAGTGTGTATGGATGTTATGAAGAGCCTAGGTGATCATTTTTGAGGAGAACCAAGTCATTGGAATGATTGCAAGAGCCTCAGTTGAAGTCAGTCAACACTGGGTCAACACCAGGTCAACACTAGGTCAAAGAAGTGTTTTGAAGGGCATCAAGGAGCATTTGAAGAATTTGGGATTCATTATTTGCTATATGGATATGGGTATGATGTTGTGCTAAAGAAAAATCAAGAGGAGTCAAGGAGAAGAGGAGTTACCAAATTAGGGTTTCAGTGTAAAATCCCTTGATTTAGGTCAAACTTCAAAGCAGTGTAACTCAAGATGCAAGCTTCATATGAATTTCTGGTCCATATGAAACTTGTAGAGTATCTTCATAGCTTTAATTTTAGTGGTGGAAGTCATCAAGATGATTTGTAGAACTCAAGTTATAGCTCTTGCAAGTTACAGGTCATCTGAGGGCACTGAAATTTGTCTGTGAAAGTTGTCTGTCTTCCAAGCAACTTTTGACCTTCAAGGATATTTCAAATGGATTTATGGACAACATTAGAGTTGTTACTTATTGTCTTAGATTTCTAGAATGGTATGGTATGCCTTCATATGATTTGTGTAACTCTACTTATGGTCTTGGCAAGTAAAGGGTATTTTGGTCATCTGAGGATTACAGGTCATTCTTAGCCTATGCCTAAAATTCATACAAGGAAGCTTCAAATGAAAAACTTCACAACATCAAAGTTTCTCAGAATGCCATTTTAAGTCTATAAAAGAAGTCATGGAAGTTTGGAAATGCATGGAATGAGACTTGACCAAAGTTGGTGGAAAATGACCTAAAAAAGGCATATAAGTTGAAAAAGTTGAAATGAAAAATTGGTTTGAGAGATCTACAAATCCAATATGGGTCATCCAATATACCAAATTGATTCCAAACAATATTTTGAAGACATTGGTTCAGCCACTTTTTTGAGTTAGGGCTTAAAAATGGGACTTGCTTTGTAATATTGTTTCTTGCATCATAAGGCAACTTGGTAAAACTCAACACAAGGCAAGGAAAGGCTTAGTTTTCACACATACACTCCCAATATCTCATGAAAGGAGATTTTGACACAAGTTTGGAAAGGATGCAAGCATGAGAGGAGATGATTCAAAGTATCATCACATGAGAAGTTCATGAATTTTCCACAACTTTCTAGAATCCTCTAGGATCAATCTAGAAACTTCTCAATCTGTTAATCATCATCTATATATTGAGAGTGAATCATTGGTGCAAGGGGTTGGTGCATTGAGGGGTAGAATAGAGAGAATTAAGAGATTGCTTCCATTGTAAGAAAGTGAGAGTTCATTGATAATACTCCATTTCTGTCCAAGTTTCTTCTTCATATTCAATCTCTGGATCATAGTGAGGGAGAAGAAGCATGCTTAGAGGTCCATTAATGGCATCTTGAAGAGTTGGCATTGAAGATTCAAGAACCTACATCAGAATTGCAGCCAAGAATCCAAGCATCTTCCACCATTTCTTTTGCAAACAGAAGGCTCCTTGCATCCCTAAGATCACTAGTGAGGCTTGCCAAGACTTGGAAAGCAAGATTCCATAGCCATCTCCATCTATATTGCAGGTTTGCAATCTGACTCGTGCACTCTTATTTAGGGCTTGTTAGTGTTTATTTTTAGGTTAGAAGTATTATGTTAGGGTAGTAGAGCATGTATGCGATCTGTTGTGACCATTAGTGAAGGTTTGATCCATGGCAGTTTTTCTTTGATGGCCTAGAACACTCCATTTAGGGCATGATGATACTAGTGAGATAGCTCAGAATACTCACCATAGTCTCTAGATCATGATAGTATAGTTTGAGCAAATTCCATCACCATGCATGACAGAGCAAATCAATGGTGTCCAAGACTTATAGCTATCGGGTTTAATCATAGAGGGGGTTTCAGGAAAATCTAGGGCTAGGATCTTGTAGAGGGTGAAGAGTAGAGTAATTTTGGTTTTAAGATCGAAGGATTTGGTTGAGTGAGGAAGGAGCACGAAAAGCATGAAGATTCCTGCATGGACATGAATTTCTGAGTTTAGGGTTTTGATTTGGGGACGATGAAGGATAGTCGTCTGATCGTCCTGGTTAATTGACCTTTTCACCCAATCGTGTGGTCCAAATTCAATTTAAAAAATGGAGGGAGCTGAACGAAGCGAAACGCAGCGTTTCACTAAACGCGCGTCTGGGCTGGATCTCAAATTTCTATCCCCACCCCCCAATTGATAAGCCCAATGAAATACACGTGATTTTACTGCTTTTCGCACCGAGGTTTTATCATTTTCTCTTTTATTTTTTATTCATTTTTCTGAGCGCGCTGGGCTTAGCATATTTGATATTCGCACCCCTGGTTTCATGGCCCACCTGGAATTTTAACTGAGCGAAGCTGCTATTCAGACCCCCTCCCCCTTTTATTTCTATTTTGTGATTTTAATTCCTTTAATATTTTTAATGTCTTTAAAAAATCATAAAAAATAGGAAATAGCTTAGTTTTAATTGGTTCTTTTTGCTATAGGTCCATAATTCTGTCTAGAAAAATACCAAATAATAAAATTGACATTTTATTTTGTTTTAATATTTTTCATGCATTTTTCTTGTAAATATCATTTTAATGAGTTTAGTTTAGTACTCAAATTTGTTGATTTTTGTTCTAATAGCTCCCCTTAGATTTAGGGTTCATTCTTTTTAGAGTGATTAGTATAGGACTTAAACTTGTATATAAGATTTAATTCACAATTTTAGGATTAATGTTTAGGTGATTTGGTTAAGTGTGATTAGTGTGATCAAAATTAGGGTTTTAAGTGAGCATAGGTGAAATAGATTAATTCTTTTAGGAATTTTCATTTGGTTTTTGGGGTATGGGACTATAGGGGTTATGGGTATAGGATAGATCCCTTAGAAAATATTAGGATTCCCTTACTGCTATTGGTATATTGCTTATATTGATTGATCTGTGTGGTGTGCCCTCTTTAGGGTTATGTTTTGTCTGTGTGGGGTATTGGGATTGTTTGGGACTTGGGGGAGAGCTGAAGACCTGAGATGATGAAGCCCGTTTGAAGATCAGAGAATGAAGACCAACTTCCAGAGTGAATGAGGAGTATCTCTTGCTGGCAGCTGTTGAAGTTTGTAGGATCTAGGAGTTAGGCAGAGCCCTAGGGTAGCAAACTTGATTCTCAAACATGGAAGGCCTTGTCCGCCTCCATCCTTTCTCTATGATTCAAAGTCTCTTTCAAATATCCACCTCCTTCCTTTGGAAGGATTAGTGAATGTATTTGAAAGATAGAACTTTTGAGGGAAAATTGTCTGTATAATGTTAACAGTTAATGAGCCACCCTTGGTAGGCAGTTTACTGTTTAACATTCGTTCACTCTTGTGATTGATTCCTCAGCTTGGAGGTTAGGACTTGAAGAAAAGCCATTGGGAGATTGAAGATAATGACTGATGCTTGCGTGAAGCCTGAAGATGAAGTCAGATGCTGATGAAGACTGCTTTGCTGTTTAGCTTTTGCTGTTTTATTTCTTGATGTATTGTGTGATTTCCCGGATTGTATTGTTTGCTGTTTAGCTTGCTGGGTTGAAAGTGAATCCTGTTCACTTTTGCCTATTGTTTTCTAGGTTCGAGGTTGAGTGGGACTCCCTTGCCTCGCTTGTATTGTTGCATCCATGCATTTTACTGCTTTATTGTATATATCTGCTATTTCTGTTTCCGGCTATTCCCTTAGGATCTCTGTTTCTCTCTGCGCAAGAGAGGAGCATGATAGACATTAGGAGTTAACCCATGCATGATAATATTAGGGTAGATTTTATTCCCCTTTTCCAACCCTAGGATTTTAGAGTGTCATCTCTTCTTCTTTCAAACAACAGAAAAACACTAATAAAGGTTATAACAAAGACTAATTCACTTCTTCCGTCAAAAGATTTGAACAAACGTCAACCTTTTTGCAATAAGAAAACCCTTGTTTAAGGTGAGATTTTTCATAAAAGACACCTGAACAGCTTGTGTCGTGCGTAGCCCGAACTACGTTTGCTCTGATCTCCCATGCAGTGTGGAAGTACGTAGGCATAGGATGCGATATCCTAGCGAGCAACCTTCACCCGCCTTCACCTGTAGTTAGGCGAACTACGTTGACTCTGATTTCTCGTTCCAGACGGGAATACGTAGAAATAAAGTGAGATGCTTTACCGAGTCATTTTATTTTCTTTTCAGACCTCGTCCTTTGGTTTAGATAGAAGTGTAATCCGTACAAACCAAGCAAGCGTGGATCCCGTCGAGTACGACGGACGTGAGGGGTGCTAATACCTTCCCCTTGCGTAACCGACTCCCGAACCCAGGTGTTGGTTGCGATGACCATACCTTTCCCCGTTTTTTGCGAGGTTTACTTCGAGCGTTTTCTTTCCCTCCGTTGGGATAAATAACGCACGGTGGCGACTCTTCTGTCAGCCGGCGCCGATTTTCGCAGTAGCGACACTGCTGAGGTTGATACGGTTGTTGGCCCTGAACCGGTTTTTGTACATTTCCTTTCTGATCTTTCCAAGAAAAATTGGGGTGATTTTTCCAACCAGGATTATATGTGTTGGCATACGGATTGTTCTGCCTCAACATATTAATCTGTTCCACCTGCTCTTGAGTTGCCATACAATGCACGGTAAAATATGGTCCACCACATATTTCACAAGGTGATGCTTGAACTGGTTCAACTTGTGCCACTGTCTGAGTTCCAATATTCATTTTCTTTAGCCTTCTCTCTACCTCGGCGGTAATCTGATCCTCCATTTTAACAACCTGGTCTACCAGCTTCAAATCAATCTTACCTTCCGGTTGGTTTACAGTGCGATCATACAACTCAAGGTGCTCGTTAGCGGCAATTGATTCTATGATCCTTTTGATACCCGTGGGTATTGAGAAGTTGGTTGAGCCACCGGCAGCAGTGTCTATGAGCTGTTTCGTTTTGAGTCGTAATCCATTCACAAAGTTTTGCATCTGCTCAGTGGCGTCCATGTTATGAGTAGGACATGCTGTCAGACACCTCTTAAACCGCTTATATGCATCCCCTAAATATTCTCCTTCTTTTTGCTTGAAGTTGACAATGTCATATCTTTTTCGGATAAACACTGAAGCAGGGAAATACTCATTCAGGAACGCAGTTTCCATCTCTTGCCATGTTGTGATACTCCCAGCTGGAAGCGAGTAAAACCATTCTTCCGCTTCATCAGTGAGTGTGAACGGGAACATAACCAATCTCTTGGCCTCTTTGGAATGTCCTTCTATCTTCAAAGAGGTGGTAGTCGTAAGGAATCTCTGAAGATGCTTGTTTGCATCTTCGTTGATTCTTCCAGCGAACGGCTTGCTCTCCAACTGACGGATGGTGGAAGGGTGTAGCTGAAAATGTGCAACATTCACCGGTTGATTCATAATGGTCATCCGGTTTGGTTGAGCATTGGCCCCTCCGTAGTCTCCTAGCAGTCTTTCAGGCTGAGGTGGATTTCCAGCCATTTGAACAGTTTCAGGTGTTGTCTCTCTCTCTTCGGAGTCGCTCTGTACAGATATAATTTCCTCTATTTCTCCCAGTCTTTTAACTATAGCTTTTCTCCGTCTTTCGTGTAACGCTCGTTCTGGTTCTGTATCAAAAGAATATTTAGCTGAGGCCTGACCTCGCATACACAATTAGACAAACGTTAGATAATACAAGCACAGAGAGAATGCAACGAATAATAAAAATTTTGGTCGCAGAGCAACAAAATTTCTTTTGGATTCTAAAAACAATGTTAATTTGGTAGTCCCCGGCAACGGCGCCAAAAACTTGATCGGGAAAATAGCAAGTGTACTATTTTTACCGATTGTAGTAATAAGGGAAAAGTCCCAAGTATCGATCTCGAGGACTGCGTAGTAATTAACGGGATTTTTAGTATTCAAAGGAACAAAAAGTCTAGGGGGTTGTTTGGTAGCAGAGTAACACAATAAGTAAATAAAGACTTATAGATCAATCTAAGAACGATGTTAGGGGAGTGGACACGATGCGAGTAAAGACCATGTAGGATTATCCTGAGATAATAGTTATTAACCTTAATTCATCAGTTCTCAAATTTAGTTTTCCTTAATTCCTTAATAAAAACCCTTTTATGAGTTTCATGTACACTAATTCCTTAGTGTCCATGAAAAGCATCAAGCAATAGTTCTGACAATAAAATACGTGATACGGGATATCCCCATTCCTAAGCAATATCTACCGTGATATTATTTTGCAAAAGTGTTAGGTTGACTTTCCAGACCAAAACCTAATCATGAATCAAATTCTACTTTCCAATATGAATACACATTAAGATTGTTGCAAAATAAAAAATAAAAAATAAAATATATATATATATATATATATATATATATATATATATATATATATATATATATATATATATATATATATATATATATATATATATATATATATATATATATATATATATATATATATATATATATATATATATATATATATATATATATATATATATATATATATATATATATATATATATATATATATATATATATATATATATATATATATATATATATATATATATATATATATATATATATATATATATATATATATATATATATATATATATATATATATATATATATATATATATATATATATATATATATATATATATATATATATATATATATATATATATATATATATATATATATAAGGTGAATAACATAATTCTCATAGAATAATCAAACAAATGTCATTACATCGCAACTTAGGACCACCCCCTAACAACTGGGGGTTTAGTTGCTCATGTTCTTAGTAAAAATAAATGCAATTAGAACTGAAAAGGAGAAGATCATTACAATTCAAGTTGGGTCACTTGGATCATCAATTGCTTCCGCTTTTGATCGATCCTTCATTCTCCAGAAAACTCTCTCCTCAGTTGTCAATCCTATTCTCAATTCAAAAATGTCTGTTTCATTCTAAAAAGTGGCTCTTATATCTAAATTCAAATTACATCGCGAAGTGTCTCAAATGCCCTTCGAAATAGGTCTGACAGCATAAAAATTAGAAAAGCAACAAATTCACTATCAGTGGCCATGACACAGGTTGTGTTGTGCAACACGGGTGGCCGTGTCAGGCTGCTGAATCCACAAAGTGCATTTTCTTCTACAGGGGCTGCAACACGGGCACCCGTGTTGCTCTTCTGTTCTCCATTTTCCTCTGCTTATCTTGACCGTGTCTTCCAACCGTGTCCTCCCTGACACGGGTCGTGTTGTGCAACACGGGTACTCGTGTTATGCCTCTGAATTCCATTTTTCGACTTTTCTTTGCCTCCGAAATGGTGCGACTATCGTGCTATCAATTCCTGCCAAAAACACACTAAAAGAAACCGAATCAAACGCACCAGCGACAAAAGTAATACAAACTTCAAAATAAGACTTGCATAAAAAAACAACTACGAGTAACTAGGATAACAAAAACCAAAGCTTCGAAAACAGATAAAAACAGTGCAAAATCAACAACAAACAGAGTCTGAAAACACAAGTGAAATCCACCGATCAAACTCCCCCGAACTTGAACTTTTGCTTGTCCTCAAGCAAAAAGCTCGCCAAACCGAACTTACAATATCTTTTTGCACAACGGAATCATCCATAGAACTGTGAGTTACGGAACCGTCCAACTCTTCAACAGGGGTGAGAAGGGTTCTTTCAGGTTCTTTGTAGATGAGGTTACCCGTTTCAGATGAAGATCCAACCATTGTAGATGCAAGTTTCTGAGTTGATGATGATGAGGTTGCCATTGAAGAACTTGAGAGATAACTTGATCTTCTTGAAGATTTTGGTTTGAGGAGATGAAGACAATGGAGCAAGCAAAAATGCATATAGGTGTGAACGAGAGTGAAAAATGTGAGAAGTGTTGTGTTGTGGAATATATAGGGGCAAAAATTAGGGCACACAATCACATGTTCAGCATTTACTCACAATTAATTAAAACATTAAATCACATCAAAAATAATAATGATGAAAAAGCATTTAATGATTTTGACAAGCGTGGGGAGGAAAACGAGAAAATTAATTGCTCAAATAGTACCTCTAAACGGCGTCTCATTGTTTACACTTCACCTTTTCAGATTCTATGTAACACGTGTTTAATGTTTGAGTGTCTCTGAAACTTCTTAAGAAAATGAAACGTTAGCAGCGTTCAGATCCTCTGAAGGTTGTTAGTTCAGAGTTTCAAAATAAATAATGTAACAAATGAAATACAGAAGAGAATACTCCAGAGTATAGACATTAATCAATTTTCATCTGAGTAAATTTGCTTCTGAATAATAGTGTTATTCTGGACAAAAATTCATACTAATATTCTTCAGAATAAATTTAAACCTATCTTCAGCAAGGGGTTTTGTAAAAATGTCAGCCCGTTGATGGTCTGTATCAACAAAGTTTAAACTTATAATTCCCTTCTGAACATAGTCTCTGATGAAATGATGCTTAATTTCTATATGCTTTGCCTTAGAATGTAAAATGGGATTCTTAGAAAGGAAAATAGCAGAAGTATTATCACAGAAAATAGAAATGTTACTCTCATATATCTGATAATCTTCTAGCTGACTCTTCATCCAGAGCATCTGTGTACTACAACCAGCAGCAGCAATATATTCTGCTTCTGTTGTTGAAAGCGCTATTATGGGTTGCTTCTTGCTGAACCATGAGATCAGATGACTTCCTAGAAACTGACAGCTTCCAGAAGTACTTTTACGTTCTACTCTGTCTCCAGTATAATCAGCATCACAGAATCCTACTAGTTTGTATTCATCAGATCTTCTGTAACACAAACCCGCGTTAGTAGTACCTTTCAGATACCTCAGAATCCTTTTAACAACTGTTAAGTGAGATTCTCTAGGATCTGATTGAAATCTAGCATACAGACAAACACTGAAAAGAGTATCAGGTCTAGAAGCAGTCAAATACAGAAGAGATCCTATCATACCTCTATAGAGCTTTTGATCTACCTTCTTACTTACCTCTTCTTTTCCCAGAGTGCTTGTTGGATGCATTGGAGTTTTAGCCAACTTACTTTCTGTCATATTAAACTTCTTCAGAAGCTCCTTCACATACTTTGTCTGATGTATGTAGGTGCCTTCTAGAGTTTGATTGACTTGAATGCCTAGAAAGAATCTGAGTTCTCCCATCATGCTCATTTTAAATTCTGCCTGCATAGATTGAGTAAACTCCTTTCCAAGCGTAATATTTGTTGTACCAAAAATAATATCATCTACATAAATCTTACAGATTAAAATGTCTTTCTTAATTGATTTATGAAATAGAGTTGTATCCACCTTTCCTCTGAAAAAATTTTTTTCCAGAAGGAAATTACTCAGCCTCTCATACCAAGCTCTGGGAGCTTGTTTTAGACTATAAAGTGATTTCTTTAGTTTAAAAACATGTTCTGGAAATTTTTCATTTTCAAAACCCAGGAGGTTGATGAACATAAACTGCTTCTTCAATTAAACCATTTAAGAAAGCACTTTTAACATCCATCTGATACAGAGTGATGTTATTCTGTGCAGCAAAGGAAATTAATAAACGAATAGATTCTAACCTTGCCACAGGAGCATATGTCTCTGTGTAATCAATTCCTTCTTGCTGACTGTATCCTTGAGCAATCAGTCTTGCTTTGTTTCTGACAACTTCTCCTTGCTCATTCAGCTTGTTTCTGAAAACCTACTTAGTTCCAATAATATTGAATCCTTTTGGTCTTGGAACCAGATCCCAAACATCATTCCTTGTGAATTGGTTAAGCTCCTCTTGTATAGCAAGTATCCAATCATTATCTTGCAGAGCTTCATCCACAGAGGTAGGTTCAATGATTGATATCAAACTAAACAATGACGTTCCAGATGATCTGAGAAATGATCTTGTTCTGATAGGGTCATCCTTCTTTCCAATTATCATTTCCTCTGGATGGGAGGCTTTGATTATGGAAGATCCTTACAGAGGGGGTTCTTCAGAAATGGTCAAGTTGTCCATCTGAAAAATCAAGGGAGTAGCATCTGACTTTGCTTTTGGTGCTTTTGCTTGAGCTTTGTCTGCCTCTGAATCTTCAGAGTCTGTGAGAAGCACTTCTCTATCTGCAGAAATTTCAAGCTGCTTTGGCTTTTGATTGCCAAGATTATCATCAAATCTAACATGAATTGATTCCTCTACAATATGTGTCTCAGTATTATATACTCTGTAGCCTTTAGAGCATTCAGAATATCCAAGCATGAAACACTTTTGTGCTTTAGAATCAAACTTGTTCAGATTGTCTTTAGTATTCAAAATAAAACAAACACATCCAAAAGGATGGAAATAAGAAATGTTGGGCTTTCTATTCCTCCACAATTCATAATAAGTATTCTCCATAAGAGGTCTTACAGACACTCTATTCTGAATATAACATGTTGTATTGACTGCCTCTGCCCAAAAATGTTTTGCCATGTTTGTCTCGTTGATCATGGTTCTGGCCATTTCTTGCAATGTTCTATTTTTCCTTTCTACAACTCCATTCTGTTGAGGAGTTCTAGGACAAGAAAAATCATGTGCAATGCCATTTTCTTTAAAATATTTTTCAGAATACTTATTTTCAAATTCTCCACCATGATCACTTCTGACTTTAGCAATTTTAAATTCTTTTTCGTTTTGGACATGTTTGCAGAAGTTAAAGAATACAGAATGTGACTCATCCTTGTGTTTCAGGAATTTTACCCATGCCCATCTGTTGTAGTCA
Source organism: Lathyrus sativus (assembly GCA_963859935.3). NCBI lineage: Eukaryota > Viridiplantae > Streptophyta > Magnoliopsida > Fabales > Fabaceae > Lathyrus > Lathyrus sativus. The sequence goes on from OZ012739.1 coordinate 300,568,319, forward strand.
TCAACTATGACTAATCCATACTTCTTGCCTCTGATGGATGCAGTTTTCACTGGTCCAAACATATCAATATGAAGCAGCTCTAATGGTTTGGAGGTAGAAACAACATTTTTAGCTTTGAAAGAGGATTTAGAAAATTTTCCTTTCTGACATGCTTCACAAAAGGCATCTGAGTTGAACTTCAACTGAGGAAGTCCTCTGACCAGATTGAGTTTATTAATCTGAGATATACGTCTCATACTAATATGACCTAATCTTCTATGCCAGACCCATTGCTCATCGTTAACAGACATAAGGCATTTTACATTTTGAACTTTTAGTTCTGAAAGATTAATTTTGTAAATGTTGTTCTTCCTTTTTCCATTAAAGAGGATTGAACCATCCTTTTGACTCACAGCTTTACAACATTTTTGATTGAAGATTATATCATAACCATTGTCACTTAATTGACTTATGGACAATAGATTATGTGTTAATCCTTCAACAAGTAAAACATTAGATATGGAAGGGAGGTTACCATTACCAATAGTTCTAGAGCCAATGATTTTGCCCTTCTAGTTCCCTCCAAACTTCACATCACCTCCAAATCTAAGTTCCAGGCTTTGGAACATAGACTTTCTTCCCGTCATATGTCGTGAGCAGCCAGAGTCCAGGTACCATGATTGGTGTCTCAACTTTGCTGCTAAGGACATCTGCAACAAAGATTATTTTATCTTTAGGTACCCATATTTTCTTGGGTCCTCTGGGGTTAGTAGGTTTGAAATTCTGTCTGAATTTCTTTCCCTTAAAAGCATCTTTGTTCTGACGAAATTTGGGTTTAACAAAAGCTTTAGTGTTCTGATTTGTACGCGTGTGATTTATATCATTCAAGTGGCCATATTTAAAATGGTTGTACAGAGGAAAATACTTAATGATTAGCTTATCAGCAGGTTTTGGATTTAAATCCTTCCCAGAAGGTGATTCATATCCAATTCCTTTTCTATTGTTTCTTCTTACGCCATAGATCATAGAAGCCATTTTTCTTCTATCTAGGCCTCTGGACAGAAACCTTTGAAAACTATAATCATACTCTTCTAAAATGTTTTTAGAGCATGACCTAGTATCTGAGTCATACATTTGTTGAGCTTTTTATAAATCATTTTTTATTTTAAGATCATTTGCTTTTAGCTCGGCAACTTCTGATCTCAGCTGATCATTCTCAGATGCAAGATAGCTCTGAAGCTTCTTGTATTTGAGTTTGATCTTACTTTAGTTTCCAAGCATTTCAGATAAACTTTCAATAAGTTCAGCTCTGGTAATTTCAGAAAATACCTCTTCTGAATCTGATTCTGATCCAGATTCAGTTGTTTCTTCGTGGTCCTCCATGTCAGCCATCAGTGCCATATTTGCACATTCTTCGTCTGACTCTGATGAGGATTCAGAAGCATCTGAATCATCCCACGTGGCCATCAGAACCTTCTTCTTCTTTTCAAACTTCTTTCTGGGCTTGTCCTTCTGAAGTTTGGGACATTCATTTTTGTAATGACCTGGCTCATTGCACTCAAAGCATACCACTTCTTTCTTGCCAAATCTTCTATGTCCAGAAGATTCTCCACGTTGATCAGATCTCTTGAAGTTTCTGAACTTCTTTTGTTTATGCTTCCAGAGTTGATTTATCCTTCTGGACAGCAAAGACAGTTCATCTTCTTCTAAGGAAGATTCTTCAGAGCTTTCTTCAATTACCTGCAAAGCTTTAGCATATTTGTTAGATTTTAACACAACAGACTTACCTTTCTTCTGAGGCTCGTCTTCTTCCAGCTCAATCTCGTGACTTCTTAAGGAACTGATAAGTTCCTCCAGAGTGATCTTATTCAGATCCTTTGACAGCTTCAGCGCTGTAACCATTGGTCTCCACCTTGTTGGTAAGCTTCTGATCATCTTTTTGACATGGTCAGAGGTGGAGTAACCTTTATCCAGAACCATCAAACCAGCAGTTAGGATCTGGAATCTTGAGAACATAGTTTCCACCGATTCAGACTCCTCCATTTTGAAAGCTTCGTACTTCTGGATAAGCGCTAAGGCCTTTGTCTCCTTTACTTGGGAGTTTCCTTCATGTGTCATTTTTAATGACTCAAACATATCAAATGTTGTTTCTCTATTTGTAATTTTCTCATACTCAGTATAAGATATAGCATTTAATAGAATGGTTCTAGCTTTATGATGATTTCTGAAATCCTTTTTCTGTTGGTCACTCATTGACTTTCTGTCAACCTTTTTACCCCTCACCATCAGTGGGGTGAATGTAACCATCAGTGACCAAATCCCATAAATCAGCATCATAGCCTAGAAAGAAACTTTATATTCTATCTTTCCAATAGTCAAACTTCTCTCCATCAAACATGGGAGGCTTGGTGTTGATTCTATCTCTATCATCATATTTGTTGTTGTATGAAGTTGAAGTTTCAGCCATGATAAATCAAGAATAATAACTCAAGAGTTTTTCCCAACTGGATATTTCTCTTTCATTTTTAAGTGATAGCCCTACAGAGCCGGAGCTCTGATACCAACTAAAGGTAGGAAAAACACTTAGAGGGGGGTTGAATAAGGGTTTTAAATAACAACTATGACAATAGCAAAAATAACAAGGTATTTTTATCCTGGTTCGTCTGAACTCAAACTACTTCAGTCCACCCTACCCAGGTGATTTGCCTTTCTCAACAAGGACTTAATTCACTCAATCAAATTGATTACAATGTTAACCACTAAGAAAAACAGTCTTAGTCTTCTCAAGAAATCTGACCACACTTGGTCTCTTAAGGAACCTTTTACAAACAAGTAAAATACAATGTGTGTTTAAGAGTTGCTTCTAAAAAGCTATATCACAACTGTGATTTTACACAAATGAAGAACGAATTAAATCTTAGAATGAAGTTGAGAGATGTTTGGATATTGTTCTTAGATTGTTCAGTAATTCGTCGTTTCGTCATTTGTTGAAATGATGTAGAAGTCTTGTTTAAATAGAACTTCACTTTCATTTCTTAAAGAGCGTGCAGCTGATATTCTGTCTTCTTTGACTTTTCTTTCCCAGAAGAGGAATGTTCAGATAAATCCTTATTGTCTAAATTCTTGTGTCATGCACGAATGAGGAAAGAGCCGTTCAGATAAGGACAAGGAATATGCCAACAGATCTTTATTTGAACAACATCTTCTTCAACAAATCTGGAACAGTCTTGTATTAGATCTTCTGATGATGTTCCTTGTTCTTCAGATCAGAGTTACTTTGTCCAGAGTATTTGCAGCCAAGTGCTTTAGCGTGAATGATCTTTATCAGAGCGGACTAGAATATCAGAGCTTTTGTACTTGTAGAGTTAAGTACTTCCAGAGTCTTCTGATTCTTTACGTATGCTCTTTCGCTCAGAGTCTTCTGCAGCTTCGCTCAGAGTCTTCTGCAGCTTTACTCAGAGTCTCTTTCAGTCAGCGTTCAGAGTCTTCTGATTCTTAACTTTCAGAGGATTTTTTGCTTCCAGAGGAATATTAATTTTAATATCTGAAACAAAAACACTTGAATACGATTAGAGTATATATTTACTTCATACAAAATTTCATTAGTGTTATCATCAAAACATAGAGATATATTAAGAACCAATTTGTGTTCTAACACACTCCCCAGTCAGATGAGGAAGAACTAGAGTACACTCCCTAATCAGATGAGGAATATACCCCGTCACCAGAAGGCGACTTCAACGAGGATATGTATGATGACATATACAATGAGGATTTTGTCGTAAACTGCGGCATCGTGTCAATACTGCCGGTAGAATATGATATGGTGTCGGAAGTCTCTAAAGCAGAGGAAGATTCCGTGCCAGACGAGACTACGGAAGACAAGCCGATATGCTATTATGTTATGAACAGTGGCGTGGTGGAAAAACGAACATCCATGTTTGAAAGACCTAGTCCTGGAATGATGTACCATTTAATGTTGTTATTCATAAAACTAAAGGTCGATGGAGTGGCAGTCAACAAAGTGTTCATTGACGGAGGGGAAGTTATCAATCTAATGTCTCATAGGTTGTTTAAGAAGATTTGGAAGACTGAGGCTGATCTCTGACAACATAACATGGTTTTATCTAATTATGAAGGGAAAACCAGCAACATTCTTAGGGTTGTCCAAGTCGACTTAGTCGTGGGTACAACCACCCGATCAACGCTATTCATGGTTATAAACTCAAAGGCCAATTTCAACTTGTTGTTGGGTCGAGAGTGGATCCATGGGATAATGGCAGTGTCGTCGGCTTTACATCAGAGATTAAGCATTTGGAGAAGAGATGGCATCGTTGAAAATACTGAAGCTGATCAAAGGTATTATAAGATCGATGAAGCAAGGGGTACGAAAAAATATTTTGATCAACACCTAGCAAATATGGCACCTTGTGACGATGGATTAGGTTCTTATACCTTTGTCGATATGGGTCGTGTCCTAAATTTTGATTTTGATTATGGATTTATTTGGAATTTCGCTGACGAGACAATGGAGCCTACAAAAGAAAATCCACCCACAGGGTGCCCGACAGTCTATGAAAATGACTATTGAGTCAGAGAGCTTGACTCGAATTTCGGCCTATTTGGCTGAAAATAAGAGAAAGTCGGCACTAGAAGTAGAAAAATGAAAAAATATGGCTAGTGAAGACGACAACAATGCACAATTAAATGACCGACAAGGCCAAACAACAGCTTCAGAAAGACGGAGGCTTGACTGCATCTATGACAATGAGCTTTTGGGGTTTGAGAAAGACCCATCCATTGAGCTGCAGAGAATGCAAGCACAAGACCCACTAGAAGAGATTGACTTGGGAGATGGGATAGAAAAAAGACCTACTTACATGAGTACTAAAATTGGGTCGAAGATGAAGGCCAAGTTGATTGAGGTATTGACAGAATACATAGATTGTTTCGCCTGGGATTATGGCAAAATGTCTGGTTTAAGTCGAATGGATAGTAAACATAGTGTTTGTTATCAAGAGGAATGGGACTCTTCGAGTCTGTATAGATTTCAGGGACCTGAACTATGCTACCCCAAAAGATGAGTATTCAATGCCTATAGCAAAAATGTTGGTCAATTCAGCTGCAGGTTTCGAATATTTGAGTATGCTTTATGGGTATTCCGGCTATAATAAAATTCTCATAGCCGAAGATGATGTTCTTAAAACTGTGTTCCGATGTCCTGGGGCCTTGGGAATATACAAATGGGTTGTGATGTTGTTTGGTCTAAAAAATGCTGGAGCAACTTATTAAAGGGCCATGAATGCTATATTCCATGATTTTATTGAAACATTCATGCAGGTGTACATTGATGACATTGTCATAAAATCCTCATCGTAGAATGGTCACTTAGACCACCTTCGACGTTCATTTGAAAGAATGAGAAAATATGGATTGAAAATGAATCCACTAAAATGTGATTTTGGTGTACATGCAGGAAAATTCCTGGGATTTATAGTCCACAAAAAACGCATCGAAATCAACCAAAACAAGACCAAGGCAATTTTGGATCTCAAGCCTCCTTCGACGAAGAAACCACTCCAGTCTTTGTTGGGGAAAATAAACTTCTTGAGAAGGTTTATATCAAATCTAAGTGGCAAGATGAAGGTGCTCTCGCCATTGCTCAAGGCCAAGAAGGAAAGTGATTTTCACTGAGGACGAGAGCAGTAGGAGGCTTTTGACACCATTAAAGAATACCTCACAAGGCCTCCCATTTTATTGCCACCTAGTATGAATAAGAGCATGAAGTTGTACACTATTCATCAGACGCAACCATAGGAAGCATGTTAGCATAAGAGGATGATTGTGGTGTCGAAAGACCCATTTATTACCTTAGTTGAATGTTAATAGATGTTGAAACTAGGTACACTATGTTTCAAAAGTTGTGTTTGTACTTTTACTTCTCATGTATGAAATTAAAGCAATATATTAAATCAGTTAATGTTTATGTTTTGTCGCATTTTAATGTTATTAAGCATATGTTGTCTAAACTCATTCTACATAGTCGAATTGGGAAATGGACACTAGTGTTAACTGAATTTTCCTTGATGTATGTCCCTCTAAGAGCAATGAAAGGTCAAATAGTGGTAGACTTTATTGTCGACCATGCAGTAGTCAAATCATCGTTGTGCATGGTCGACATTGGTCCTTGGAAGTTATACTTTGACGGGTCAAGTCATAAAAATGGAACAAGTATTAGAATCTTGATAATTTCCTTGCATGGCATTCTTACTGCATGGTCGACATTGAGGCTAGTGATTAAGGCTTCATATTTTGAGGGTCGACAGAAAATGTTCCAATAATGAGGCAGAATATGAAACCTTAATCACTGGCCTCAAAATTCTTAAAGATCTGGGTGCCAAGAGAGTTGAAATAAAAGGCGATTCTGAACTGGTGATTAAACAAATCACTAGAGAGTATAAATGCGTCAAAGAGCACTGTGTGGTGCACTTCACAATGGCGAAGTGACTCTTGGAACGTTTCGAGGTTGTCAGCATTACACACGTGCCCAAAATAGAAAACTAATAGGCAAATGATTTAGCACAAATTGCTTTCAGGTACAAAGTGTCGGAAGGAAAGTGGAGAGACTTCGTCGAGATTAAGGAAAAGGTGGTGTCGAACGTGCTACCATCATCAGACTTATCAATCCCAAAAGTTGGAGGGAAAAGCGTTCCAACAGAAAGCTTAATTGAAAATTTGGGAAATTATCAAATTTTTGCTATCAGCAATCTATCACCATCAGATTGGAGAAGACCAATCGTCGAGTATTTGGAAAGTTCGGTAGGAAGTACTGATAGGAAGATTAAGTACAGAGCTTTAAGTTACGTCCTAATGGGCAATGAGTTGCTAAAAAAGACCCCAGAAGGTGTGTTGCTCAAATGTCTGGGAGATGGAGATGCATATCTAGCAATTTCTGAAGTCCATAGTGGGACATGTGGAGCTCACCAAGCTGACCATAAGATGAAATGGTTGTTGTTTCGGCAAGGTGAATATTGGCTAAGCATACTCAAGGATTGCATGGAGTTTTCAAAAGGGTGCCAAGATTTTCAAAAACATGCGAACATTCAGCACGTGCCAGCCAGCGAATTACACATAATCGTCAACCCATGGCCCTTTCATGGATGGGCGTTGAATATCATAGGTGAAATTCGACCAGCCTCGTTGAAACAACAAAAATTCATCCTCGTGGGTATATACTACTTCATAAAATGGACAGAGGTTGTACCTATGGTAAAAGTGGACCAAGAGGCTGTGATGGAATTTATCCAAAATCATATTTTGTGTAGATCTAGGATCCCCACAACCATTACTACGAACCAAGGTTCCGAATTTGTTGGCCAAAAGATGCAAGAATTTGCAGCAGAAACGGGTTTCAAGTTAATTACTTTGACATTGTATTATGCTCAGGCAAACGGTCAACTCGAATTCGCCAACAAAGTAGTAATTGGACTTATCAAGAAACATGTTGCTAGGAAACCTAAGAATTGACACAAGACTTTGGATCAAATTTTATGGGCTTGTCGAACATCCCCTAAGGAGTCAACCAATTCGACTCTGTTTCACTTGACGTTCGGTCACGATGCTGTTTTTCCAGCAGGTATTTGTTTACTGTTAATTAGAGTGTAGTGTCAACATGACATTTCGTCGGAGAAATACTGAACATGATGCTAGATGAAACTGTGGACTTAGACGAAGAAAGGATGACAGCATTAGATGTATTACTATGCCAAAAGGAACAGGTGGCCAAAGAATTTAATAAGAAGGTCAGAGAGAAGATCTTTGTAGTTAATGATTATGTGTGGAAAGCAGTGTTGCCTATGAATCAAAGGGAACGAACGTTAGAGAAATGGTCACCAAATTGGGATGGACCATTCTAAGTGATCCAAGTGTTCAGTAACAATGCACTTGAGATCCAAGAGATAGGTATGGATCAGTGAATCCTAAGAGTGAATAGGAAATATTTGAAAAGATATAAGCCTGTGTTACAAGAGATTCGAATCCAGAAGTAATTTTCCATTAATAATTGGCCAACATGGGTAGATGGCCAAGATAGTTTATAAAAGCTCCAAACGGAGTTACAAAAGTTCGACTGGAAATGTAAATTACAATTATGCAGGGAATTTGGACTTGAAGTCTTCAAAAAGGCTCTTCTCATAAGCCACCTTACTTTCAAGAAAGGACTTCTTCTTCTGTATTTGTTTGATCATACCTTTTAGAGAAATGGTCGTTTCGACATGGGCAATTCCTTGGGAGACTTCTTGGTCAATTACTTCTTGAGCAGGTAGAGGTTCAGCGGAGTCCAAAGAGGCCTTTTGTTTTTTGATCTCAACAATTTTCCTTGTAAGTTCATCCATTTGGGCCTGATAGTCGGATATCTGCTGGTCAAAAGCACAACGCTTATTAGAACGTTCTTGTTTTTTAGCCTCGAAGTCCCTAAGTTTCTTTTTGCAAAGAGAACTGAGGTACCACTCATGCTTCATCTCATTGGTCTTCATCCTGATCTGAGCATCAACTCGTTTACAAATAGAGAGGTCTTTAGCCAGTTGGGTAAAGAAGGCCTCGAATTCAATTAAGTACTTGGCCATGGGAGCAGGAACTCAAAACTGGGAAAGTTCGTCCAATATCTTGAAAACATCACAGGCCACAATTGATTCCTCTGTAATGACGGCCAAAAATTCGTCCTCAAATAGGTACGTCATCAGCTGTTGGAGCTTGAGGGTAAAAGAGTCATCCATTTCTGGGTTAAGAATGGCCATCGGACCAACATGGTGAGCATACATAGAATTCTAACGAAGCCTGTGTAGTGCCTTCAAAGCTTCTGCTGGGTTCGACTGCTTCGTCGCCAGAATCTCCTCTAGAGTAAGAGTTTTATTGATATTAGGGTCACCTTCAACAGAGCCTTTAGGATTCGAGTTGTCCTCGGCAGCAATAGAAATAATCGAAGGGTTTTCATTATCGCTGGTAGCTGCATTGTCCCTGCCAACCTCATTCGTGGTGTTTTGAATAGGAGGTGTCTTCACCGTAGGATCGTCTTCTATCGATGCTCCTTGGAACTTATCAACTTTTTAGGGACTAAAAAGAGGTATCGTCTCAGGCAGATTTCCAGCGGTAGCTGTGGCATTGTCATTATTTTCAACAATAGTCGAGTCGACCGCGATATCATGCAGAAGGAAGATTAAGTAAGAAAATACCCAAGTAATATATGAACCAAGAGAACAAAGACGATGAATACCTGTAGCGGGGAAATTTGTGAGTGTAAGCTACTGATTAACTTAACTCAAAAATGCAAGAGTCGCCACCGCACTTTTATTTTATCCAAAAAAAGGAAAGGAAAAAGAGCGAACAAAACCTAAGAATTCTAAAACAAGAACATAAACAGAGATCTGGGTAAGGGGGGTTGTGTCGCTACCGCGAAAATAAGGTGCCGGCAAAACAGAAGAGTCGCCATCTTTCGTTATTTATCCCTCGGAACGGGAAAGGAAACGATCGGAAAAACCTGACGAAAAGGTATAAGACAAGGTCATCGCAACCATTGTCTGGGTTCGGGAGTCGGTTACGCAAGGGGAAGGTATTAGCACCCCTCACGTCCATCGTACTCGATGGGATCCATGCTTGTTGTGTTTATCTGACGGGTTGGTTTTATCTATCTACCTATCAAGGCTGGCTTAAAAAAGAAAAGAAAATGACTCGGCAAAGAATCGCACTTTATGCCTACGTATTCCCATCAGAGAATGAGAAATCAGAGTCAACATAGTTTGACTAACTACGGGTGATGGGGGAAGGTGGATCACCAAGACGTCGCGTCTTGTGCCTACGTATTCTCATCAAAGAAATCAGAGCTAACATAGTTCGGGATAAAACGGAACACAGGAACTCAGATTCATCTGTTTTATCGAGTAGGGTTAACAAACAGTTCCAGCAGTTTGGTGTACGCAGCTCGACCCTTGGAGACTTAGGCGTTACCGTTTGCGGTAGAACTGAGAGTTAACGACACTCTTTTCTTCAGAAAAGCTTCCTTTGACTTATGGGCCCACAGGGGAAAAAGGTTTGAAGTTTGTTTTCTGTCTTTTATGGAAGAACTGTTTTTTATGGATGTTTGCAACCAATATCATACTAGAGACTATGACCTGAGAGTGAATGTGTCGCATGTCACCCAAAGGGTGCCATACTAAACATCCAGACTATTGAAAAGAAACTCTCCAACAATCCTTTCTCAGATAGCTTAAGGCTCGTAACGTATGACGTCAGTTAACCTTTATTACTGTATTTTAATTTGTTTTGATATGAGAAGAGAGAGGGACAACTAAGGGGAGACTATCAAGTCCTAATGTTGTCATGCCAAGGATTCATCCTATGGTTGAGGTTCGAAACAGGGAACTCCTAGAAGTTATCATGCATAGGTTTCAACCTAAAGTTCTAATCATCACTTCTTTATCAAAGGAAGTGAGATTCCTAGGGGATTATGTCAATGATAAACAAAAACAGATAAAGCATCAGCTCAAACAGTAAACAACTGTAAATAAAATGCATGCAATGCAAGTGAGGGAGGAAATGTGTGTGGGACATCAGCCTCCACAAGCTCATCTCAACCTCAAGCCAGATATGAATAACTGCAGTCATACAGGAAAAGAACATGCTATCAAGCAAGATAAGTGACTGCAATCATACAGAGGAAATGAAATAAAGTGCCATCAAGCAAATCACAAACCACATAGGCAAGGGAGCTGGGCTCTACCAAATACCAGCAAGCAAAGCCATACAGTAAAAATACAAGCAGAGGGAGCAACTCAACCTCTAGTGCAATCATGCTCCTAGTTTACACAATCTAAACATGAACTTATTCTAATGCATCAAGCAAATCAAACAAGTCACAGCAATACAGTTGCACAGAAAGCAAACAGACAGGAAAAAAAAGCAGATCAACAGCTTCCACAGCTTCACAGCAAAGCAGTCCTCTGACAGCAGTTTAGTCCTCAGTCTTCAACTGCTCTTCAAGTCTTTCATCTTTAATAGCAAGTGTCAACTTGCTTCTTCAGGCTTTCAATACATCACACATAAGTATCAACTTATTCTTTCTTCTTCAGGCCTCAGCTCCAAAGTAAACTCCACCTTCAGGCTTCAATCCCACTAGCAAGCATCAACTTGTTCCTTTAGGCACTCCAAGCATTGAACTCATAGGTATCAACTTGCTTTCCAACTTTAAGCTTCAGCTTCTTCATTCAACCTCCAATGGATTCCCCTCACAAGTATCAACTTGTTCTTCATCTTCTTCGAGCTTCAGCTCTTCCTTCAATCTCAACTTGATCTTCTTCCCACAAGTGTCAACTTGTTCCTCTTGATCTCCAAGCTTCAGCTCCAATGGCAGTTTTCAAATACAAAGAAGTAGCAACTTCTATCATCTTCAAGGCTTCTAACAAGGAGTTCCATCCTCTAGCAAGGGAGAAAGATTTATCTAACAAGAGCAAGGTTTGGATGACTGACAGCAGAGTGAAGACCAAAGGTCATCACTAAGCATCCTATCATCAGAGAAAGGGACCCTCAAAGGTTCTACCAACTTGTAAAGAGCCACACATCCTACCAAAGGAGGGATGAGGCCTTCACAAGGGGACCTTACATCATAGGGAAGAATGGAAGTGATCAACACCTTCCATGTTTATGAAAGTAGAGAATCTATCTAGAAGCTCTGCCTACAAACCCTAATCTTAGCACCTAAACAAAACTACTCCAAAGGAAAGGAAATCTTCACATCCAAGCTTTCTCATTCAATCCATGGTAGCCCAAGCTTGTCTTTAACAACATCCAAGAGCAAGAGAGGCAAAACCCTAATCTAAGGGAACTAAAGAGGTCAATCTAATTGAATTAGCAAGCTAGGATCACCTAAAACCAAGTACTAAAGTTAGTCCTAACTAAAATACTAAAACCAATTGTAAAATCCTACAAAAATAACTATGGGACCCTAATTCAATCATGAATCTACCATACAAAATTCAGAGGTTGAATCATCCACCAAGTCCTAGAAATAAAACCTAAATCACAAGGTACTAAACATAAACCCTAAAAATGGAGCACCTTAAAGTTTCAACTTAAAGATACCACCTACATTCATCACAAAAATGTGAGAAATATCTAAGGGGAACATCCATATCTATGCTAGCTACACACAAAAAATCAAGGCAAGAATCATCACCCAATGCTCAAACCAAATTCATCAAAACAAGGTACTAACCATGGTCATAATATCAATTAATATTCAAAAAATGCAAATAAAATCAAAAATGAATGAATTCCTAATATTTTTAATCTAAAAAATTCTAAATTCAAACATGAATCAGGGAAAAAAAGTTTGGAATTAATTGAGTTAATTTCCTATTTTTTATGAATTAATCTCTAAGTCATATGAAATGAAGAAAATAAAGAAATTCAAGGAAATTAATTAACCCAGCGTGGCAAATAGCAAAAATAACCAGTTCAAAATCAGAGATGGGCCCAGGGAGGGGTGTGGTTATCAAAGCGTGTGTTAGGCCCACCCATTAATCAGAAATAATGTGGAAAATCAATGATAATAGGAAAATGTTTGTGGTAAATAGCAATGCATTCCTTTGCAAATCTTGATGGGCCTCCATACTGGGGTGTGGATAACACCATTTCACTAAGCCCACCCAAGTTATGTTAATGAAACGCAGCGTACAAGGTTAGTTCTCAGATCCTTCACAAACTGAAACTTATTCGTGGCCATTGGATCTTCCTTCAAGTCAAAGTCCACACCTAATCTCACGGCCATAACATCATCTTCCCCATTTCAAAAATCTGGAGGGAAGAACCACCATGGATGAACAGAACTAGCATTCTCATCTTCTCCATTCGCATACCTCATAATCCTCACTAAAACTCAAACCTAAACATCCTAACTCGCTCGTTTTTTCACAAAGAATTCAACCATGCCAATCAATAATCTTGAAGCTCAATCAATCTCAAAACACGATACAAATCTCAGAAACTGCTCAAACTTCCATCATCACTATTCTTCAAATTGAAGTGCCTATCACTAACTACACCTCACATTGAGTAAAACTCACTATCTAACTAGGCTCAAATCATCAAGATCAGCAAGAACAGTTCATCCCAAGAAAATTGGTCACCTAACGATTTGTCTCTAAACCTTGAAATTATGCACCAGAAAGCATCTAACCATGATCTAATATGAATCTAAACATCTAAAACCTAGCAAAACTATATGAATTATGCTACATGTTGAATTTCACTAACCTGCAAATTTTGGATGAACAGAATTATGAAAGCTTCAAATCAAGCTTCAAGAACTTCCAGATACCTTCACTAACACCAAATGGAACTTCTGTATGCAACAACTTGGATTGAATATTCTTGAATTGTCAAATCCGATTCTGAGTTGCAAGAGATGAACTCAATATGCCAACTCACGACTCTGCAGCAATCTTGGCTTGAATTCTATCTGGAATCACTCATACACTCAAGAGGAAGATGTTGAAAGCAAGAATTTGGATTGAAATGGATCAAAAGTGTGTAACCGAATTTGATTTGCAAAAAGAAAATTCAGAATGAAATCTCTCTATTCTCTCTCAATTTCCACCAACCAATGCTCTGAACCAGTTCTAATGCTTATATAGAACCAGTAGGAATGAACTAGAAACTTCTGGAATGCTCTAAAGGATATTTTCAATTTCTCATGCTATGGAAAATTTCATCTCATGCTCATCCATGACAGTTCAGCTTGCAGCTTGTTTATCACTTTGATCATGGTTCAATTTCTCCTCAAATGAGATTCTGAATGTGTTTGGATGGATTGGAACCTTGGTTTTGCACTTGTGAATGATTTGGCAAGTGTAACTTATGTCATAAGCAACCAAATGCAATTATGAGCAAATGACTTCAAATGAAAAAACCAACATTGCCATTGTTTCTAAAATCATTTTTCCAATCAATTTGACCTATAATTTTGTTTCATTTGGTCACAAAATGACTTATTTGAATTTTTGCCCATTAAATCCTTTTAATTCTTCCTTTTTTCAAAATTTCTTGAACCAAGTCTCTCCTTGAGCCATTTCAATGCCTCCTTGATGCATGGTCAAGGTTAAAACCCCATTTTGAGCAACTTTCTAGTTGAACAAAATTTCATTTGAGACCTCTAAGTTGGTGAAAAGGGCCTATGATCACAAATGACCTATAATCACCAAATGTCCAAAATACCCTTGACTTGTCAAAGCCATAACTTGAGTTATACAAATCCTATAAAGTACTTCTAGTACTATCTAGAAATCTAAGATAATAAGGAACAACATTCATGTTGACCAAAAGTTCATAGGAATCATCCTTCTAGGGCAAAAGTTTCATGCAAGTTGGGTAACTTTCAAGCTCCAAATTCACATACCTCAGATGACTTGTAACTTGTCAAAGCCATAACTTGGGTTCTACAAATCCTATCAAGGACTTCTAGCACTCAAATTAAAGCTAAGATCATGCTCTACAACAATCATGATGGGGGCAAGATGAGATGACAATCACATCTTAAGCTAGGTTGCCTTGAAGATAGGGGTCAAACTAGGGGATTTTACACTGTCAAGCCTTAGAAACCCTAGCTTGAATCTTCTCAAACTCTTCAATCATGGTTATTTAACCTTGGAATCATCCTTATAACATCTCAATGTATCAATCCATGATCACATGGCTCTTGAATTAGGTCTCAACCTTCTTCAACTCCTCAGCTGACTTAGGGTTGACCCAGTCAAACCCTAGCTGCACCAATCATGGCTGAGCCTTCTTATTCTTGCACAATGACATGTCTAGGCCTCAAAGTGATCTTCAACACTTCTCGTGAGCTCTCTCAAGACCTCAAGTCTAACTTCATGGCTTCAGAATCATCTGATGACTTCCCACAACTTTCAAGTTAGGAGACCTACCCACTTGGCTTCCACCACTCTCTCTGAGGATCTTTTAACTTCTCTGACAAGGATATCAACCCTTGAACATCTGAATAACCTTCTTAGCTAGCTTCATAGTCTTTTGTAGCTCTTAATTGGTAATCATACCTCTTGATCTCCTGCACACATGTCAATGAAATGTAAATGATAATGCTAATGTGAATGAAATGAAACACAAGCTAGGTAAAGAAAAGTTGGGCAAATTTTGGGGTGCAACAGCTGCCCCTATTCAAACGGCTTGAACCTGACTGGGTAAGAAGCGAACGACTCTCAAACAATCAAGGTAAAAGACGGTTGAATACCAATAAACCCGGAAATTTTCCAACTTCCCAAGTACACGGTACTCTGATGGGGACAAATCTTCGGAAACTGAAATAATAGTTGCACGGCAACTAGCTGGAGAAATACTGATCTGAACCTCCGTCAGGATGATTCTCTGATTTATCTGATATCATTGCCTCCTCAAATCATCAAGGGGTCACCAGTTACACGGTAACTGGCGATCTGTCAACCGCACAAGTAAACAATACTCTGATTGTTAGGCACGTCTTCAAACTGAGCATGACGGTTACGCGACAACTTGTTGGGGAATTGGTCACACGGTAACCGGTGAAGGGTCTAATCTCAAATCTCCGTCAGGATGATCATCTGATTTTGCTATAGATATTCGTCCTCAAGTCATCAAGGGATCACGGGTCATTCAGCAACCGGCGATACATAGCTGATATTGCCATCAGGCATTCTGCAACATTGCAACAAAAGAATTCCTCGAGACTCATCAGGTCATTAGGAACTTTTTAACAATCAAGTTAATTATGCCGTCGGGCATTCAAAGAAATTTTTGGGCGTCAGCCGGGCTTCGTCAGTAGGTCGGGAATAGAATTCTCGGTCAATCATGAACCAAGTAAGGATATACAATCTTCTACCATCAGGCACTTCGCATCAGCTGAGAGAACTGCTTCGACATCCTAGTTAGGCTTCATCAGTAAGTCTGGGGTTTTGGCACCACTGCCGGACTTCAATCATCAAGTCTTCAAGGAAATTTCAGCTTCGCTGTTCAAAAACCTGTCGGGGATGACACATCTCCGCTGGGGGTTCTGGAGAACTATCAAGTAACTCTGCTTCGGGGCTCCAGAAATCACTCTGGGTGAATCGAATCTGCTAAGGACTTCAAGAATCATCTTGGATAAATAACTCCGCCGGAGACTTCAGGAATCATCCTGAACCAATAACTCTGCTGGAGATTTCAGGAATCATCCTGAGCAAACACTCTGCCGAGGATTCTAAGCATCAACTTGAGCAACCCTCTCTGGCGACTTCACTGGGGATTTTAAGAATCATCTTGGGCAAACGACTTTGCTGGGGAATTCAAGAATCATCTTGAGCAAACCATTCTGCGGAGGAACACCTGCAAAACAAGAACGGTAACGACCTAGCTCATGTTTCATATGCATATGTTTGACTATGGCGCAATGTTCCACACGGTGGATATGTTACGCGTTTTTAAGGTAAATGTTATGCACTCATGCAAAAATGCTATGACCCCATTGGCATAATAAATGTTGAAGGGAGAATCCTCCTGTCAAGGAGAAAGAACCACTCTGGTGGAGGAAGGACTCATCCTGCCGAGGAGAGGAAGTCACACCAATCTCAATTGGATTCCGCCTGGGGAAATGAACTTCAGTCGACTGCTGTCGGGGAACAAAGCTCTCCGAGAACTTGGACCCGCTCAACCGGGTATTCAAACCACAAACTATCGAGGGAATGATATCAATCGCAGAAATAAACTGCACGGCGTTTGCAGCAAAACTTTCCTGGAGATAACGACTCCGATGGGGAAATACAGCATCAACTATTCAACACTCTACTGGGGAAAACCACTCATAGCCTGAACAGCTTTCCAAGAACTCGGCTCTCTCGGGGATCTGCAAACTCGGTTGGGGAAGAAGGAATCATCTTGCTTACAGGGGAGAGTACAACTCTGTGGGGAATTTCAATTCCGCTGGAGACTTCAGTCTGAAATATCGAGCGCTGCACACTTCAGTATACGACTTAGCTGGGGAGACGACGATCCTTCAGGATACATCTGATTGGGGGGAGAATCTTCTCTGCTTGGGGAGACACATCAATGCTTGCGGTCCCATGTTCAAACTCCACGGGGAGGTGCTGTTGAACCTTGCTGGAGGAGGAGGAATCATCCTGCTTGGGGACGCATACGGCGCACTGCCTGGAATATACTATACCTGCAACAGCACAAACAAACAGACAAGATACCCTTCTCAAAGGGACCTATCAAGGTTATTATCTTGTGACAATGTTCGAGTAATTCATTGTTTCAACAATCAGTGGCCTAGGCCAGTAAGTTTATGTATGCACATTTTATCAAAAACATCGGCGTTCTTTTTCGCAAATAAAACAGATAAGTGCTAAACAAACAAACAGAATTGCTGAATAGTATACATTTTATTGATAACGAACCCCTGAATGGGCAAAAATGTTTTACAACAGATGCAAGCTCCTGGAATGAGGAAGCTGCGCAAAAATAAAAACATAACTATACATCAGTATACACATGTCGGCAATGAGGCGTAGACGAACACCATGAGTTGATCCCTCTATGACCCACTCGACTTCGATACTTCTCCGACGCTTCAGCTTCAGAAGAGATTGATTCAGATAAACGGCCCTCAGGTCTTCCAAACCACTAAACAATGAAAGTCCATACGCGGAACGCAGTCATTTGCTTTTTCAAAACCCTAACTTTTGACTGAATCGCCCTTCCGGGTTTTCGATTCACCGGGATACCCTTTTTTGCCAAAGTCGCCCTTCCAGGTTTTCGACTTTGCGGGTGTACATTCTTTTCTTTTATATCCCTAATTTTTGCCCGAACCTTTTTCCTTTTTTATGGTTCGCCGGGATGCCCCATTTTTGCCTGGATATTCATTTTTCTTTCCAACGGGTCATTTTTTAAGCAAAGTATTTTTTAACCGCGTCCGCGTTCACCGGGGATGCAAAATCTTCGCCATCCATCGTGGATAACAACAAGGCTCCTCCCGAGAATACCTTGCTGACAACGTACGGACCTTCGTAATTGGGAGTCCACTTGCCCCGTTGATCGAAGTGTGGAGGAAGAATCTTCTTCAGGACGAGATCACCCGTCTGAAAGCTTCTAGGACGCACCTTCTTATCATAGGCTTTCTTCATTCGACTTTGGTACAGACGACCATATGCAATCGATGCTAATCTTTTCTCGTCCATCAGGCTGAGTTGGTTTAGTCGGTTCTTAATCCATTCTGCCTCGTCGAGTTTCACGTCAACCAAAACTCGCAAAGAAGGAATCTCAACTTCTAACGGTAGGACAGCTTCCATACCGTACACTAGTGAGAAAGGAGTTGCACCGGTTGATGTACATACCGTTGTACGATAACCGTGCAGTGCAAACGACAACATCTCGTGTCAGTCCTTATAGGTCACAACCATCTTCTGTACAATCTTCTTGGTGTTCTTATTGGCCGCTTCAACTGCGCCATTCATCTTCGGCCGGTAAGGAGATGAGTTGTGGTGTTCAATCTTGAAACTCTGGCACAGCTCCTTCATCATCTTGTTATTCAGATTCGAACCATTATCAGTAATGATCCGCTCGGGAATTCCGTATCGACAGATGATGTCCCTCTTTATGAATTTAGCCACCACTTGCTTGGTCACATTAGCGTATGAGGTTGCCTCCACCCACTTGGTGAAGTAATCGATAGCTACTAGAATGAAGCGATGACCATTAGATGCAGTGGGCTCGATCTTGCCTATCATGTCGATGCCCCACATGGAGAACGACCACGGGGAGGACATGACATTTAACGGGCACGGCGGTACATGAATCTTATCAGCATAAATCTGGCATTTATGACATCTCTTCGCGAATTTAAAGCAATCTGATTCCATCGTCAGCCAGTAATATCCTGCTCTCAGGATCTTTCTCGTCATAGCATGCCCGCCGGCGTGCGTACCAAATGTGCCTTCATGGACTTCTTCCATGAGCATATTCGCTTTTTTCTCATCTACACATTTGAGTAGCACGAGATCATGGTTTCTTTTATACAAAACTCCATCAGGACCGAGATAAAAATTTCCAGAAAGCCTCCTCAGAGTCTTCTTATCCTGGGTTGACTCTCCCACAGGATACTCCTTAGTCATAAGGAAGGTCTGGATGTCATGGAACCATGGTCTGCCATCGGAGGCTTCCTCGATCGCAAAGACGAATGCAGGTCTATCGAGACGAGAAAGGACAATTCTTGGAGCTTCATTCCAAAAATTGCCTTTATACATCGAAGCCAACATGGCTAAGGCATCAGCCATTTGATTCTCAGCCCGGGGCACATGATGGAGTTCCACTTGATCAAAGAACGGAAGCAGCCTTCTGGCGTAATTCATGTACGGCACCAAATTTGATTGACGAGTCTCCCACTCCCCTTTAATCTGGTTGATCACAAGTGTCGAGTCACCATATACATCTAGGTTCTTGATTCTCAAATCAATTGCTTCTTCTAGACCCATGATGCATGCTTCATATTCCGCTTCGTTATTGGTGACCGGAAACGTCAGTCTCGCGGTAAACGGGATGTGGGATCCATGGGGAGTCGTGATGATCGCCCCAATGCCACTTCCGTAAGAGTTAACCGCCCCGTCAAATATCAATTTCCATTGGGATCTCCTGTCTGGACCCTCGTCGGGCAACGGTTCATCACAATCTTTCATCTTGAGAAACATGATATCCTCATCAGGGAATTCAAATTTCATCGGCTGATAATCTTTGATTGGCTGTTCGGCAAGGTATTCAGACAATACGCTCCCCTTGATGGCCTTCTGGGAAACGTACTGAATGTCATATTCTGTCAACACCATTTTCCATCTAGCAATCCTGCCCGAAAGGGCTTGCTTCTCGAAGACATACTTGATTGGATCCATCTTCGAAATTAGCATGGTTGTGTGATTGAGCATGTACTGTCGTAAACGTTTGGCAGCCCAGGCTAGTGCACAACACGTCTTCTCCAGCATCGAGTAACGAGATTCACAGTCTGTGAACTTCTTACTCAAATAGTAAATGGCATGCTCCTTTCTGCCCGTCTCGTCGTGCTGACCGAGAACACACCCCATACTATTCTCAAGAACTGTCAAGTACATGATTAAGGGTCTTCCGGCCACTGGGGGTATCAAGATCGGAGGTTCCTGTAGATACTGTTTTATCTTATCAAATGCCTTCTGGAAATCCTCGTTCTAGATAATCGCCTGATTTTTCTTTAGCAGTTTGAACATCGGTTCACACGTGGCCGTGAGCTGAGAGATAAACCTTGCAATGTAGTTTATTCTCCCTAGGAAACCACGAACTTCTTTTTCTGTTTTTGGCGCTGGCATTTCTTGTATTGCTTTTATCTTTGCAGGATCAACCTCAATGCCTCTTTCACTCACGATAAACCCCAGTAGTTTTCCAGACCGTACTCCGAAAGTACACTTGTTAGGATTCAGCCTCAACCTGAACTTCCTAAGCCTCTCAAAAAGCTTCAGCAAATTGACCAGATGTCCTTCCTCCGTTTGGGACTTCGCAATCATGTCATCAACATAGACTTCAATCTCATGATGAATCATATCATGAAACAAAGTGACCATTGCTCGTTGGTAAGTGGCCCTTGCGTTCTTCAGGCCGAAGGGCATTACCTTGTAGCAAAATGTTCCCCAAGGAGTGATAAACGTAGTTTTCTCCATGTCTTCCGGTGCCATCTTGATCTGATTGTAGTCGGAGAAGCCATCCATGAACGAAAATACGGAGAACTGAGCTGTATTGTCGACCAACACATCAATATGAGGGAGCGGGAAATCATCTTTAGGGCTCGCACATTCGCACCTTACCGTCCTTCTGCATTATGAGGGAGCGGGAAATCCCGATAATCGACGCACATTCGCACCTTACCGTCCTTCTTCGGTACATGCACTATGTTGGCGACCCACAGAGGGTAAGTAGTGACCGCTAAGAAGCCAGCATCAAGCTGCTTTTGCACTTCTTCTTTGATCTTAACGGCCATATCTGGTCGTGTCCTCCTAAGCTTCTGCTTAACGGGAGGGCAATCTCCTCGCAGCGGCAAGTGGTGGACCATAATGTCAGTATCAAGTCCGGGCATATCTTCGTATGACCAAGCAAAGACGTCACTATACTCTCTTAGAATGTCGACCAATCTCTGCTTGACATCACTCTGCAATGCAGCTCCTATCCTGACATTCCTGACAAGTTCTTCAGAACCCAGATTCACAATCTCAATCTCTTCTTCGTGAGGCAGAATAACTTTCTCTTCTTGTTTCAACAAGCGGGCCAACTCTTCGGGAAGGTATTCGTCTTCATCAATCTCTTCTTCGGCTTAATAGATCGGGCAATCGAAGTCGAAGTGAGTCGTAGAAGGTCCAGAGTCGATGTCATCTGCTATGTGGATCCTGCAATAACAAGGGTTAAGCTTAAAACAAGGATATGCAGGTTAGCACAAACCCCATTGCCATTTTGTTGTTTTTCAAAACAAGTATAAAATAGGAATAACAGAGATCACAACATTTGAATACGAAGAAAAACGCCTTTTGATTTATGGGTAAAATGCATGTACATAATCAAACAAGGCCCTGACAATAAAACCACTATGCCCCGGGTAGGACATAGGGTTGTACAACGATTGGAGAAAGTAAATCATTACTCTTTGCCTGTCACTTGGATGGTATCCCTGATGGACCAGTTGTTGAGGCTCTCGCCTGGTTTGCTTGGCTGGATCCAAGAGTCCAGGTTGCAATCGTTGTCTTCACCGTCTTCAGACACTGCGTTGACACTTCAAATATCACCCCGCCACTGGTAAACTGGATCGGCCCTTTACCGCGCGACGCACTGTGAGAAGATGAGGCTTCGGCCGTAGGAGAGTATCCCAATCCGAACTTGTCTTGCTTGTTAGGTATCTCTAGAATTCGCCCCCATCCGAGAGTCATCTCCGGTTTCTCGGTCATTACAGGAGCCACGTTCTTGACTTTAACGGCTTCGAACGCCTGACATAGGGTTTCGTGGATTTCCCCATCCATCTCAACATATTTTAAGGACGACAAATGGCTCACCATTATGTCTTCCTCGCCACAAACAGTTACGATGCTACCTCCGACATCATACTTGAGTTTCTGGTGCAACGTGGAGGTCACGACGCCAGTAGAATGGATCCATGGCCGACCTAAGAGATAGCTGTAGGCAGGCATGATGTCCATAATGTAAAAGACCGCGTCAAAAATTTCCGGCCCAACTTGGATTGGTAGCGTCACTTCCCCAAAAACATGACGTTTGGTTCCATCGAACGCCTTCACAACCAGATCACTGGGGGTGCAAATCAATCCTCGAGTATCTAACTTCATCAATGCCTTCTTCGGAAGAACATTGAGCGATGACCCCGTGTCCACCAACACATGAGACATAATCGTTCCCCTACACTCTATTGAGATGTGCAGGGCGCTGTTGTGATTTCTTCCCTTCGGCGTCAGCTTCAGGTCAGTGAATCCTAACCCATTTCCGGCATTCACATGGGCTACGACCCCTTCCAACTGGTTGACCGATATTTCCTGCGGTACATACGTGGCATTCAAAACCTTTAACAGCGCGTTGCAATGTGACTCCGAACACAGCAACAAATTCAAGATGGAAATTTTCAAGGGTGTTTGATAGAGATGATCCACGATCTTGTAATTGCTCTTCTTAATCAACCTCATAAATTCTTCAGCGTCCTTAACAAGTAAGTCCTTCTATACCCACGAGGGATTTCCTCAACGACTTTACTCTTTCCCTTATCGGTTATTTCGGCTTTGTCCGCTTTGTCCGCTTTGTCCGCCACAATCTCAGGTGGAGCAAACACTCTTCCGCTGCGCGTGATTCCGCCAATTCCCACTAGGTTATCCATAGACCGCCCAAATGGTTCTAGGTCCAACTTCTGTCTGTTACAGTAGACGTCTGCCCCATAATGCCATGGGACAGCATTGGTGCTTTCAAAAGGTATCGGCCCAACTTTGGTGATGGTAATCGTGGGCGGTCTGGGTGCAGAAATGGTGATCGTCCGGCGAGGGATGGTGATGGTGGCAACCTCATCATCTTGCTTCAGCGTTACCTCTCCAGATCCACATTCGGCCCTTCGGCTAAACTGCAAGATTCCTTCGGTCATCAGACTCTGAATCCCCTCTATCAACTGTTCGCATCCATTAGGACGAGTCGCACAGCCCATACACAGTTCTCCACAGCCTGGAAAGAATCCTCTCTTCATCAACTTGGCTTTAACGAAGCTAAGTGGTGTCTTCAGATCTCTGACGTCAGTCAACAAATCCAAGCTCTCGTCTTCAATAATGGCATTTACCCCACCTCCCCTATGATTCGGCATAGGGTTCTTCGTGACGTTTGGCACATTATCTGAGAAGTTGATGATCTTAGCATCCACCATATCCTGCACCTTGTGCTTGAAGGCTTTGTAGTTTTCTATCGTGTGGCCGGGTGCCCCCGAGTGAAACTCACAAGTTGCATTCGCATCATAACCTGGCGGAGGTGCCCCTGTCAAAGGAGCCAGGGTTCTCTTCTGGATTAGCTGTAACTAGAGCAGAGTCTGTAACAGCTGAGCATAAGACATGGGCGGTGTTTCAAGGTGACGACTCGATAGAGGTGCCCTGTTCTGATACTTTCTGTACCCTTGCTGATTCGGCTGCTGCTGCTGCTGCGGCTGGGATTGTTGGACAGCGGGGATGGTTATACTGGCCACCTGCTGGTGAGGGCCCTTACCTTTCCTTCGAGCGTTGGACACGGCGCTCGTCTCCCCTTCCTGCCTTTTGCCACCATACGGTTTCTTTCCTCCTCCCGCTGAGGATAGATCACCTTGAATTTTCCCCAATTTGATCCCATTTTCAACGTGCTCGCCTGTGATGATGAGATCTGAGAAGCTTCCAGACATACTGCTGACCAATTTCTCGTAAATAAACCCCTGGGAGAGTGGCTACAAACATTTCAACAAGCTCCCGTTTAACCGTCGGCGGTTGAACTCTAGCTGCCAATTCACGCCACCGCTGGGCGAATTCTTTGAACCCTTCGTTGTTCCTCTGTGACAAATTCTGCAGTTGGACTCGGTTCGGAGCCAAATCACTGTTATACTGATAATGGTGCACGAATGCTTCAGCAAGTTCCTTCCACGTGCGCACACTGGTAGGCTCCAAACTCATGTACCATTCCAAGGATGGCCTGGACAAGCTATCCTGAAAGAAGTGCATCAGCAACTTCTCGTCTTCAGAGTGAGCGGACATCTTTCGGTAGTATGACCTTAAGTGGACGCGAGGGAAAGTGGTGCCCTTGTACTTCTCAAAGTCGGGTACCTTGAACTTGGGAGGCACCTTGAAATCGGCAATCAATCCCAATTTAGACATGTCGACACCCATAGTGTTCAGGTTCTCGAAATTCCTCATCTTGTCCTCGAG
Organism: Lathyrus sativus; assembly: GCA_963859935.3. Taxonomy (NCBI): domain Eukaryota; kingdom Viridiplantae; phylum Streptophyta; class Magnoliopsida; order Fabales; family Fabaceae; genus Lathyrus; species Lathyrus sativus. The sequence continues at coordinate 300,592,804 of OZ012739.1, forward strand.
TGCCTTAAACCTCAGACGTGCTTCAGCAGTCAGCTCTCCTTCAGCACCTTTCTGTGAGAACAAGTCTTCTTGACGGTATTCCAACCATGGCTGAGGCCCATACAGATTTCCAACGTCTGTGTTGCTGTTGCCCAGCCCAACATTGACATTAGCTTCAAAATTTCCGTTACCGACGCCAGTCGTATTGCCATTGAGCCCCATGTTAGTGATCACGTTTCCGTTACCACTACCGTTCCCCCCGGTCACGGGGATGCCGTTCTGAGGAGTTTCAACAGGTGGAGGGGTTGGAACACTCCCACCGTGGAGTACACCATTGCTGTCAACCCTTGAAATCAAAGGATGGACCAAAGTTCTGAGCTGGTCTTGGCCATTGGCAACCACTTGCATGAGCTCCATGAAGCGGTTCATCCTCTCTCGGAGTTCTTGAACGTCAGTTTGCACTTGTTCCATTGCTCTAGCTTGATTTGCTCTTGTCGGATAGTGGTAGATTGGTCTTTGATCAATCCTGGAACAACCTGAAATAACCTGTATATACAAAAGGGTTAGAAAAATGACAAAGTGCTTGTTATGCAGATGCTTCATGCAAATGCAAACGTGTGTCTGTGTGTTAGGGAGGTATCCCCCGATCCTAGTGCCTGAGTGCCAGTGCTGATAATAAGAAGTCTGAGTCCAGTCATGGGAAAAACATCTCATATATATAAAGAAATCCCATCACGGCAGTATACAACGTCACTGAGTACAAGCAGAATCAATAGCATGACCTCGACCGACAAGCCTGGTGATGGTCAGCATACAACAATGATCAAAAACAAAGGATTACAAATACGGTCAAGCACGGCCACGGGCGCGAAACTCTTCTAACAGATTCCTCGTTTCTGGATGATCAGGCTGAGTGAGCAACCCTTCGACGAGTAACTCCCTCTGCGTAATCGTGTATTGAAGACCTTCAACTGAGTCTTCCCATGCTCCTTCGCCGAAACAATCTTCTAACTTCCGCTTCTTGGATTCAAACGTCAGTTTGCGCTCCTTCAGGTTAGCAAGAGCCTTGTTTAGCAGGCCTTCAGCGGCATATCTGCGAGCGGTTTCTTCATCAAACCTCTTCTCACTAGCCTTCACCTGGGCTTTCAACTTGGAGATCTGCTGTTTCAGTTTATCCTCCCGTTCCTTGCCGTTGGCTAGGGTGGCCTTCCAATGCTGATTAAACTTGGATATTCTCCGGTACGCTTCATCCAAGTGCTGCTTCTTAGTGGCCAATACGTCATTGACAGCTTTGAAGTCTCGACCCAAGCGCTCATGCTCAGCCATCTGCTTAGTCAAATTCGTCCCTAACTGGTTCACCAGCTCTGTCTGCCTTTTGAAGGAATGGACGACTTCGCTTCTCTCGCTTCTGAGTTGAGCCAATTCTTTCTCCAGATCTTCATTTGCCTTCTTCAGCTCATCTCTCTCAGCTAACACCTGATTGTACTGCTGAATAGGCACGATGTAGGCTCTTCAATCACTGGAGGGCTTTCTAGCTGGGCAGGTGGAAACGGCATCCCTATAATATCTGCTCTGGCTCTGATCTAGGTCACATACGGAGCATAGGCTTGGCTATTACTTTTCCCCAGCAACGGCTTTCCCCGCTTACAGATACCGTTCCAAGCGTGCTGAAGCTTAGATAACATATCCCCCTCTAGAAGACCAGTGAGGTACAGAGATTCCTGCACCTCTTCATCCTTCGGCAGAGCCCTCAAAGCATAAGTAAACTGTCGGACCAGCAGAGACGGATTATAATTGATATAGCCCTTCCTGCCTATTAAAGGCACATTCGGGAACCCACTACAGCTGAAGATAATCTCAATACCCAACCTATCTCTATCAAACCAGGAAATATCCTCTGCTGATAGACTCATCAAACGCTCAGACCACTCAGCTATGGCTGCAGACGAAGCAACGGGACCCTTCTTGGGTAGGTGACTATCGAGCCATCTATAAAGTAGGGGCACACATCACGAGACATTCTTACCCCTTCTGTTCTCGTTCTTGTAGTGGACGGAATGGTAAACATCTCCAATCAAGGTAAGGATGGGATTCCCTGATGCAAAGATGTGAAATGCGTCGAAGTCTACAAAGTCAGGCATATTGGGGAACAGAATGATGCCGTATATGCAAAGAGCAAGGATGGCGTTGAACACGATCCAACAACCGCCTTTGGCGCACTGCTGAGCTTTTCCCACTAAGAACTGCAAGGAGAAACCGGGAACCCTGTTCCAACTTGACAAGACCAACTCGGAGGCATCCAGATGAAGTGAAGGAGCTAGACTAGCCAGATTAGGCTCATCATCCATATGAACAAAGGGCATCTGACTCTTGATAGGCACATCTAGCAAATCAGCATACTCCTCTAGGGTAGGTGCGAGAATAAAGTCCGGGAAAGTAAAGCATCTCAAAGGAGGATCGTAGAACTGCAGCAAGGCGTGCAACCCATTCAACTCAAACACATAAGGTTTACGAACCAGGCTGAGCAGTTTCCCATAAGACTTTCTGAATTCACCTCTCACAAAATCATCTGCCAAAGCAATCAAACTAGTCAGCTGAACAACATCAGGAGTGGGGAGCTTGTAGGCCACAGTCTTCCTCAGAGAACCCATAGTAGCACAATAGAAGGCAAGAAAACCTGAATCGGGGGAAACGGTACCTGCAACACAGACACACGTTAATGAAATGAAAATGGGTATGCAAACAATGCAAAATGCAATCATGCAGCAGGAGATCAAGACGACTGCGCTGTTGAAGGTTCTGTATCAACAAAACCACAATACTGCTTTGTCAAGAACAACCCTATCTCTGATGAGAAGAAAACCCTAATATCGGACCATAAATCTGCTCTGTCAAGAACAAACATGTCTGATGATGAGGAGAAACCCCTGATGTCAGACTATAACTCTACCCTGTCAAGAACAAACATATATCTGATGATAAGGACCTCTATAACAGGACCATAACTCTGCTCTGTCAAGAACACATATACATCTGATGATGAGAACCTCTGATACCAACAAAACTGATTCACTATCAAGAAAACCAGGTAGTCTGAAGGTTAAGGTGTCCTGCAACAAACCCGACCCCGCTCACAGGTATGGACCTAAACTGACACAAGTTCGGCATCCTATGCGGTCATCAGCGTCACAGACATTCAAGAGGGGTGATACGATACCCAGAAGGTGTGGCATCACCATCTCCTGAAGCGGCCTCACTCAGCTGAATCCCAAATGATCGGTCCCCAGAGTCGACAATCCTCCAAACCAACAACCCCTCAGGCCCAAAGGGCCGGAAAAGAAGTCAACCGGGAGAACCTCGTCTGAGCGTGGATTTCATGAGACACTAGTGCCTGCAAAGCAAGCACGCGCCCACTAATTTCCACAACTAATTCTAGGTACACTCAAGCCTGGGTCTGGCTTCTCACTCATCAGAATGCCCTTCCCACAATAGCACAGATAATCATATCATACTGAAAATAAAGTGCGGGAAATAAAATGCGATAAATAAACACAACCCAACAAGTACTCATACAAGCGCTAGGATTGACTCTCGCATGGGACGTTGGATCCCCAAACTGACTCGCATACGGGACGTTGGATCCCGAGAAACTATCATCGTTTCCCCAGCAGAGTCGCCAGCTGTCGCTACCGCGAAAATAAGGTGCCGGCAAAACAGAAGAGTCGTCACCTTTCGTTATTTATCCCTCGGAACGGGAAAGGAAACGATCGGAAAAACCTGACGAAAAGGTATAAGACAAGGTCATCGCAACCATTGTCTGGGTTCGGGAGTCGGTTACGCAAGGGGAAGGTATTAGCACCCCTCACGTCCATCGTACTCGATGGGATCCACGCTTGTTGTGTTTATCTGACGGGTTGGTTTTATCTATCTACCTATCAAGGCTGGCTTAAAAAAGAAAAGAAAATGACTCGGCAAAGCGTCGCACTTTATGCCTACGTATTCCCATCAGAGAATGAGAAATCAGAGTCAACATAGTTCGACTAACTACGGGTGATGGGGGAAGGTGGATCACCAAGACGTCGCGTCTTGTGCCTACGTATTCTCATCAAAGAAATCAGAGCTAACGTAGTTCGGGATAAAACGGAACACAGGAACTCAGATTCATCTGTTTTATCGAGTAGGGTTAACAAACAGTTCCAGCAGTTTGGTGTACGCAGCTCGACCCTTGGAGACTTAGGCGTTACCGTTTATGGTAGAACTGAGAGTTAACGACACTCTTTTCTTCATAAAAGCTTCCTTTGACTTATGGGCCCACGGGGGAAAAAAGGTTTGAAGTTTGTTTTCTGTCTTTTACGGAAGAACTGTTTTTTATGGATGTTTGCAACCAATATCATACTAGAGACTATGACCTGAGAGTGAATGTGTCGCATGTCACCCAAAGGGTGCCATACTAAACATCCAGACTATTGAAAAGAAACTCTCCAACAATCCTTTCTCAGATAGCTTAAGGCTCGTAACGTACGACGTCAGTTAACCTTTATTACTGTATTTTAATTTGTTTTGAGATGAGAAGAGAGAGGGACAACTAAGGGGAGACTATCAAGTCCTAATGTTGTCATGCCAAGGATTCATCCTATGGTTGAGGTTCGAAACAGGGAACTCCTAGAAGTTATCATGCATAGGTTTCAACCTAAAGTTCTAATCATCACTTCTTTATCAAAGGAAGTGAGATTCCTAGGGGATCATGTCAATGATAAACAGAAACAGATAAAGCATCAGCTCAAACAGTAAACAACTGTAAATAAAATGCATGCAATGCAAGTGAGGGAGGAAATGTGTGTGGGACATCAGCCTCCACAAGCTCATCTCAACCTCAAGCCAGATATGAATAACTGCAGTCATACAGGAAAAGAACATGCTATCAAGCAAGATAAGTGACTGCAATCATACAGAGGAAATGAAATAAAGTGCCATCAAGCAAATCACAAACCACATAGGCAAGGGAGCTGGGCTCTACCAAATACCAGCAAGCAAAGCCATACAGTAAAAATACAAGCAGAGGGAGCAACTCAACCTCTAGTGCAATCATGCTCCTAGTTTACACAATCTAAACATGAACTTATTCTAATGCATCAAGCCAATCAAACAAGTCACAGCAATACAGTTGCACAGAAAGCAAACAGACAGGAAAAAAAAGCAGATCAACAGCTTCCACAGCTTCACAGCAAAGCAGTCCTCTGACAGCAGTTTAGTCCTCAGTCTTCAACTGCTCTTCAAGTCTTTCATCTTTAATAGCAAGTGTCAACTTGCTTCTTCAGGCTTTCAATACATCACACATAAGTATCAACTTATTCTTTCTTCTTCAGGCCTCAGCTCCAAAGTAAACTCCACCTTCAGGCTTCAATCCCACTAGCAAGCATCAACTTGTTCCTTTAGGCACTCCAAGCATTGAACTCACAGGTATCAACTTGATTTCCAACTTTAAGCTTCAGCTTCTTCATTCAACCTCCAATGGATTCCCCTCACAAGTATCAACTTGTTCTTCATCTTCTTCGAGCTTCAGCTCTTCCTTCAATCTCAGCTTGATCTTCTTCCCACAAGTGTCAACTTGTTCCTCTTGATCTCCAAGCTTCAGCTCCAATGGCAGTTTTCAAACAAAAAGAAGTAGCAACTTCTATCATCTTCAAGGCTTCTAACAAGGAGTTCCATCCTCTAGCAAGGGAGAAAGATTCATCTAACAAGAGCAAGGTTTGGATGACTGACAGCAGAGTGAAGACCAAAGGTCACCACTAAGCATCCTATCATCAGAGAAAGGGACCCTCAAAGGTTCTACCAACTTGTAAAGAGCCACACATCCTACCAAAGGAGTGATGAGGCCTTCACAAGGGGACCTTACATCATAGGGAAGAATGGAAGTGATCAACACCTTCCATGTTTATGAAAGAAGAGAATCCTAGAAGCTCTGCCTACAAACCCTAATCTTAGCACCTAAACAAAACTACTCCAAAGGAAAGGAAATATTCACATCCAAGCTTCCTCATTCAATCCATGGTAGCCCAAGCTTGTCTTTAACAACATCCAAGAGCAAGAGAGGCAAAACCCTAATCTAAGGGAACTAAAGAGGTCAATCTAATTGAATTAGCAAGCTAGGATCACCTAAAACCAAGTACTAAAGTTAGTCCTAACTAAAATACTAAAACCAATTGTAAAATCCTACAAAAATAACTATGGAACCCTAATTCAATCATGAATCTACCATACAAAATTCAGAGGTTGAATCATCCGCCAACTCCTAGAAATAAAACCTAAATCACAAGGTACTAAACATAAACCCTAAAAATGGAGCACCTTAAAGTTTCAACTTAAAGCTACCACCTACATTCATCACAAATATGTGAGAAAAATCTAAGGGGAACATGCATATCTATGCTAGATACACACAAAAAATCAAGGCAAGAATCATCACCCAATGCTCAAACCAAATTCATCAAAACAAGGTACTAACCATGGTCATTTTAATATCAATTAATATTTAAAAAATGAAAATAAAATCAAAAATGCATGAATTCCTAATATCTTTAATCTAAAAAATTCTAGATTCAATCATGAATCAGGGAAAAAAAGTTTGGAATTAATTGAGTTAATTTCCTATTTTTTATGAATTAATCTCTAAGTCATATGAAATGAAGAAAATAAACAAATTCAAGGAAATTAATTAACCCAGCGTGGCAAATAGAAAAAATAACCAGTTCAAAATCAGAGATGGGCCAAGGGAGGGGTGTGGTTATCAAAGCGCGTGTTAGGCCCACCCATTAATCAAAAATAATGTGGAAAATCAATGATAATAGGAAAATGTTTGTGGTAAATAGCAATGCATTCCTTTGCAAATCTTGATGGGCCTCCAAACTGGGGTGTTGATAACAACATTTCACTAAGCCCACCCAAGTTATGTTAATGAAACGCAGCGTACAAGGTTAGTTCTCAGATCCTTCACAAACTGAAACTTATTTGTGGCCATTGGATCTTCCTTCAAGTCAAAGTCCACACCTAATCTCACGGCCATAACATCATCTTCCCCATTTCAAAAATCTGGAGGGAAGAACCACCATGGATGAACAGAACTAGCATTCTCATCTTCTCCATTCGCATACCTCATAATCCTCACTAAAACTCAAACCTAAACATCCTAACTCGCTCGTTTTTTCACAAAGAATTCAACCATGCCAATCAATAATCTTGAAGCTCAATAAATCTCAAAACACGATACAAATCTCAGAAACTGCTCAAACTTCCATCATCACTATTCTTCAAATTGAAGTGCCTATCACCAACTACACCTCACATTGAGTAAAACTCACTATCTAACTAGGCTCAAATCATCAAGATCAGCAAGAACAGTTCATCCCAAGAAAATTGGTCACCTAACGATTTGTCTCTAAACCTTGAAATTATGCACCAGAAAGCATCTAACCATGATCTAATATGAATCTAAACATCTAAAACCTAGCAAAACTATATGAATTATGCTACATGTTGAATTTCACTAACCTGCGAATTTTGGATGAACAGAATGATGAAAGCTTCAAATCAAGCTTCAAGAACTTCCAGATACCTTCACTAACACCAAATGGAACTTCTGTATGCAACAACTTGGATTGAATCTTCTTGAATTGTCAAATCCGATACTGAGTTGCAAGAGATGAACTCAATATGCCAACTCACGATTCTGCAGCAATCTTGGCTTGAATTCTATCTGGAATCACTCATACACTCAAGAGGAAGATGTTGAAAGCAAGAATTTGGATTGAAATGGATCAAAAGTGTGTAACCGAATTTGATTTGCAAAAAGAAAATTCAGAATGCAATCTCTCTATTCTCTCTCAATTTCCACCAACCAATGCTCTGAACCATTTCTAATGCTTATATAGAACCAGTAGGAATGATCTAGAAACTTCTGGAATGCTCTAAAGGATATTTTCAATTTCTCATGCTATGGAAAATTTCATCTCATGCTCATCCATGACAGTTCAGCGTGCAGCTTGTTTATCACTTTGATCATGGTTCAATTTCTCCTCAAATGAGATTCTGAATGTGTTTGGATGGATTGGAACCTTGGTTTTGCACTTGTGAATGATTTGGCAAGTGTAACTTATGTCATAAGCAACCAAATGCAATTATGAGCAAATGACTTCAAATGAAAAAACCAACATTGCCATTGTTTCTAAAATCATTTTTCCAATCAATTTGACCTATAATTTTGTTTCATTTGGTCACAAAATGACTTATTTGAATTTTTGCCCATTAAATCCTTTTAATTCTTCCTTTTTTCAAAATTTCATGAACCAAGTCTCTCCTTGAGCCATTTCAATGCCTCCTTGATGCATGGTCAAGGTTAAAACCCCATTTTGAGCAACTTTATAGTTGAACAAAATTTCATTTGAGACCTCTAAGTTGGTGAAAAGGGCCTATGATCACAAATGACCTATAATCACCAAATGTCCAAAATACCCTTGACTTGTCAAAGCCATAACTTGAGTTATACAAATCCTATAAAGGACTTCTAGTACTCTCTAGAAAGCTAAGAGAATAAGGAACAACATTCATGTTGACCAAAAGTTCATAGGAATCATCCTTCTAGGGAAAAAGTTTCATGCAAGTTGGGTAACTTTCAAGCTCCAAATTCACATACCTCAGATGACTTGTAACTTGTCAAAGCCATAACTTGGGTTCTACAAATCCTATCAAGGACTTCTAGCACTTAAATTAAATCTAATATCATGCTCTACAACAATCATGTTGGGGTCAATATGAGATGACAATCACATCTTGAGCTAGGTTGCCTTGAAGATAGGGGTCAAACTAGGGGATTTTACACTGTCAAGCCTTAGAAACCCTAGCTTGAATCTTCTCAAACTCTTCAACCATGGTGATTTAACCTTGGAATCATCCTTATAACATATCAATGTATCAATCCATGATCACATGGCTCTTGAATTAGGTCTCAAACTTCTCCACCTCCTCAGTTGACTTAGGGTTGACCCAGTCAAACCCTAGCTGCACCAATCATGGCTGAGCCTTCTTATTCTTGCATAATGACCTGTCTAGGCCTCAAAGTGATCTTAAACACTTCTCATGAGCTCTCTAAAGACCTCAAGTCTAAATTCATGACTTCAGAATCATCTGATGACTTCCCACAACTTTCAAGTTAGGAGACCTACCCACTTGGCTTCCACCACTCTCTCTGAGGATCTTTTAACTTCTCTGACAAGGATATCAACCCTTGAACATCTGAATAACCTTCTTAGCTAGATTTATAGTCTTTTGTAGCTCTTAATTGGTAATCATACCTCTTAATCTCCTGCACACATGTCAATGAAATGCAAATGATAATGCTAATGTGAATGAAATGAAACACAAGTTAGGTAAAGAAAAGTTGGGCAAATTTTGGGGTGCAACAGGTTGGTTACGCAATGGGAAGGTGTTAGCACTCAAAACATCTATAGTACTCTATAGGAGCCCTTTGAAATATCTACGCTTTTTGGTTTGAAAAAGGTTTGTATGAAAAGAGATTGGGGAGTGAGAAGAGAATTATTTTTAATATTTTTGTGTTTGGAGAGACTTATCGCCTCATGCATACGTACCCACAAAGTACAATATAGGATCAAAACACCGTAGTTCATGGTACAAATAACAAAAACTTGTTGGTTTTGATTGATTTTAAATGTAAAGAGAAGTCGTCATTTTAAGGAGAAAACTACAACTAGTCGCCCACAATTATAAGACAACATTTGCATCACCTAAAGATGGAGGATTTTGTTTGGATTAAAATCAACAAGTCTATCACTCAACATCTAAGTGGAAAATATCAACATCTTAATACTACAGGGAATAGGATAATTGTATCTCAACTATGGAAATGACTCATGTCTAAACTTTATGAAAAATGCGCAAAGATACAAAAAGTTTGAATGAGGTTGATCTTTTTAAAGTCTTTTTGAAAAATATCAAAATATGATTAACATTGAATCAAATTTATTAAAGAAAACAAAATTTGAAAATCACTTGACAAAAGTCAAAGTTTTATTATGAAAGCGGTTTTAAGTTTGAAAGCAAGAAAGTTTTTGAAAAAGGGAGGAGATTTTGAAAATTTAAGAAAGGGAGGAGATGAAGTGACTACCCTAGAAAGCAAAATACAAGATAGAGATAAGAAGGATCTAACCAACTTGTAGCACACTCTATAGTAAGCCAAATAAGAACTCCATCTATCTTGAAGCATAAGCAAATAAGCAAGCTAAATAAAGGCAAAGATCCATAATACTCCAAGCATAGGGAAAGAGACTTAATTCTAAGTCCAAGAATAGTCCAAGAACATAACCACAAAGTTAAGAACACCAAGTTTTTTAGAGGTTAAATCCTTTATTAGTATTTTAAACAAGATATGGTCCAAGTGGGCAAAAGAAAAGAGCGGAAACATAAACATGTGTCTAATAGACAAAGGAAAAATAACGGAAGCATAAACAATAATATGATATGAGATGATAATAATGGAGCATAAAGATAAAAGAGAGATAGGGAGCAAGAAATAAACATAAACAAAATTAGTACAATGATATCGTTAGTGAGTTATTGATTAGTTGTTAGAGCAAATGATCAACAATGGTTAACTCATGCACTTAATCCAAAGTTGATGAAAACTTATTAGAGGATTGATAAAATCTAAGCCTCCTAACAACAAGTTTCATAGGTGATGGACCTAATACAAATAATCAAGCATACTTGGACTTTCAAACATAAGTTTGAGCCACGAATGATCACTTTCCAATTACGGGACAATCAAGCGTTATGTAAAGTAATCGTAATTGGTTTTATGTAGAAACTATGACTATCTGAGGTCGTTCAATAACAATATTAGTGCTAATGTATGCTAGAGAAGTGATTCTAGACCACTCTCCGAAAGAAATACCGCACGAAAAGAAAATAGGTAATGATCTCATCTTCATCAAGAACTTGAAATAAGTTCAAACGATATCGAAGATTTTCATTGATTAAAAGAAAAAAAGAGAAGAGGAAAGGGAATGCCAAATTAGATTACAAGTTCAAGGTTATTCCGTCTTTAAGTTCATCAACTCATCTTGGTAGATTAAAGCACTAAACATATCATTAACTCAAAGCACCTAAAATGAATTGAACAATTCACTTTAAAGATAGATTTGAGTTAGTGAATGTTTATCCAACCTCATCTACACCCTAAGTCCAATGAATTTAAATAGGAAAAAGACCTTTAAAAGTGAATTCCAAGGCAAAAATCAAAAGGAAATGGAAGAAGAAGAAGAAAGAACCAAAACAGCCCCAAAACAGAGCCAAAAGGCAAAATCAACATTGGGTAACCAATTACCCTAAGCTGGTAATCGGTTACCGCTACTAAAACAGCAGCAAAATAGCTTTAAAAAAATGCAGAAACTTGATCAATTATTTTATCAAACACCTCATGATCAAGGATGCAATTGAGCACGAAATTCAAGTAAAATAACAGCAATCAACACCAATAGATCACAATTTTCAAGATCCAAAGATCAAGCAACAAGAATCAACAATAGATCACATTGTGGAAGATGTATCAACAGCAACAATGGTGGATCAACAAATTATCACTCCAAATCTAGAAATTCTTCTAATCAGCTCCACAAACCACACTTCAAAGCTTTGATCTATTAGAATTGATGATGAAAAATTGAATGGATGAAGGTTTAGCTTAAAGTTTAGTAATTTCTAATGATGAACTTACTAACTTTCAAAGGAAGAAAGAGCTTTGGTGAATTTTGTAATTAGAGAAAAATTTAGAGTCAAGAAAATATTTGACAAGGTGAATTTGGCTCTCAAAAGCTTATGAAATGAGGCATCTATTTATGGGATTTAGGCTTGGAAAATTTGGGAGATTGGAGTTTGGTTTGGAATCAAAATTAGGCTTGGAATTTGAATTTGGAGGGAAATTAATGATCAAATGGTGATTAGTGAAGGTGTATGGTGGGAATTAATTATGATGAGTTAGGGGAATTAAAATGAAGTGATCTAGAATATTCTCATGTTGCAATATTTGAATTTGGTGCCAAAAATCCTGTAGAATTTGAATTTGCCCATTTTTCACAAAATTCGCACAGGGTAATCGATTACCCTAAATTGGTAATCGATTACCACAGGCAAAAATGGTGAAAATTTCCATTTTGATGTGTTGTCTTAGCTTAGGCTCGATTCTTTTGCTTGTCAAAGAAGGCATGGAAATAAACACATGAACCTTGGAGTCTCTTGAATAAAAGTCAATCAAATCTTGGAAAACTCTTGATCAGATGATTTTGAAATGGTTGCAGATCAACTTCGACTTTATTCAGATGAAATTCATTCGAGTTGAGGGACTGATATTTGATATCTTTGCTCCAAAATCTTCCTGAAGAAGTTAGTAAAAGAAAAACAAACATTTTTTTGGATTTTAATCAATGGTTAGTAAACATAAACATAAACAAATATCAAACAAACAAGAAAATAAAGGTGTCTGGTGATCTCTCAAGAACAAACCTGCAGACGAAGGCAAGAGAACCAAAGCTTGCAATCTTGTTTGTGGGATGAGATGCAAATGACATGTGGGATCTTATGGGTATAAATTAGGGTATTACAACTGTCCCTATTTAAGTTTCTTCTATCCGAAGATATGAAGATTGACATCTTTGTCTCGCCCAGATAGAAGAGACTTAAATATAACAAATAAACCTAATTTTTGGCCCTAAGAGGCCACAAAATGATATGATTATGTTAATGGTAAGGTATGAAAACACAAGACTTATGTGGGGAGAAAATTCCATAGGAGACAAACAAACGTTGGGGAGCAAAAGAAGAAAAGAGACTCCACAGGAGAAAACAAAAGAGCAAGATCTTATTCCGATAAAGGAAAGGAAACGACTCAATGTCATACCCCAAATTTGTCCTACCTATGTATATCTATACACCCATCAAAAAAATCAAGGAAAATATGTCGCCTTTGCTTGTGGTTCAAGGTTGTGTAAAGTGACTTGGACAAGAGAAGAGTATTATTCAGTGTTTTTTGATCAAATCTCGGTTATGCAAAGTTTGGTTATAAGATCAAGGTCCGGATATGATTCAGTCAGGTGGTGCAGGCTTGAGTTATGAGTTGAGGTCTATGCTTATTCAAGACATATGTATGTCAATCAAGTTATCAGGTCATGTTGTGCAGGATATGAGTTGCTTCAGACTAAGTTCAAATTAATTCTAACCTTGGTCAAGTAAGCTGCGAGGCTAGTTGATTTTCAGGCAGTGCGTCTAAAGCGTTTAGATTTGAGATCAAGGTGTTTAAGGGAATGTGCAAGATTGTTTTCAATTTGGAAATAGTTTTTACGTCATTCCTCTTAGAGATTATGGACTGGTATACTTTAGGCGTGTGCGAGATACATGAGATATTGGCTTTGGTATACTACGACAGTCCTCAAAATGTAATCCCACTGTATGATCAGAGATCTGTTTTACCCTTAAAGGATGCAACATGGACGGCGTTCTGTGAAAGCTTAATGAAACATTTTAAGAAAGTCTTCGCACTTAAGCAAGATTGGTTGCATGCATTTTACTTGGTTAAACCTAGCGAAAAGCTTGAATATTCATATGAAATTGCACTATCGTATTACGCAAAAGCTTTTGCTTTGAACACATTAGTTGTTGATCCTATCTACGGAATGCATGCCCTACGCTTGAAACTATTAATTAAATGCAGAAAACAGAATGTGGGGGTATCTCCATGAACATATGTCATTATGGGAGATAAATGGAAAATTGGAAACTCTTGAAGCAATTCGAAAACGTTTTAGGAATCTCAAGCTCATGAATGGTAATTGTATAGAATTTTGTAGGCATGCTTCTGTTGCTTCGATTCCTTATATACAAGTTGGCATAAATCACACCTGTATCATGTGGATTCTCAAAAAAATGATGATTCAAGTCCATAATTTGAGTAATGATGAGATGAAAATAGTTAGTTGCTCTGTATTGATTTACAACCATGTGAATTAATGATTACATCTATGGAGTCTCATTCTATCAAAAGTAAAAATATACTGATCAAGAAAGCTTCTGATTCAATTACTTTGAGCAAACATCACGATTTCCTTGTGATTTCGTCTTCAGCGGAAATAACAACAAAATCCCAGCTGGTCCTGCACTTAGTTTAGAATAACAACGTCAACGTTTCGTGTAGCAAAAAGCGTCAACCATATTCACAGCTGGAATTGGCATTTGTAAGTCCTTGCTTGCGATACAAACTGAAACAAATAAATGAAAAGTGGCATCAGCACCTCCTGCGGCTATATGTGCACTGCAAAATAGTTTGCTACAAGTTTCTTACAAGGATCTTGATTCACTCATATTCTCAATTCTGAATCAGACAAAAATATTTTCCACTGCATTATTTACATATTTCATGTTGAGGCAAAAACAAACAATTCAACAAATTGGAGCCTTGTTCTTGTTATTAGCCACAGCAGGTACAACAATAACAACCGCAACCTGCTACACCCACAACAACGAGAGAAGTGATATGTAAGTGGTAAGGTTTTAATGGAATGAACATGACAACATGACAGTCACAAATCGAGACTTCTCACCTCAAGCCGGAGTTGCGAATAACAATCAATCGGGACCCATAATACCTGTTATGTGCAATTCTTACAACACCGATTCCACTGTTTGGCAATGTACTCCCGACAAAGTTGCACTTAACAATGTTACTCAGGTTTGGAGGAAATAGATACGGGAGGTTTTTCCTGCAGGAATTTTCATAATGCCTGGTTGAATGACCCCAGGCATGGCTGCCCAAATTGAATTTGCTGTCAATGCCTGCATAAGAACAGTTGATGAATTTACATTGGGATAGTTACAGTTGCTAGTGGCATAATGTTGCCGATGATCCTTTGGGTCGTTTATGCGAGAGAGCACCATACAAAGCGTTACGAGTTGGGTCATTACTTTTTTCCACAGGACGAGCATCAAGACGCGGCTGCGGCTTGATGATAAGCTGTACAATCCACTGTCAGCCATGCCTGTAAAGAAAAACACCGTGTACACATCAATGCATCAATACAACCAATACAAAACCTTGATACATATTTCTAAGACTTGTTGAACACATAGTGACGCTACCGCATAAATTTCACACCAACCTAATCCAATGCACTGCAGTTGGCGGCAAGCTCCAAATTATGATTCACATCAGTCATAACGCATACAACAATTTTCAGCACATGGACCTGCAACACATAGTACACCCAATATGTGATATCCGCGGCATACTGGCATACCAGCAAGTGACAGCAGCCCACACCGAGTCTTCAAGTCACTCAAAAAAATCCAGCTTCAGCAATACTGTCACCTTTCAACCAAAATATACGCATGGAATTCACACAGCCGACCTGCACATGAAACCTGCACTCACATAGCCAATTCTGTTACGCCGCACAACAAGAAAAGGAATAGAAAATGCAGACTTCAAAGAAGGTAGAAATCATGTCAAATGGTTTAATGAAAAAATCGTACCTCCGAGGAAATGTTCAAATGAAGTGTTGGCCTTGTTGCATTTGCAAGTAATACCATCAGCACCAAGACTTTTCTTATTTCACAAGTTACATAGGCCTAGGAATAGGATGGATGTTATGGATTTCAATAGTTTCGAGAGTTTTGATCTTGGACAAAGTTGATAAGCTCTTAAGTATGGAATTCCATAAGCATATAAATATGGTCATAACTCAGTTACCTAAGCTTTGAAATACTGGTTTATTCTTTGTTACTCAAACTTAGGCTGTGGAAGAGCTTGCCCAAAGCAGGATTGAGGAGTCCTGTACGAGTCGAAGTTCGAGCAAAAACAAAAAAATCTGCAAATGGTGTTGCAACATCAAATCGAATAGGATCTTTAAAGACATCTTCAAGTTATCACACTGAGTACTCGAAAATGTGAGACTGATAGGAAACCTTCGTAGCAGGTTTTGAGAATTACAAATTCAACCTACAGCAGATGAAAATAGTTTAAAAAAAAAAAGAAGATAAAAATTCAGTTACCACAGTGAAATAATGAATTGGTTGTAGAAAACTTACAAATTTGCCAGCTCATGATAAAAACAAATTTGTACCTTTGGTCCCCACCAGACAAATTCTGCTACGACAGCTCCCAATACCACTACAACTAGTACTACAAAACCTGCAACAGCAAAAAGCAGAGACAACATTTTTACCATACACAGCCAATAAATCAAGAACAATTGGGATATAAAAAAGGGGTTTCGGATTGGGGGGAGGGGGGAAAAAACCCTAGCCGTCAGTTTTCTTTTTTCTCTCATCGCTCTTCTTCTTCGAAGCTCGAAATCACATTGGAGAATCCGAAAACCATAAACCCTCCTCTTCAGTTCCCTCCAACAAAAAAATCTCTCCCTCAAACCTTCAAACCTTCGACCTCTCCTCACCCTCAAAACGATGACAACGAACTCTTCATCTTCCCAACCCCTTTATACTCTCCGTAACCCTTAATCATTCCTTCCAAATCTCACAACCTCAAACAACATAACATAACAAACTCTGTTCTCTTTCAAATAAAACTCTCACCAAGCTTCATCTCCAACCGAGCCTTACCTTACTCGCAACAACCCTCACTCTCGCGAACTAACAAATCTCCGAACTCACCGTTCTTCTTCACTCAAACCCCTTCACAACGAAGTTTCATTCTCGATCTTTCCAGACGGGCCACAATCTTCAAATCACCGGCGAATACACCATCAACAACCCGCAAAACCCTTCATCGTTAATCCTCTCCTTCCAAACTTCCGTTTTCGATCTCACAACCTCCGTCAGTGTTCTCTTCTATCGAACTTTAACTCAAAAATTGATGATGATAAGGACGTTAGATATGCAACCGCGTGTGTTTCTCGAAGAAGAAACTTTTGTTTTCTGTGTGGATTTCATTCAAGAAGAGAATAACAATTGATGCTGATGTGCTCAACTGTCTTGGTATAACTGTGGGCTTCGTCCCCTCTCTTCCTTGCTGTCACGGCCTACCATGGAAGGTGATGGGCTCACAAAGCCCAAATGATCCTTGTTTATCTCGTGCAACCCTCCCCCTCTGTTTCTGGCCTCCTTTTTTCTTTTTATTTTATATATATTTTAATTATTACATAAATATTATGAATATTGTTTTTTTTAAAAAAAGGTGGGTTGTTATTATGTTATATATTATATTTTGGCTTTGTATTTTCTTTCTTGTAGATAAGCTATATACGTTATTTTCTTCTTTTTTTTAGAGCATATTTATCATATATTTTTCTCTAGATTTTAACTTCTTTTTTTATTGGGCATTTTATTCCACTTTTGCCCGCTTACGGGTCGATGACGAGACTTCCACCGTTTAACCGTCACATTAGTGGCGTGAAACAAAGGATCCGAGACCACCTTTGTTCTTTCGATTTTATTTCGGTAAACTAACATTAAATTTAATTTCTGTCAAATATTATTCATATTATTTCATATTATTATTATTATTCATATTATTGTTATATTTATCCTAACATATTATTATTCATATTGTCATACTCATTATTCATTCTTATTCACCATATAATAAAAAAAACACTTAATAAACTATCGAAACCGTTAAAAGCCGAATTGGTGGACTGTTGTATCATTGGTCATTTGCAGGTATCCTAATTTTAAGTTGTGCCCGACTTTGCAAGGCGTAGTTTAGGACACAAATGCACACACACGGCTTTCTCTTGGGCTACCTTACAATGAGACCCCTTTATTTCGTGCAACCCCGTGTAATTTACTTGTACCCCTCTCCCATTTCGATGTATGTTTCACATTTCTTTGATTATTAATTTATCACCTAGGAGCACCCATAGGGACTAGGGCGGATCAAACTATTTTCAAACTAATTCTCGATTCATCATCGAGCCATTTTAAAACACCCCCGTAAGTCGAGTGCTCGTACGCATTCGCCATCAACCTTACAAATCGACCCTTGATGCGTAAGTCAAGTCGGTCTCTTTTTTCAAACCGTTTCATTTCCACCGCACGTTTTGCACGCGATAATAAGTCAAACCCTTGATCCAACGTCAAGCAGGATTTTCGAAACAAACTGTCAATCAATTAACAACTATTTAATACTTTTCAAGGTGTAAAGAGTGGGTTCAAGTCTTTGATCTCGCTTTTGGTTGTTTATATGCGAGTTATCTTATTCGTGTGTGAGCAGTCAACGCCTTTAAATAACATTAACAAACCCGACAACATTCAACCAATGTTCAACTATCCTTCAACTACTCAACATTCCCAAACATCACTTCAAACCCAAACAACTTTCTTTTCGATGAAAAAAAAGAGTGTTCCAAGTCTTTGGTTCGCTCTCCCGATTACTTGGGTCTAAGAAGTCTTTCTTAAGCTTCGAGTAATTGTCATCCGATTCCAACTCTTTATTCAAACCTCATTCAAACACAACTTCTTTTGCAATGAAAAAGGGAGTGTCCCAAGTCTTTGGTTCGCTCTCCCGATTGTTTGGAGTTCAAGAAGTCTTTCTTAAGCTTCAAGTAGTCGTCATCATTTCAAACTTCACCCTTTCAAACAACGTTATCTTCAAGATGAAAAAGAGAGTGTTCCAAGTCTTTGGTTCGCTCTCCCGATTACTTGAGGTCTAAGAAGCCTTTCTTAAGCTTTGAGTAATCGTCATTCGTACCCACTTCAAACCAATTCAAACCCGTTCTTTTCGTGGTCGTTACCACGAACTACGACTGCTCTGATTCTTCATTCTCGTCTGAATGTAAGATACGTAGGCACAAGATTGCGATGATCTTGGCGAGCACATTCCCCTACATCTCCCGTTTCCCCCATCCTTTCCCGTAGTCGAACTACGACGCTCTGACTTCTCATTCTCGTCCGAATGAGCATACGTAGGCACAAGGGCCCCAATCCTTGACGAGCACTCTATCCTCTATCCATCCCCTTTCCTCTAGCGTCTTTATCCCTTTCGTATCCCTTTAGCCTTTAGTAGCGAGAAGAGAAGAATTAAGTTTAGCTAACATCCATCACAACTCGAATTAAGAGGTTCCCGTCGAGTACGACGGACGTGAGGGGTGCTAATACCTTCCCCTCGCGTAACCGACTCCCGAACCCAGGAATATGGTTGCGACGGCCGTGTTCCTTCCGCTTTTATGAGGTTTTCTCGATATTTTCCTCTCCCGTCTATTCGTGAAAAATAAAGTTCGGTGGCGACTCTGTCGAACCGCATTTCCGCGCCTTTCGCGCGAGGGTCGTTTTCTCGAATGAGATGATTTTTCGAGGTGCGACAGGTGGCGACTCTGCTGGGGACTTTGCTCCATGCAAGAGAGAGTCGAGCCTATCTTAGTTTGAGTTGTTAGCTTTTTGTTTTTATTTTCTTCTCGCTATTTTTTATTGGTATCCTTATCTTGGCTACCTGTTCTTGTGGCATTGTTGGGTTGCTCTACTTATGGTTACTTTGTGAGATGGCTCTACACCCGAGTCTGAGTATAACCCTAGGATTAGGATGGTGGTTATGTAGTGGAGACTTGCGTGGAGTCTTTCACGTTAAGTTGAAGCGAAAACCCCGCTTGGAGTAGATTCCTTGGAGATATTGTTGTTATGGTGAGTCTTTGCCATTACAATAATGTTTTCAAGTTTGAATCGTTTATCCCAAGGACCACAAACTGTTTTATCCATGGTGGTTGGTAGTGTTAATTCTTTTTGAATTAATACGAACGCCCCAATCAGATGAGATCCCTTGAACGTATTACTTTCTTACAGTAATATTTTCAACCTCGATCTATGACTCTGAGAACCTTTTCTAGAACCCGTGTGTCGATGGTTGTGTAGTTGATGCCTCCGAGAAGTCTTTCTTGCGTGGAAGATACGAGAACCTCACCTAGAGGAGATTCTTTTAAGGATATTATCATCATGATGAGGCTTTGTCATGGCAGTAATATCTTTGAAAGATATCCATGACTCTAGGCACCTACCCGTTTTAGAATCCTACCCATGGGGGTTTTCTTTGAGCAGTGACCGTGATCCTTGAACCGTCCACCCGACTAATCTCAGAATTGTTTGAATTTGTGATCCTGTGATCCTGTGACCTTGCATCTTGCATTGCATATCATTTGCATTGCATCTCATTTGTTGTGCATCTTGCGTTCTCCTTCCTTCATCTGTTTCTCATGCTTCTCTTTCCTTCATATCCAGTAAATCAAGCTGAGTCCTCGACACCAGTACGCAACTAGAGCCAATACAAGACGAATGATGGAGCAGATTCAACAGGAGGAAGCTACCTTCAGGGAAGAGTTGGATTATATGAAAGGAAAGATTGACCAGATTCTCGAAGCCATCCTCACGGCTAGAAAAGAGGAAGAACAACGCGAAGCTGCTGCTGCCGTCAACAACAATGGTCAAGGGTCTACTGCCATCCCTTTGATTCCAATTCCAAACCCTCATGGGATGCCGTTGAACTTCAATAACGCAGTCGAAGGGAACACTTCTCATCCAACCCCAGCGCCCGGAGTTACCATTGGGGCTATCCCGCAGGCCCAGCCTACTGCTGTGCAAATCCCAGCTCCCCATACCGAAGATACTCTGATGGATCATTATGACGACGTTCAGAACTATCATGCTGCTATCCCCATTTCCAGTCCTGTTGCTGCTCAGGATTCAGAAGCCATGAAGATGTGTCGAGATCTAGCCGAGAAACTCCGAGCCATGGAAGGGCACAGTTCAAATTCCTTCAGTGCTTTGGAATTATGCTTGGTGCCTGATGTTGTCATTCCTCCCAAGTTCAAGGTGCCTGAATTTTCGAAGTACAAAGGTCTCAGTTGCCCAAACATTCATTTGAAGATGTATTGTCGTAAGATGGCTGCCTATGCCAGAGATGAAAAGCTCATGATTCATTGCTTCCAAGACAGTTTGTCTGGGGCATCACTCGAATGGTATATGCAGCTAGAACGTAACAGTGTGCGCACTTGGGCCGAGCTAGCCGATGCATTTGTCAAGCAGTACAAATACAACACCGATCTTGCTCCAAATCGTACTCAGCTTCAGAGTATGACTCAGAAAGATAATGAATCCTTCAAGGAGTACGCGCAACGATGGAGAGAGCTAGCTGCAAGGGTGCATCCACCTCTGGTTGACCGTGAATTGATCGACATCTTCATGGGTACCTTGCAAGGCCAGTACTACGAAAAACTGATCGGTAGTGTCTCCGCTGGATTTTCTGACTTGGTGATCGTTGGTGAGAGAATTGAAGAAGGGCTGAAGAGTGGAAAGATCCCAGGAGGTTCTAACAACCAGGCCAATGCCAATAAGCCTTTCAATGGATACAAGAAAAAGGAAGGCGAAACAAATGCCATCTTTTCGCAGAAAGGGCAAGCTTCTCAACAAGCTCTTGCTCCTATGCCTTATCAAGTTCCCTACTATCAGTATCCATATGTTGTTGCTGCGCAATATGTTCCACTGCCTTATCAGCCAGCTGTTCAAGCAGCGCAAGCTCAGATGCCACGACAACAAGCTCCTCAGCAACAAGCATACAACCAGCAAGGATATCAGTATCCTCCTCAGCAACAGCAGATGCAAGCTAATCAGCAACGACAAGGTGTTCGCCCACAGCGTCCGCAGAGAACATGGAGACCAGATAGAGTCTTTGATCGTCTACCAATGACATATGCCAAAATCTTTGCTCAGTTGATGGAGAAAAAGGTTGTTGTTCCAAGAGATTTAGCTCCTCCAACTGTTATTCCTGCCGATTATGATGCAAATGCTCATTGTGAGTTTCATAAGGGCGCTCCGGGTCATACCATTGAGGACTGCAGGGCTTCCAAGCACATAATTTAAGACATGATCGACAGGGATGCTATCAACTTCAATGGGAAGTCTCCAAATATCATCAACAATCCGATGCCACCAGTCAACTAGTGCCAACATCAGATCAATTTCAGTCAAGTTCATTCCCTGAAGAAGGCCGTCATGCTGCCATTTCATATTTCGCATTTCTTATGTTTTGTCTTTGTTTATTTAAGTATTGTATGCTTTGAACAATTGCCATTCGTATTTGGTTTTCATTAATGTATCGTTTATGCATGTTTTGAATTAATTATGTCGTATTCACTCATTTTCACTTATCACCGACACATTTATTTACTCCACTCTATTCACTGTTGTTTAGCATGATTTGAGGGAGGATGATGAAAACGAGATACCCATAATTGCAAATCGTATGCTTTCAGACCGAATCTCGTCAATGATGTACAGGCATTTCTTCAATTCCCCAAACACCGGAGATATGAGGAGTTAATCCCTAGTAAACCACTTCGAGCTTAGAAGTAGCAGTTTCCTTCGGATATTCAAACCTTTACACTCAACCTGGGGCAGGGTAGTGTTCAGTTAATTCAACCCCTCACTTGAATCAAAAGCAGAATCCAGAAGACGGTGGTTCATCAAAGACCCATGTTATGGCAGTCACAACCTTCCAACAAAATTCAAAAAAATCAAAAGCCTGCTAAGTCAAACACCTTAGAGGGGACTTAGGCAAAATCAAGGCATTCCCGATGGATCTGATAAGCAAAGTCGATCCGTGCAAAAGTTAGGGAGCAAAAACAAAAGTAAAAGAGGACCCCGAAATCCTCAACAACTACAAAAAAAACAAAATAAGGTGACTGCCACGTCGAGCCAACCTTGAACCCTCAAGCTTACACCGTCAAGACAAGTGTAGAATTAACTGAGCGTAGGACTGGAGATCATTAAGAAGAAGGGGTGGGTACAAATCATACTTTGAGCCTAACATCCTTTGTTTCATAACCGTAGACCAGGCCACGTTACAACCCTCGAAAGACCTAATTGAGGCGAGGTTATTTATGAAAGCATACTATCGCAAGGTTGCGTAACCTGACTCCTCACATGATTGTTAATTATCAGCATTGGTGTCATTATTCTTGCAAACATCTTTTCGCACCAATCAAACAGCACAATGTTTGGGGCTAGTGGTCCATTCATCTCATTTTCACGACACTTCAATAAAACGATACTTTTTCAAATCTTGCATCGAACTTTGCATTAATTATTACCATCTGTGAATGTACAATTTTAATTGCAAATCAGTGCTAGGTATTCAAGGACATCTCAACGAGGGGCAATCAGGGAGGAACCTGGCTTCCAGTGGCTGTCACGAAGCAAGACTACCTCAAAATCCACAGGCTGGGACAAATTACTCAAGAGCTCGAGCAGGGGCAAACCATTAACAAGTTCCGACTGGAGCAAGACCAGGTCGTCCTGACCATCAAGCAGAGTTGCAACCTTCTCTGAAGGAAATTCACAACAAATCACCAAGTACTCAGACTTGGGACATCTAGAGCATCTTCTGCTTTAATCATGGAAAACTGCGTGTCGAGGCAGTCAATCCCTCCCACCACCCGAAGTCCAATCCGCATTGGCAACTACCAAAGTCCACCACGCTGGCGTCTCCACTCACCTTTCCAATCACCCGTCTGCATCATGTGCATCATACGCATCGCATTCATCATAAGTATCCTGCATCATACTCCAACCATATCATACTTCCCCAGCTCTTGCATCTACGCGCGTCAACATTTGCATTTGCACTTCCACTCATATGGAATATCATATCATCAAACATTCACATATGCAAGTCAAGGTCCAGGACCAATCCCGAAGATTTCCAAGACCATCGGCAGCCCAATCAGGGCATCTTCCACAAAGGTCGTGGATTTCTCCCATGAATTTCAGGAGCTTCAAAGCAATCATCAGCCCGGTCAGGGGCAACCTTCTGCAATTGTGGGTTTCTCCCACAGAATCCGAAGTTGTTTAAAGCAAGATTCAGCCCAGTCAGGGGCATTCTTTTCAAAGACCATGGGCGTTTCCTATGACGTATTTCAACCTTGTGGTTGATCAGATCTTCAAATCAACATTCATCTCAGTCAGGAGAATACCATTCAAGACCGTGGGCGTTCCCTACGAAGTTGTTCAACCTTTTGTTGGGCAAATCCAAGAAGTTCAGTGCAAGATCCAACCCGAGCAGGGGCATCTTCAGCAAAACCGTGAGCGTTCCTCATGAAGTTGTTCAATCTTTTGTTGAGCAAGACAAGACATCAAGGCCAACTCAGTCCAGTCGGGGACATCCTCTTCAGAATTCATGGGCGTAACCATGATATCATTTCAACAATTACGAACTCCAAGCAAGTCAGTGGTCGTCCCCATTGATTCATTTCAACCCAATCTTCCTCTTGGGTATTCCCCAATGAGTTGTATTCAGCAAGCGTGACCGTTGTCAATTGCCTTACTATCATCCTTTTGGTGATAGTCGAACCTCGTCAGTTCAACCCAGCCTGCATCCTTTTGGTGTTGGTAAACTTCAGATCTGTGTTGTCCTATCATCCTTTTGGTGATAGCGACCTGTGTTTTGTGTTTCGCTCCGTCATCCTTTTGGTGGGGGGTCTATCATGGTCATTAATGATAGATTGTGCGATATGTTTGGTGTGTGTGTTTCGCTCCGTCATCCTTTTGGTGGGGGGTCTATCATGGTCATTAATGATAGATTGTGCGATATGTTTTGTGTTTCGCTCCGTCATCCTTTTGGTGGGGGGTCTATCATGGTCATTAATGATAGATTGTGCGATATGTTTGGTGTGTGTGTTTCGCTCCGTCATCCTTTTGGTGGGGGGTCTATCATGGTCATTAATGATAGATTGTGCGATATGTTTTGTGTTTCGCTCCGTCATCCTTTTGGTGGGGGGGTCTATCATGGTCATTAATGATAGATTGTGCGATATTATTATTTTATTTGTCTCGCTCCGTCATCCTTTTGGTGGGGGGTCTATCATAGTCATTAATGATAGATTGTGCGATGTGTGTTTCGCTCCGTCATCCTTTTGGTGGGGGGGTCTATCATGGTCATTAATGATAGATTGTGCGATATTGTTTGGCGTGTGTTTCGCTCTGTCATCCTTTTGGTGGGGGGTCTATCATGGTCATTAATGATAGATTGTGCGATATAGTTTGTTTGTGTTTCGCTCCGTCATCCTTTTGGTGGTGGGTCTGGCATTTCGTCAATGTCAGATTGTGCGATTGTGTTTGTCCTATCATCCTTTTGGTGGTAGTGACTGGTGTGTGTTTCGCTCCGTCATCCTTTTGGTGGTGGGTCTGGCATTTCTTCGATGTCAGATTGTGTGATTGTGTTTTGCTCTACCGCCCGTTGGTGGTAATAGCCGTGTTCATTTCTTTCCATCATCCTTTTGGTGATAACGACCTTTTGCCTGTTATTTACAGTTTACTCAGAGGCACACCTCATCCAGCATCCTCAATTCCCAAACCTTCCTTTTCTTTTTGGACAAATTCAGGGTCTTCTTTATATCTAATTGTCCTCTACCTAGAAAGAGTGAGTGTCATAGCCATTCATCTTACACGGTCTAAGCCAATTAGATAGGGGCATCTGTCATACCCCAAATTTGTCCTACCTATGTATATCTATACACCCATCAAAAAAAAATCAAGGAAAATATGTCGCCTTTGCTTGTGGTTCAAGGTTGTGTAAAGTGACTTGGACAAGAGAAGAGTATTATTCAGTGTTTTTTGATCAAATCTCGGTTATGCAAAGTTTGGTTATAAGATCAAGGTCCGGATATGATTCAGTCAGGTGGTGCAGGCTTGAGTTATGAGTTGAGGTTTATGCTTATTCAAGACATATGTATGTCAATCAAGTTATCAGGTCATGTTGTGCAGGATATGAGTTGCTTCAGACTAAGTTCAAATTAATTCTAACCTTGGTCAAGTAAGTTGCGAGGCTAGTTGATTTTCAGGCAGTGCGTCTAAAGCGTTTAGATTTGAGATCAAGGTGTTTAAGGGAATGTACAAGATTGTTTTCAATTTGGAAATAGTTTTTACGTCATTCCTCTTAGAGATTATGGACTGGTATACTTTAGGCGTGTGCGAGATACATGAGATATTGGCTTTGGTATACTACGACAGTCCTCAAAATGTAATCCCACTGTATGATCAGAGATCTGTTTTACCCTTAAAGGATGCAACATGGATGGCGTTCTGTGAAAGCTTAATGAAACATTTTAAGAAAGTCTTCGCACTTAAGCAAGATTGGTTGCATGCATTTTACTTGGTTAAACCTAGCGAAAAGCTTGAATATTCATATGAAATTGCACTATCGTATTACGCAAAAGCTTTTGCTTTGAACACATTAGTTGTTGATCCTATCTACGGAATGCATGCCCTGCGCTTGAAACTATTAATTAAATGCAGAAAACAGAAT
This sequence comes from Lathyrus sativus, assembly GCA_963859935.3. Taxonomy (NCBI): domain Eukaryota; kingdom Viridiplantae; phylum Streptophyta; class Magnoliopsida; order Fabales; family Fabaceae; genus Lathyrus; species Lathyrus sativus. Next base: position 300,619,142 of record OZ012739.1, read on the forward strand.
GTGGGGGTATCTCCATGAACATATGTCATTATGGGAGATAAATGTAAAATTGGAAACTCTTGAAGCAATTCGAAAACGTTTTAGGAATCTCAAGCTCATGAATGGTAATTGTACAGAATTTTGTAGGCATGCTTCTGTTGCTTCGATTCCTTATATACAAGTTGGCATAAATCACACCTGTATCATGTGGATTCTCAAAAAAATGATGATTCAAGTCCATAATTTGAGTAATGATGAAATGAAAATAGTTAGTTGCTCTGTATTGATTTACAGCCATGTGAATTAATGATTACATCTATGGAGTCTCATTCTATCAAAAGTAAAAATATACTGATCAAGAAAGCTTCTGATTCAATTACTTTGAGCAAACATCACGATTTCCTTGTGATTTCGTCTTCAGCGGAAATAACAACAAAATCCCAGCTGGTCCTGCACTTAGTTTAGAATAACAACGTCAACGTTTCGTGTAGCAAAAAGCGTCAACCATATTCACAGCTGGAATTGGCATTTGTAAGTCCTTGCTTGCGATACAAACTGAAACAAATAAATGAAAAGTGGCATCAGCACCTCCTGCGGCTATATGTGCACTGCAAAATAGTTTGCTACAAGTTTCTTACAAGGATCTTGATTCACTCATATTCTCAATTCTGAATCAGACAAAAATATTTTCCACTGCATTATTTACATATTTCATGTTGAGGCAAAAACAAACAATTCAACAAATTGGAGCCTTGTTCTTGTTATTAGCCACAGCAGGTACAACAATAACAACCGCAACCTGCTACACCCACAACAACGAGAGAAGTGATATGTCAGTGGTAAGGTTTTAATGGAATGAACATGACAACATGACAGTCACAAATCGAGACTTCTCACCTCAAGCCGGAGTTGCGAATAACAATCAATCGGGACCCATAATACCTGTTATGTGCAATTCTTACAACACCGATTCCACTGTTTGGCAATGTACTCCCGACAAAGTTGCACTTAACAATGTTACTCAGGTTTGGAGGAAATAGATACGGGAGGTTTTTCCTGCAGGAATTTTCATAATGCCTGGTTGAATGACCCCAGACATGGCTGCCCAAATTGAATTTGCTGTCAATGCCTGCATAAGAACAGTTGATGAATTTACATTGGGATAGTTACAGTTGCTGATGGCATAATGTTGCTGATGATCCTTTGGGTCGTTTATGCGAGAGAGCACCATACAAAGCGTTACGAGTTGGGTCATTACTTTTTTCCACAGGACGAGCATCAAGACGCGGCTGCGGCTTGATGATAAGCTGTACAATCCACTGTCAGCCATGCCTGTAAAGAAAAACACCGTGTACACATCAATGCATCAATACAACCAATACAAAACCTTGATACATATTTCTAAGACTTGTTGAACACATAGTGACGCTACCGCATAAATTTCACACCAACCTAATCCAATGCACTGCAGTTGGAGGCAAGCTCCAAATTATGATTCACATCAGTCACAACGCATACAACAATTTTCAGCACATGGACCTGCAACACATAGTACACCCAATATGTGATATCCGCGGCATACCGGCATACCAGCAAGTGACAGCAGCCCACACCGAGTCTTCAAGTCACTCAAAAAAATCCAGCTTCAACAATACTGTCACCTTTCAACCAAAATATACGCATGGAATTCACACAGCCGACCTGCACATGAAACCTGCACTCACATAGCCAATTCTGTTACGCCGCACAGCAAGAAAAGGAATAGAAAATGCAGACTTCAAAGAAGGTAGAAATCATGTCAAATGGTTTAATGAAAAAATCGTACCTCCGAGGAAATGTTCAAATGAAGTGTTGGCCTTGTTGCATTTGCAAGTAATACCATCAGCACCAAGACTTTTCTTATTTCACAAGTTACATAGGCCTAGGAATAGGATGGATGTTATGGATTTCAATAGTTTCGAGAGTTTTGATCTTGGACAAAGTTGATAAGCTCTTAAGTATGGAATTCCATAAGCAGATAAATGTGGTCATAACTCAGTTACCTAAGCTTTGAAATACTGGTTTATTCTCTGTTACTCAAACTCAGGCTGTGGAAGAGCTTGCCCAAAGCAGGATTGAGGAGTCCTGTACGAGTCGAAGTTCGAGCAAAAACAAAAAAATCTGCAAATGGTGTTGCAACATCAAATCGAATAGGATCTTTAAAGACATCTTCAAGTCATCACACTGAGTACTCGAAAATGTGAGACTGATAGGAAACCTTCGTAGCAGGTTTTGAGAATTACAAATTCAACCTACAGCAGATGAAAATAGTTAAAAAAAAAAAAGAAGATAAAAATTCAGTTACCACAGTGAAATAATGAATTGGTTGTAGAAAACTTACAAATTTGCCAGCTCATGATAAAAACAAATTTGTACCTTTGGTCCCCACCAGACAAATTCTGCTACGACAGCTCCCAATACCACTACAACTAGTACTACAAAACCTGCAACAGCAAAAAGTAGAGACAACATTTTTACCATACACAGCCAATAAATCAAGAACAATTGGGATATAAAAAAGGGGTTTCGGATTGGGGGGAGGGGGAAAAACCCTAACCGTCAGTTTTCTTTTTTCTCTCATCGCTCTTCTTCTTCGAAGCTCGAAATCACATTGGAGAATCCGAAAACCATAAACCCTCCTCTTCAGTTCCCTCCAACAAAAAAATCTCTCCCCCAAACCTTCAAACCTTCGACCTCTCCTCACCCTCAAAATGGTGACAACGAACTCTTCATCTTCCCAACCCCTTTATACTCTCCGTAACCCTTAATCATTCCTTCCAAATCTCACAACCTCAAACAACATAACATAACAAACTCTGTTCTCTTTCAAATAAAACTCTCACCAAGCTTCATCTCCAACCGAGCCTTACCTTACTCGCAACAACCCTCACTCTCGCGAACTAACAAATCTCCGAACTCACCGTTCTTCTTCACTCAAACCCCTTCACAACGAAGTTTCATTCTCGATCTTTCCAGACGGACCACAATCTTCAAATCACCGGTGAATACACCATCAACAACCTGCAAAACCCTTCATCGTTAATCCTCTCCTTCCAAACTTCCGTTTTCGATCTCACAACCTCCGTCAGTGTTCTCTTCTATCGAACTTTAACTCAAAAATTGATGATGATAAGGACGTTAGATATGCAACCGCGTGTGTTTCTCGAAGAAGAAACTTTTGTTTTCTGTGTGGATTTCATTCAAGAAGAGAATAACAATTGATGCTGATGTGCTCAACTGTCTTGGTATAACTGTGGGCTTCGTCCCCTCTCTTCCTTGCTGTCACGGCCTACCATGGAAGGTGATGGGCTCACAAAGCCCAAATGATCCTTGTTTATCTCGTGCAACCCTCCCCCTCTGTTTCTGGCCTCCTTTTTTCTTTTTATTTTATATATATTTTAATTATTACATAAATATTATGAATATTGTTTTTTTTTTAAAAAGGTGGGTTGTTATTATGTTATATATTATATTTTGGCTTTATATTTTCTTTCTTGTAGATAAGCTATATACATTATTTTCTTCTTTTTTTTAGAGCATATTTATCATATATTTTTCTCTAGATTTTAACTTCTTTTTTTATTGGGCATTTTATTCCACTTTTGCCCGCTTACGGGTCGATGACGAGACTTCCACCGTTTAACCGTCACATTAGTGACGTGAAACAAAGGATCCGAGACCACCTTTGTTCTTTCGATTTTATTTCGGTAAACTAACATTAAATTTAATTTCTGTCAAATATTATTCATATTATTTCATATTATTATTATTATTCATATTATTGTTATATTTATCCTAACATATTATTATTCATATTGTCATACTCATTATTCATTCTTATTCACCATATAATAAAAAAAAACACTTAATAAACTATCGAAACCGTTAAAAGCCGAATTGGTGGACTGTTGTATCATTGGTCATTTGCAGGTATCCTAATTTTAAGTCGTGCCCGACTTTGCAAGGCGTAGTTTAGGACACAAATGCACACACACGGCTTTCTCTTGGGCTACCTTACAATGAGACCCCTTTATTTCGTGCAACCCCGTGTAATTTACTTGTACCCCTCTCCCATTTCGATGTATGTTTCGCATTTCTTTGATTATTAATTTATCACCTAGGAGCACCCATAGGGACTAGGGCGGATCAAACTATTTTCAAACTAATTCTCGATTCATCATCGAGCCATTTTAAAACACCCCCGTAAGTCGAGTGCTCGTACGCATTCGCCATCAACCTTACAAATCGACCCTTGATGCGTAAGTCAAGTCAGTCTCTTTTTTCAAACCGTTTCATTTCCACCGCACGTTTTGCACGCGATAATAAGTCAAACCCTTGATCCAACGTCAAGCAGGATTTTCGAAACAAACTATCAATCAATTAACAACTATTTAATACTTTTCAAGGTGTAAAGAGTGGGTTCAAGTCTTTGATCTCGCTTTTGGTTGTTTATATGCGAGTTATCTTATTCGTGTGTGAGCAGTCAACGCCTTTAAATAACATTAACAAACCCGACAACATTCAACCAATGTTCAACTATCCTTCAACTACTCAACATTCCCAAACATCGCTTCAAACCCAAACAACTTTCTTTTCGATGAAAAAAAAGAGTGTTCCAAGTCTTTGGTTCGCTCTCCCGATTACTTGGGTCTAAGAAGTCTTTCTTAAGCTTCGAGTAATTGTCATCCGATTCCAACTCTTTATTCAAACCTCATTCAAACACAACTTCTTTTGCGATGAAAAAGGGAGTGTCCCAAGTCTTTGGTTCGCTCTCTCGATTGTTTGGAGTTCAAGAAGTCTTTCTTAAGCTTCAAGTAGTCGTCATCATTTCAAACTTCACCCTTTCAAACAACGTTATCTTCAAGATGAAAAAGAGAGTGTTCCAAGTCTTTGGTTTGCTCTCCCGATTACTTGAGGTCTAAGAAGCCTTTCTTAAGCTTTGAGTAATCGTCATTCGTACCCACTTCAAACCAATTCAAACCCGTTCTTTTCGTGGTCGTTACCACGAACTACGACTGCTCTGATTCTTCATTCTCGTCTGAATGTAAGATACGTAGGCACAAGATTGCGATGATCTTGGCGAGCACATTCCCCTACATCTCCCGTTTCCCCCATCCTTTCCCGTAGTCGAACTACGACGCTCTGATTTCTCATTCTCGTCCGAATGAGCATACGTAGGCACAAGGGCCCCAATCCTTGACGAGCACTCTATCCTCTATCCATCCCCTTTCCTCTAGCGTCTTTATCCCTTTCGTATCCCTTTAGCCTTTAGTAGCGAGAAGAGAAGAATTAAGTTTAGCTAACATCCATCACAACTCGAATTAAGAGGTTCCCGTCGAGTACGACGGACGTGAGGGGTGCTAATACCTTCCCCTCGCGTAACCGACTCCCGAACCCAGGAATATGGTTGCGACAGCCGTGTTCCTTCCGCTTTTGTGAGGTTTTCTCGATATTTTCCTCTCCCATCTATTCGGGAAAAATAAAGTTCGGTGGCGACTCTGTCGAACCGCATTTCCGCGCCTTTCGCGCGAGGGTCGTTTTCTCGAATGAGATTATTTTTCGAGGTGCGACACTCAACAGGGAAAAGATACCAACTGCCGATTACTGGGCGAAGATACTTAAACCGAAGAGAAAAGGTAAAATCTACTGGTTACTAAGTAGAAAATAAGTGTAATAAACACGAAAGAATTTTCATCAACCGATTACTGGGTAGAAAACAAAGAGATGTATTACTTATTACCAGTTACTAAGTAAAAAGTATTCCACTTATTGAGAGATAATCAACTAACTGTTAATGGGTAGGAAAAGAAACAATGCCAATTACTGGTTACTGAGTAGTTTGGCGATAGTAATAAACCTGAATAAAAAGGTTACCAACTATCGGTTACTGGATAGGGTAAACAAAACATCAACTACCTGTTACTGGGTAGGAAATGGAATATCACCACAAGGAAAGATTATTGACTATCGGTTACTGTGTAGAAAAATAACGATAACTAACCAAAAGAGAGACAAATGTTACCTGCTACCAGTTACTGGGTAGAAAAATAAAGGCAACAAGCTTGGGAGGAAGGATTACCTTTTACCGATTACTGGGTAAAAACAAAGGATAACCAACCAAAAGGGGTGAGAAGTATTACCTACTACCTATCACTGTGTAGAAAAAATAAAGGCAATATACTCAAAATGTGAAGAAATATTACCAGCTACCCATCACTAGGTAGAAAAATAAAAGTAATGAACTCACAAGGAATACCTGCTACCAGTCAATGAGTAGGGTATTACAAATGTCAACTACCTATCATTGAGTAGGACAAAATCGACTACCTGTCACTGGGTAGGAGAAGGAAATAAAGGTCGACTACCTGTCACTAGGTAGGGCAAACACACTCGACTACCTGTCACTAGGTAGAAGAAAGAGCTACATTATCAGCTACCTGTCACTTGGCAGCTCAAATCACACAAAAAACTTCTCAAACAAAGTGACAACCATTTGTTGGGGATGAAATATTAATAACTTTGTCGGAGATCTTCAAAAGAGATATGGGCAGGTTAAATAATACAACAAACTTCTCAAATAAAGAGACAACCATTTGTTGGGGATTTCACAACAAACTTCTCATCGGAAATTCTTCCATAGAGATTCCATTTGATGGAAAAGCTGGTCAGATAAGGATCCATCATTTCACAATAGACTTCTCTACTGAGGATGAACTAGAGAAATTTCATTTATTGCGAAGATACAAATAAATTCTTAAAGGTTACACAAACTCCTCTAACAAAGAGGCTTACAATTGTTATCACGTGAGGTTTGCCTTGTTGGGGACACACAAGCTGCTCAAATAAAGAGAACACTTCTTGTTTTCGCACAAGCAATTACCAAGAGAGTGTTATCAAAACACCATTGGGGAAATTTCAAATCTTCATCTTCTGATGGGGATCAATAAACAGATTTCTGCCGAGGAAAATAAATCCTCAAAAAGAGAGAAATAAATACCTTTTCATCATCCGGGTTTCACAGCCCAGGGAAATCCAAAATAACCGCTGCAAGAGACTAAAGTTCAATCTAGAAACAAACTGGAGAGAAACGGTCAAACAAGACTCAACCTGATGAGGAAATATCTCACCAGGGATCCATTCCATCCAGATAAAAGCTGGGTAGGAAAGCTAAAACAAACATCTTCCACGAGGCATAAACTCAGTGGGGAATTAGAAAGGATAGGCATTTTCTATTTAGGGGTCAACACTCTAATGGAGAGAGGATACACACACTCCGCGGGGATAACAGCACCAAAGAGCAAGCAAGCACCAACAAAAATGCAGGATGCACAATGCAACAAAAACATGTTATGCTCAACAAAAATGAAATGCGCATGCAATGCATATGCGTATGGATATGCTGACAAAATAGACAAATAAGACAAAAGGATAAACAGAGGGTGAATAAAACATCACAACACCACTAAAATACTCGGCTAATCTCAATAAGCAGGAGACATCACTAGAGATCCTGCTAGGGTTTTAAATGAAGAAATCTTGCAAGAAATAAGCAAAAGCCATCAAAGGAAAATAAATCCTACTACAAGGCTCAAATTTCGCTGAGGAGATGGAGATATTGCTTGGGGAGAAAACCCGAAGATCAATCTTCAAACATCGATAATCCAACAAGAGGGAACAACAATATGAACTTCGCTTCGAGAAAAAGATCTATTGGAGAAAACAGAGCAACACAAAACTTCCAACTCTGCTTGGGGATAAGAAAAATCCATATGAAATCTGCTTTAAAGGGATAAAGACATCTGCTGTGAAATATAATGGATTCGCTGGAGGATCGTAATCATGTAAACAACTACACAATTTCACTAGGGAATAACACAGCTCTTCTGGGGATGTCAGATAAAGTTCTCTGAGGATTATGCAACTCTGAGAGAAACATACTGGACTTGCCAGGGAAAATAAGAAGTTAACATCATAGCAAAAAGTCAAGATGTATGGGATTTTAAATCTACTCAACACAAGGTGAGAGAAACCCCGACAAGTGACTGCTATATCAACGTTTTTTAGAAGAAAGTAACATGCTCTTTGCTTGGGAAGCGATCCAAAGTAAAGATGCATAACCTCTACTAAGAATCATCAATGATAAATCTTTGCATGGGTATTAACATTAAAAAGAGGTGGTCCTCAAAACTACTCAACTGTATGATCTTAACCTGGCTGGATAAAGGAAACATACTCAGCTGGAGAAGATTTGAATCAAGACTTAGCTGTGAAAACCTGAACAATACCTGTCTGGTTATCCATAGGAACAAAACTCTGCTAAGAGAATATCAGCAAACTCTAATGGAGAAACCTCAGCTCAACTCTATTGAGGAGCTATCAATAAATTCTACCAGAGGAGCAAGAAAGAACCCTGATGAGGAAAACATCAACAAGCTCTACTAGGGAGAGTATCAACAAGAACAAACTCTATTGAGGAAAACACTAAGTTTTGCGCTTCGAGATTTTACCATTTTTGAGATTACTGTTGACATTCCTTTTTTATATTCATAAATCAAAGAAAAATGTTTTTATAATTTTTCAAAATTTTAAATCAATTATTCACATTTTTTTCAAAAATCATCATAAAAAATAAAATGAAATTTTGTAAATAGAAACAAAATGAGAATTGCAAACAAAGGGACAAAGGCCTAAATTTTATTGATGGAATGGTAGTCCGCAAAAAGGCGTAACTGCACTGATTATTACAAAGTTTGAAAATGGTAAATACAATGGAAATGGCTACATTGAAATACAATAACCACTATTCTCCCTAACAACTTCGAATTCCAACTGCGCTTAAGACTTCTGCTGAGAATGATTGAAGTAAAATCCTTGATAGGAAATACTGCTACAAGCGATCAAGATTGGCCAAATGCAGTTACTTGCCATAATCCCTAACTTTTGCCTAGATTTCCTTATCGGGTTTTCAATCTATCGGGATGATTATTTCTATTTTTGTCTCTAATTTTTGCCTGGACCGTCCTTTTAGGTTTTCAATCCACCAAGACGCTCATTTTTTCCTAAGTCGCCCTTTCGGGTTTTCAACTTAGCGAGTTGTTCTTTTATTATTTAGGCGAAGTATTTCTTTACTGCATCGACATTCACGGGATGAATGAATTCTTCACCATCTATAGTTGTAAGAATTAATACACCACCAAAGAAGGCTTTCTTAACAACATATGGGCCTTCATGATTAGGAGTTCACTTGCCCCTAGAATTAATGGTAAAAGTCGAGATCTTTTTTAGCACGAGGTCAAACCTTCTTATCAAATTATTTCTTCATTCTCTGTTTATACAATTGGCCACGACACAAAGTCGTCATTTTCTCTTCAATCAAATTCAACTGGTCGTATCTACTCTGATACCACTCAGCCTCAGACAATTTAGCTTCCATCAAAACTCTCACAAAAGGGATTTCAACCTCTATCGGGAGTACTTCTTCATTCTTTGTTTATACAATTGGCCATGACATAAAGTCGTTATTCTTTTCTCTTCAATCAAATTCAACTGGTCGTATCTACTCTGGTACCATTCAGCCTCAGACAATTCAACTTCCATTAAAACTCTCACAGAAGGGATTTCAACCTCTATCGGAAGCACTTCTTCCATGCTATAAACAAGAGAGAAAGGGGTTGCCCATGTTGAAGTGCGGATGGATCTATGATACCCATGCAGAGTAAAAGGGAGAATATCATGCCAATACTTGTATGTAACAACTATCTTCAAAATGATCTTCTTAATGTTCTTATTAGCAGCTTCAACAACCCCATTCATCTTAGGTCTATAAGGAGAAGAATTATGATGCTCAATCTTAGACTCATCACATAATTCTTTCATCATCTTGTTAGTCATATTTGACCCATTATCAATGATAATCTTGCTCGGAATACCATATCGACAGATGATTTGGTTCTTGATAAACCAGACCAATACTTGCTTGGTCACATTGGCATATGATGCCGCTACAACCCATTTGGTAAAATAATCAATAGCCACCAATATAAAATGGTGTTTGTTCGATGCTTTAGGCTCAATCATTCCAATCATATCAATGCCCCACATGGAGAAAGGCCATGGAAAAGAGATAACATTGAGAGGAGTTGGAGGCACATGAATTTTGTCAGCATAAATTTGGCATTTATGGAACTTCTTCACATATTTACAACAGTCAGATTCCACCGTCAGCCAATAGTAACATGCCCTTAACATCTTTGTAGCCATTGCATGTCCATTGGCATGGGTACCAAAGGATCCTTCATTAATTTCTTTCATCAACATGTCTGCTTCGTGTCTATCCGTGCATATGAGCAAGATCATGTCATAATTTCTCTTATACAACACATCATCATTCAAGAAGAAACTACCAGCCAATCTTCTAAAAGTTTTCTTATCCTTCTTGGATGTCCCAAGTGGGTACTCTTGATTCTGAAGAAAACATTTAATATCATAATACCAAGGTTTATCATCAACAACCTCTTCAACTACGAACACATGAGCTGGTCTATCAAGACGCATCACATCAATATTTGGCACATCATTCCAATGATTTACCATAATCATGGAGGATAAAGTCGCTAAATCATCTGCCATTCGATTCTCTGTTCTTGGTATATGGTGAAACTCAACCCTATTGAAGAAAGTTGACAACCTTCTTGCATAATCACGATAAGGAATCAAATCATGTTGACGTGTCTCCCATTCCCCTTTAATCTGATTAATCACCAGAGCTGAATCTCCATATACATCAAGGATCTTGATTCTTAAATAAATAGCTTCTTCCAAGCCCATAATACACGCTTCATACTCATCCATATTATTTGTGCAAGTGAACACCAACCTTACAGTGAAAGGAATATGAGAACCATGAGGGGTAACAATAATTGACCCAATACTATTGCCATATTCATTAACAACTTCATCAAAAATCAAACCCCAACAGGATCCAGGCTCAGGCCCTTCTTCAGGTAATGGTTCCTCACAATCTTTAACCTTTAGATACATCATATCCTCATCAGGAAAATCAAACCGGATAGGTTGATAATCATCAATTGGCTTGTGTGCCAAATGATAAGCCAAAACACTTCCTTTTATCACTTTTTGATTTCGGTACTCGATATCATATTCTGACAATAACATTTGCCAATGAGCAATCCTCCCAGTTAAAGCAGGATTTTCAAAGATATGCTTGATTGGATCCATTTTAGATATCAACCAAGTTGTACAATTCAAAATATATTGGCGGAGGTGCTTGGCAACCCAAGCTAAAGAATAACATGTCTTTTCAAGCATTGAGTACCGAGACTCACAATCGGTGAACTTTTTGCTTAAATAATAAATGGCAAATTCTTTTCTTCAAGATTCATCTTGTTGACCCAGAACACAACCCATAGACTTTTCCAGCACGGTCAAATACATGATCATAGGTCTTCCTTCCACAGGAGGAGACAAAATAGGAGGTTCAAGCAGATACTCTTTAATTCTTTCAAAAGCTTTCTGACATCCTTCTGTCCATACACAACCCTGATCTTTGCGGAGAAGCTTGAAGATCGGTGCACATGTGGCAATCATATTGGATATAAATCAGGAGATATAGTTCAAACGTCCCAGGAATCCTCTTACTTGTTTTTCTGTTTTGGGTGCATGCATTTCCTAAATAGCTTTAACTTTACCAGGATCAACTTCAATACCTTTTTGATTGATAATAAAGCCCAACAACATTCCAGAACAGACACCAAAAGTGCATTTATTAGGATCCAGGCGGAGCTTAAACTTTCTCAAACGTTGAAACAACTTCAATAAGTATTCAATATGATCTTCTTCAGTCTTCGACTTACAAATCATATCATCCACATAGACCTCAATTTCTTGATGCATCATATCATGGAACAAAGCGGTCATCTGGTACGTTGCACCATCATTTTTCAAACTGAATGGCATCACTTTTTAACGGAATGTTCCCCAGGGTGTAATGAATGTTGTTTTTTCCATATCCTCACGTGCCATCTTTATTTGATTATAACCAGAAAATACATCCATAAAGGAAAAGATATTGAACTTAGCAATATTATCTACTAGCAGATCAATGTGTGGCAGTGGAAAATCATCTTTCGGACTTGCTTTATTCAAATCTCTATGGTCAACGCACATTTGGACTTTTCCGTCTTTCTTTGGAATAGGCACAATATTGGATATCCATTGAGGATACTCAGCAGTCACAAGAAAACCAACATCAATCTGCTTATGAACCTCCTCTTTAATCTTCACAACCTTGTCAGGATGAGTTCTTCTCAATTTATGCTTCACGGGCGAACATTTAGGCTTTAATGGCAAATGGTACTCCACAATATCAGTATCAAGACCAGACATGTCTTGATAAGACCAAGAAAACACGTTAACATAATCTCTAAGAAGCTCTATTATCCTCTTCTTAACATCTGACTGAAGCAGTGCCCCAATCTTGACTTCTTTCTTATCATCATCGGAACCCAAATTAACCAATTCCACCAGCTCTTCATGAGGCCAAATGGTCTTTTCCTCGTGCTTAAGAAATTGGTAAGTTTCATCAGGAATCTCTTCAGCATCCTCTTCTTCCGCTTCAAACACAAGGAACTCAAAGTTGGGAGAGGGCATAGAGTCATTGTTTTCAATGGGTTTAACAATCAATCTGCACAATGATTTATGTTTGATTTTAGAATATGAACAAGAAGTGAAAGTATCAAGTGATCATCACATTATTAGTTTTTGGTTCTTTATGTTACCATTTTTCAGAAATAAAGCAAAAAGGGAAAACAAAACATGGATAAACAAAATAACATTTTATTGATGATGATAAAAGTTGAAACAAAGCCCTCACAAATTTACTTTCACCTTGGGCGGAGTGAAAGGATTTTTTTGAAAGAATCAAAAACAAATTACTTTGAAACATGAACAACAGTAGGAACATCAACAGTGATCCAATTCTGGCATATCAACCCACGCGTCACAGAGATGGGTGTTTCCTCCTCTTGATCATCCTCAATAATGGAACTGACTTCATACTCAAGTTCCTTAAGTCTCAGTCGAGGAGATTAGAAGAGTACATATGCTTCTTTTGTCTCAGAATCATATCTAGGATCTTCCAAATAAGGCTCCCAGCCTTCAGCAGGAATGGAATCATTTTCAGAACCATATGAGATGTAATCTTCAGAGTCATCTTCAATAATTGCAACTGTAGAATGATATTTGGTATGGATGAACCCAACACTTCAAAAAACATCATGAATACTCTTTAGCTCTTTGCGGGTTGAGCCAGATGTAAAACCCAAACCAGATCTATCTTTTTTCTCAGCAACTTCAATGACTCGCCCCATCGATCAGCTTGGCCAATCTCCAACACATGTGCATCTTTTAGAGAAGACATGGACACCTCATTATTCTTAACAACATTATCAACCATAGAAAGAGCCTGGAACGAATTCCCAACATCATTGTCAGCATCAATATAAGAAAAAGACGACAAACTGCTTACAAACATAGCTTGTTCTCTACCAATAACAACAAGTTTACCATTTTGGACAAATTTCAACTTTTGGTGGAATGTCGAAGTGATAGCTCCGGTTTCATGAATCCAATGGGTGTCCTAGAAGAAAACTGTAAGCAGGATGAATATCCATGACTTGAAAAGTAATCTGGAATAAACACGGGCCTATCTTGATACGGAGATTAACCTCTCCAATCACAGTTTTTCTTGAGCCATCGAAGGCTTTCACAATGACCCCACTGAATCTCATAGGAGTACCTTGATAAGACAATTTGGACAAAGTAAAATTTGGCATCACATTCAATGATGATCCGATATCAACCAGCACATTAGATAGAGCGTCTCCTGGAAATTCATGGAAATATGAAGAGCCAAATTATGATTTCTTTCATGCTCAGTTAATTCTTCATCATAAAAGCTCAAATTATTACACGCAATGATATTGGCAACAATGTTGTCAAACTGGTTAACAGTCACATCATGATCTACATAAGCTTGTACCAATATTTTCTGCAGAGATTCTCGATGAGCCTCAGAGCTCATTAGCAAGGATAAAATAGATATTTTTAACGGTGTATGCAACAGTTGATCCACCACATTATATTCATTATTTTTGATCAATTTCAACACTTCATCATTATCTGATTTTTGGTTCACGTTGCTTGATTGACCGGATTCAACAGAAGTCTTCAACTGAGTTTGCTTACCCACAACATCTTCACTTATCTTCGAGGGTACATAGCAAATACTCGACCATTTCTGGTCACGTGTCATACATCAGCAATAGTCACAACTGAGGGAAGAGAAGGAATGAGAACCTCTTTTCCATCCTCTAACATAGTAGCATTGTATTTGTAGGGAATAACTTTATCTTATTCATATGGTACTGGGCCAGGCAAACAGATGACTAAAGGTGTCACATCAGATTTTTGACTATTGTAAGAAATTAAAACTCGTTCCGGGATATTGAAACGCGAAACTATGACATTCACCTCATTCTCAACTTCATTTTTGTTTGCAGTAACCTGAATCAAATTCTGATTAATCATCTTTTGTAATTCCCTCTTTACAATCACACACCCACTTGGTTGATAACTTGAAGTAGCTTGAGCAGCAGGAGCGGCACTGATGACGGGTGTAACAAATGCTATTTGTTGTTGACGACGACTACCATTATTGTTCACAACTCTGCGTCTTCTACCTCTCGAGAGAGATAACATTAGTTTCTCCATCCTTTTTCTTAGAAAAACCAGAACCAAATTTCTTCACACTTCTAGAACTACCTTCTTTTGTCAGACGTCCCTCACAGACAGCTTCCTCTAATCGCATTCCCATATTAACCATTTCCGTGAAATCACTAGGAGCACTCGCAACCATCCTTTCATAGTAGAACGGACCCAAAGTCTTTAGGAAAATCTTAGTCATCTATTTCTCTTCAAGTGGAGGGCTTATCTGAGCTGTAATCTCGCGCCATCTTTGTGCTTACTCTTTAAAAGTTTCTTTTTCTTTCTGAGACATTGCACATAGTTGGTCACAGTCCGGTGCCATATCTAGATTATATTTATACTGACGGACAAAAGCTACTCCAAGATCATTGAATTTCTTGATTTGGGAACTATCTATAGTACTCTATAGGAGCCCTTTGAAATATCTATGTTTTTTGGTTTGAAAAAGGTTTGTTTGAAAAGAGATTGGGGAGATGAGAAGAGAATTATTTTTAAGATTTTTGTGTTTGGAGAGACTTATCGCCTCATGCCTACGTACTCACAAAGTGTAATATAGGATCAAAACCCCGTAGTTCGTGATACGAATAACAAAAACTTGTTGGTTTTGATTGATTTTAAATGTAAAGACAAGTCATCATTTTAAGGAGAAAACTACGACTAGTCGCCCACAAGTATAAGACAACATTTGCATCACCTAAAGATGAAGAAATTTGCTTGGATTAAAATCAACAAGTCTATCACTCAACATCTAAGTGGAAAATATCAATATCTTAATACTATGGGGAATAGGAGAATTATATTTCAACTATGGAAGTGACTCATGTCTAAACTTTATAAAAAGTTTTAAAATGAAAAGTGCGAAAAGACACAAAAAGTTTGAATGAGGTTGATCTTTTTGAAGTCTTTTTGAAAATTGTCAAAATATGATTAACATTGATTGACATTTATTAAAGAAAACAAATTTTGAAAATCACTTGACAAAAGTCAAAGTTTTATTTAGAAAGCGGTTTTAAGTTTGAGAGCAAGAAAGTTTTTGAAAAAGGGAGGAGATTTTGAAAATTTAAGAAAGGGAGGAGATGAAGTGACTACCCTAGAAAGCAAAATAAAAGCTAGATATAAGAAGGATCTAACCAACTTGTAGCATACTTCATAGCAAGTTAAATAAGAATTCTATCCATCTTGAAGCATAAGGAAATAAGCAAGCCAAATAAAGGCAAAGATCCATAATACTCCAAGAATATGGAAAGAGACCTAATTCTAAGTCCAATGGTCCAAGAATAGTCCAAGAACATAATCACAAAGTTAAGAGCACCAAGTTTTTTAGATTTTAAATCCTTTATTAGTGTTTTAAATAAGATATGGTCCAAGTGGACAAAAGAAAAGAGTGAAAACATAAACATGTGTCCAACGGACAAAGTAAAAATAACGGAAGCATAAATAATAATATGATATGAGATGATAATAATAGAGCATAAAGTTAAAAGAGAGATAGTGAGCAAGAAGGAAACATAAACAAAATTAGTACAATGATATCGTTAGTGAGTTAGTGATTAGTTGTTAGAGCAAATGATCAACGATGGTTAACTCATGCACTTAAGCCAAAGTTGATGAAAACTTATTAGAATATTGATAAAATCAAAGCCTCCTAACAACAAGTTGCATAGGTGATGGACCTAAGACAAATAACCAACCATACTTGGACTTTCAAACATAAGTTTGAGCCACAAATGATCACTTTCTGATTACATGATAATTTAGTGCTATGTTAAGCAATCATAATCGAGTTTATGTAGAAACCACAACTATCTGAGGTCGGTCAATAACAATGTTAGTGCTAATGTATGCTAGAGAAGTGATATGTAGATCACTCTCTGAAAGCAATACCACACGGAAAGAAAATAGGTAACAATCTCATATTCATCAAGAACTTAAAATAAGTTCAAACGATATCGAAAGATTTTCATCGATCAAAAGAAAAAAAAAGAAGAGGAAAGGGAATGCCAAATGGGATTACAAGTTCAAGGTCATTCCATCTTTAAGTTCATCCACTCATCTTGGTGGATTAAAGCACTAAACATATCATTAACTCAAAGTACCTAAAATAAAGTGAACAATTCACTTTAAAGATATATTTGAATTAGCGAATATTTATCCAACTTCATCTACACCCCAAGTCCAATGAACTTAAAGAGGAAATGGACCTTTAAAAGTGAATTCCAAGGCAAAAATCAAAAGGAAATAAAAGAAGAAGAAGAAAGAACCAAAACAGTCCCAAAACAGAGCCAAAAGGAAAAATCAACACCGATTACCCTAAGCTGGTAACCGGTTACCACTGCTAAAACAACAACAAAATAGCTTTAAAAAGTGCAGAAACTTGATCAATTATTTTTTCAAACACCTCATGATCAAGGATGCAACTGAGCACGAAAATTCAAGTAAAATAACAACAATCAACACCAATATAACACAATTTTCAAGATCCAAAGATCAAGCAATAAGAATCAACAATAGATCATATTGTGGAAGATGTATCAAGAACAACTATGGTGGATCAAGAAATTACCACTCCAAATCTAGAAATTCTTCAAATCAACTCCACAAAACACACTTCAAAGCCTTGATCTATTAGAATTGATGATGAAAAAATGAATAGATGAAGGTTTAGCTCTAAGGTTAGTAAGTTATAATGATGAACTTACTAACTTTCAAAGGAAGAAAGAGTTTTGGTGAATTTGGTAATTGGATAAAAATGTAGAGTCAAGAAAGAATTTGACAGGTGAGTTTGGCTCTCAAAAGCTTATGAAATGAGAGAAACGAGACCTCTATTTATAGGATTTAGGCTTGGAAAATTTGGTGGATTGGAGTTTGGTTTGGAATCAAAATTAGATTTGGAATTTGAATTTGGAGGGAAATTAATGATCAAGTGGTGATTAGTGAAGGTGTATGGGGGGAATTAATTATGATGAGGTAGGGGAATTAAAATGAAGTGATCTAGAATATTCTCGTGTTGCAATATTTGAATTTGGTGCCAAAAATGCTGCAGAATTTTCCTATTTTTCACAAAATTCACACAGTGTAATCGATTACCCTAAATTGGTAATCGATTACCCTAAATTGGTAATCGATTACCACAGGAAAAAATGGTGAAAATTTGCCATTTTGATGTGTTGTCTTGGCTCTGGATCGATTTTTATGCTTGTCAAAGAGACATGGGAATAAACACATGAACCTTGGAGTTTCTTTAATAAAAGTCAATCAAATATTGGGAAACTCTTGATCAGATGATTTTGAAATGGTTGCAGATCAACTTCGACTTTTTTCAGATGAAATTTATTTGAGCTGAGGGACTGATATTTGATATCTTTGCTCCAAAACCTTCCTAAAGAAGTTAGTAAAATAAAAACAAACATTTTTTTAGATTTTAATCAATGGTTAGTAAACATAAACATAAACAAATATCAAACAAACAAGAAAACAAAGGTGTCCGGTGATCTCTCAAGAACAAACCTACAGAGGAAGGCAAGAGAACCAAAGTTTGTCATCTTGTTTATGGGATGAGATGCAAATGACATGTGAGATCCTAGGGGTAAAAGTTATGGTATTACAATACCTCAGTAGTGTGTCTTGAAGGAGGGACTTCAGAGTCGACAAGTTTGAAGACCTCAATAAGATTGTCAGGAACATCAGGTTTAACGGTTGAGGTGACCGTTTTTGAAGGTTTCTTTTTTACTGAGACTTTTCTCTTCTTGGCCACCGGAGTAGCTGGAGGAGATGTTGAGGTTTCAGAGGGGAAGACATGAAATTGGGTGCTTTCGTCAGACACGCCACCCTCAGGAGTCGACGGTTTCTCAAAGGCCTAACAAACAATAGGATAAGATAACAGTAGAAGACAAGTGCAAAGAAGCGTCGAAATATGTGATACCTGTGGTTTCAAGACTTTTGGTTTCTTTGCAAGCCTTGTTGAGGTCGATGCAACAATTGGTTCCCCTTTTCAACTCTGGGAGATAAGCACAAATGATTAGCTAATGACAATTAATAAAATACCAGTGAAGAACATAGGAGGTACCTTCTTTGAGGGGTCTTCTGTGGCACCAGATCCCTGGGTATTCTCGACAGGCACAACAACTGTCGGAGTAGGAACTTCGCCAGCAAGGGTAGCAAAAGCATTAACCATATTTTCCAGGAAAATGTCACGTAGAAAACATCGAGTCTGATACTCTGACCACCAGACATTAAAGCCTTCTGTAGTAAAGAAGGATGGTTGGAAAGCAAAAACAGACAACTCAAGGTGTTGAGTCGACCTAGAAAATTTAAGGCAATTCTTATGGCCTGTCAGGTTTAGTCGCAACCAGCCCAAACAATATCAGAAGAATGTCGCACCAAGAACTTGGGCAGCAGCTGGCTCAAGCCAAATTGACGGGCCACCAAGTTGGGCTGGTAGTTCATAAACCTATAACATGTATTCCATGTCTCAATTCGGAATGATAACATGGTGGGAGTTAGAAACGCCCTCCATATAGAGTTCGACAATGTTGTCGTTTTGGGGGAAACACTAGGGAATGGACTTTTGAACCACATCGGACCAAACCATCGATTCACGAAGGGAGCCATGCTGAGAATGAAATATGTTGTTTCCGTAAACATATTGAGATACTTCATAAAGAGGGTTTTATTGGGGGTTTCCCGAGTGGTCATTAGAGCAAGTCGAACGCCTTATATGGGACGTTCTTTGTTTAAATGCTGCATTGTTGCAGACACAGGGTAACCCAACTGGTGCTCAAAGGTGGCATTAAGCCAATGTTGTAACAGTCACATAGGCCTTAAAACATTCAATGCTTTGGTGGTCTCATGGATAAGTTTCAATCTCAAGGTCGATAGACCAAAAGAATGGTAAAGGGAGGATAATAAGAGCATACCCAATGATACCTGTCAATCCTCATGAATTTGGATCGCCAGGTTGATGTAACTTTTTTCTATTTGCAGAGAGCCAGGACAAAAAAGATAGTATGACAGTCAAAGAGTAAGGAAGGAAATATGTTCTTCATCTGACACTTCGTCGGAATCTTTATCATGATGATCCTCGATATAGTTTTGAAAACCAGCATGGTCGAAGTCGAAAGTGTTGGTCATTTCCAGAGTCGGATCAAAAGTTTCGCCTAAAGGAGAAAGGCCTGTGACGGTCGCCACGTCGAAAAGTGTAGGCGTCAACATACCACAAGGCAAGTGGAATGTGTTGGTCGACCCCTCCTAAAAATACATCGATGCTAGCAATAAACAGGGGTTAACCCTGTGAGTGTTCCTAGAGAGTTGGATGGCATCAAAGATACCAACTGTTTTCCGTTGCTCTTGATGCTTGCCTTAGACTTTGTTAAGCCAAGAGATATAGTCGTTGTTGCCAGGAGTGGGCATCGATCGGAAAACCCTAACTTTTGGCACCATGAACTTGAGGTCGAAGGTGCCACCTTTCTGAAAAGCAGGAGGTATGGTAGGAAGGTAGCAGGGAAAGAACGCTTGAAGTTCTTGATGATTGGGTTTCTTGTTGGGATACGGTCCATGGAAAACATGCAGTTTACCAGCCACCGTGAAAGGAATGATCATTTGGCGTTGCCAGGTTGCTATCACCTCATCATCAGCAGACATTAAATTGGGAAGGGGTCTAAGAGATTCAGTTTCAGAAAGGATGAAGGAAATGGGGTTGTTCTCAGTTGTGTGAGTAGCGGAAGCGGCTAATATTGCAGAAGAAGTCATTGAAAGAGGAGCTAAGAGAACTTTGGGAGCAAGAAAGTTTGTAAGAAAAGGAAAGTGTGAGAAAATGTGGAAAAGAAAACCAAACGTGGGAAAAGAGTATTTATAGACAAATCGCATGCAACTGAAGGAACAATGAATTGTTCAGATTCCAAAGTGAGTGGGAGTGGGTTAAAAACCCATAACTTGGGACGAGACTAGACATAATGATATGTCTTGGAAATTGTGGCACAGAAGGCGCCATTATTATGTCAGACCTCATGTGACGCGTGGATGATTCGACGAAAGGAAAATGATTGAGTTATTGGGTCAAAACCAAGGTACATTCGAAATCTCGCAGGTAATCAAAACACCAAGTTTCTTAGTCGATATAGTGCTCAGTCAAAACTGGATTTTTGGGGGGCAACTTGTTGGCTGGAGGATTTCGACTGAGAAGAGTTGACGAAAAGGCTAACATGTGGGTCGACAAGTCAGGAAGACGGTGAAGGAAAAAACCCAAGTCGACACCAGTGGAAGATATATCTCAAGTCGACGCCAGTGGGAGATGTATTGTGAGTCAACCTAAAGCTATGTCGTCGAAGGTGTCAATTGATGGCCAATGAAACCGACAGAAAGTGTGGAAACTTTTGAGCGGGAAGGAATTTGAAAGGCTGAGAACATGGGGAAGTTACAAAGATGGTGGAGCAACATGTGTCACCACCAGGATCAACATTGAGAGAAAAGCAGTTATTTTCCTATTCTATTTAAAGCAATGTCCATTTTCATTTAAAGGGACGCATTTTGTAACATTGTCAAAGGAATACACTCTGAATACCAAGTGTTAAGAGAAAAAAGTTCACTCCTGCAAAAATGTATAATAGCGTCCACATTTCTTTTTAAAGCAATTTACATTACCAAATTTTAAGATATCTTGCCTTTCACTTGTTTATTTGCTTGTTAATCAATTTGTGTGCACTTTTTCTTCTAGTTTGTTTCCTACTTACTCTAAACGAAAACCATTCTACCAACATCGCATGGACTTGACCAGATTGTTCTGGGATTTGTTTGGTCGGTCCCACAAGTAAACCTGTGTTAGGAGGCCAGAGGTTGCTCGCATGAAAACCGCGTGCGAACAAGGTCCCAACAAGCTTTCAATAGGGTCAGTCAAGAGGAAATTTGAGGAGCTGGTCGATAAGAGTTCAAAGCAAAATGCCACCCTCGAAAAGTTCAGGAGGAACTCGAATCCGATCACCTTCTACCTCGAGGAGCTGCCGGGCAGCACCCCTAACTCTAGCATTCCCCTGTCGATCAGGCCTCAGATGGAGAACTTTGACGTCTACCGCATTCTCGTCAACCAAGGAAGCTTAGTGGACATCATGTACCCCCATCTTTTCATCGCTCTCCAGCTCGACAAGATCCATCTGACGTCGTATGTCAGGTCTGACCTGCAGGGCTTCAATGGTACCACTACGAGGCCATAGGGGTACGTGGAGCTCCTCATCACCTTCGAATCCAAAGAGACTGTGAGATAGGTCAAGGTCCGCTTCCTGGTGATAGAATGCCCCTCATTGTATCAATGCATTCTAGGGAGGCCGACCCTGGCCGAGCTGACCATGGTGTTGTCTACAGTGCACCTAAAGATGAAGTAATAGATGACCATGGGTTAGTAGTCACTCTTCACGGACACATTAAAGCGGTCAAAAGATGTTTTGAAGAGGCCATCAAGGGGCTCAACTTGATCAACATCACGCCCAAGAATGCCGACAAGCCAGCCCAGACTGAGGAGCAGAAGTCGCTGCCCCGCGTCAACTCTGTCAACCTCGACAACCGCTTCCCCAACAAGCAGGAGCAGAACGAAGTACTGGAAGACGCGCCTCCGGTGAACAGCGGGCAGCCATTCCATCCAATGTGCCCCATTCTAGATGTCGACCATGACAGGAGCGTGAAGATTGGGACTGGGCTCCCCGACCTAGCGCGGAAGCAGCTGAAGGACTACCTCTGAAGAATGCTGACCTATTCGTATGAAACGCCACAAAGATGCCCAGGCTTGACCTCGACATGGCTTGTCACTAGCTCTCTATAGATCCGGCCGCTAGGGCCATAGTATAACATAGGCATAGGCAGTCTTCCAAGAAAGCGGAGGCTGCTGAAAAAGATGTAAAAGACCTCTTAGAGGCAAATTTTATTTCGGAAGACTAGTACACAACTTGACTGTCCAACATTGTATTAGTTAAAAAGTCTAATAGAAAATGGAGAATATGCGTTGATTACACTGATCTTAACCGGGCATGTCCCAAAGATGCATATCCATGGCCTAACATCGACAAACTGGTCGACAATTCTGCAGGTTTTAAACTACTGTCGTTCATGGATGCCTACTTGGGATACAAACAACCAAATCCCCATGGAAAAGGCCGACAAACAACACACGTCTTTCATGACCGAGTCAGATAATTATTACTACAACGTAATGCCCTTAGGTCTGAAAAACGCTGGTGAAACCTATCAGCGGATGATGAATAAAGTCTTCTGAGGCGAGATCAGAGAGACGCTCGAGGTCTACATAGATGACATGATTGTGAAATCATGAGAAGAAGTTGACCATACTCCCCATCTTAGGAGGGTCTTCAATACGATGAGGAGATGCAAAATGAGGTTCAACCCAGATAACTGCACCTTCGACGTCCGAGCAGGCAAGTTCCTCGGCTTCTACTTGATGGAGCAAGGAATAGAGGCGAACCCCGACAAGTGCAGGGCCTTCTATGAGTTCCCAACGCCGAACTCAAAGAAATAGATCCAATCCCTCAACGAGATGCTTACCTCACTGTCCCGTTTCATGGCTAAGTTCTCCTAACACACTCTCCCATTTTTCAAGCTTCTACGCAAGGAGGCCATGTTTGACTAGACCAAAGAGTGCAAACAAGCCCTCGTCCAACTCAAACAAGTCCTCTCAGAACCCCTAATTTTGTTGCAACCTACGGACGGGGAGACTCTCTATTTGTACCTCGCCGTCGCAGTTGAAGCTGTCAGCGCGACCCTCATCCGCGAAACCTTTGATGGGCAAAAGCCAATCTACTTCACCAACAAAGCCCTGCAGGGTCCCGAGCTCAGGTACCAGCAAATCGTGAAGGTATCTCAGGCCCTTATCAACACGGCCAGAAGGCTACGACACTATTTTTTGGCCCACACAATCGTGGTCAGGACAGATCAGCCTATAAAACAACCACTCAGGCGCCTCAACATTGAGGGAAGAATGCTCAGATGGTCGCTCGAACTCTTCGAGTTCGACATCTAGTATGAGAGCATGAAGGCCCTTAAGGCTCAAGTTCTGGCCGACTTTGTCATAGAGATGACTGCCACGTTTTCTCCAACACTAGAAGCCCACAAGTGGACCATCTTCATCGACGAGGCCTCCAGCTCGATAGGAAGTGGAGCAAGCATCATCCTGGAAAATGAAAAGGGTATCCTAATACAAGTATCCCTCACCCTAGCCTTCCCGATGTCAAATAACTAGACCGAGTACGAAGCCTTCCTCGCAGGGCTTCGCCTGACGGAAAACCTTAGCGCGAAGGAGATAAAAATATTTACCGACTCCCAACTCGAAAACTCCCAAGTACGGGGAGAATACCAAGCCAAAAACGACAACCTCGCCTTGGCCAAAGATAAGATGAAAAACTTTGACTTTGTAGAAGTGAAGCACGTTCCTCGAGAACACAAGACTAGGGCAGACATCCTCTCGAAACTGGCAAGTATGAAGAAGAAATGTGGGAACAAGTCAGTCATCCAAGAAGTCCTCTCTAGACCAAGTATCGAGAATCCCACTTTAACCATCAACGTGAACACCATCGACAACAACAACTGTTGGATGACCCCAGTATATGCGTACCTCGGAATAGATGAACTTCCCGGCGACCCCAAGAAGGCAAACGTGGTTAGACGTCGAACTTGCTCGTACGTATTAGTCGAGGATAAATTGTACCGATTGGGATTCTCCACTCCCTTCCTCAAATGCATCGAGGAGCCCCAAATCCCTAACATACTCCATGAGATCCACGAAAGGATCAACGCTCAGCACCTCGACAGAAAATCCCTCGCCCATAAAGCTCTGAGGGCATGGTACTACTGGCCCACCATGCAATAGGATACCAATGAGCACCTCAAGAAGTGTGACAAGTTCCAACAACATAGAGACATGCACCTGACACCACCCAATGAACTCAAAACACTCTCGTCCCCCTGGTCTTTCGCGGTGGGGGATGGACATTTTTGGACCTTTCACTATCGAGTCTTACCAGAACAAATATTTGATAGTTGGCATTGACTATTTTACGAAATGGATCAAAGCTAAAGCCCTAGCCGAAATCACAACACATAACATACTCCGTTTCTACAAACGGAACATCCTTGCCTGGTTAAACGTACCCCAAGAAATCGTTACCAACAACGAGACACAATTCACCGGCAAGAACTTCCAGGACTTCGTTACTAAACTGGGCACGAAGCAACACTTTAATTATGTCGAGCACCCGCAAATGAACGGGCAGGCCGAAGCCACAAATAGAGTGATCATGCGCAGCCTGAAACGAAGGCTGGGTGACGCCAAAAAGAGGTGGATCGAGGAGCTACACAATATGCTCTGGGCCTATAGGATAACCCCACGCTTGACGTCGCAACCACAGGGGCGCGCTAGGGTGCAAGCGTGACTCCTCAAATTGAGACAAAAAGACAAGAACCCGCTTTCGTGTGTGTACAAGCAGACTCTTGATCTGACGGGGACACCTCAGTCGAGCTCCACCATTGTCGTATCAATTAGGTAGAATGCTCAGCTCGTGATGGGAAGTTCACACCACGAGGCGAAGACCTAGATCGAGCTTTTAGCTTCATTGACAGTCGGAACCCAACTCTGACCTCTCGGCCAGTTCCCTACACGGCCAAGGATCAACTACGTCGAGAAAAAGCCTCAATGACTTAGTAAAAATACAATACAAATAAAGCATATGTTTAACATATAACACCACACACAAAATACGAATATACCAAACAGTAAGAAACCATGCATTATGACGGGAAAATCCCTTTATTCGAAAATTACAAATCAAAGCCCATGGCATGCAGGCCGGGAAAAGTCAAATTAAAACTACGACACGCAGGCTAGACTAAATAAGATTTCAAATGGCACATAAACTAAACAGCTAAAAATAACTAAATAACAACTTTCTCATCGGGTTGAGGCCCTCCGTCGCTCAGACCAACTTCATCGTCGGGCATCTCGAGAGCAACCACCCGACCATCCACCACCCGGTGATACGGGACAATCCTCTCGAGGACAAGCTGGACCTCAGGATTCACTACCTAGAGCTTCTCCAAGGCACCACTAAACCCCACATCGAGAGCTTCCTAGAAATCTTGCTAGAGCTCCTGGATTTGGGAGATCAGAGCACCACAGGAGGCGAGACCCTTCTCCTCGTCTATTTCGTCCTCGACGGGCTTGGTAGTAGCCTACAGTTCAACGAACTTCGTCCGGAGTCAATCCCTTTCCTCTTCGGTTTCCTTCAGCGTTTTTTGCATCTCGGTCATCTCTTAGAGGATGCGCACATGATTTCATACCTCGTCTGAGGTTCAAGAAGGTTGTTCTCCGCCTTATTTTTCTCTGTCCAAAGTATAGCGTTTTCGGCCTGCAGCTTTTTGAGCTTGGAGTTCGGGTTGGTTTCATCATTAAGGATCAAGGCCATCTCAAAGATCCTCATCATAACTGCCATGTCCTCCAACAAAGCTTTCCTCTTGGCCGCCATGTCGATCCCCATGACCGCCTTGGTTTCTGCCTCGACCATAGTTGGAAAATTGTCCTTGCAGAAGTAATCTTGATTGGAGTAGCAAGGAGGTAGCACAAACTTCTCCCCGTACATGTTCTTAAAGGGCCGACGGGTATGGGGTCTTTAGTACGTCGCCTTTTGGATGAAGCTTCCTGTGAGGGAGGAGACTGACTACATTGCAGGGAGGAGGAACCACCAGCTAGTTGGTTGGGCTTCAACATCTGTTGGACTTGAGAGACTCTGCCCTAGCATCCTTCTTCGTGCCCTTGGTTGTTACGAGTTTCAGCAGCGCTCCTGGATGTTCGACATCTGACCTGCAATAGAGAAAAAATAAAGCAAGTCAATACGACAAAGAAAAACGAACAACGGAAAGTGAAGAAAACACACACTACCTAGGAACCTCAAGGCCACCTCGTCGGACCCACACACGAGGAGAGAGTTGGTGTTGATCAATCGAGGTTCACAACGAACCTCCCTGTGCTCGTCTAAAATAAAACTCCCCTCCTTATTGATGCGTTTGGCGGGGATAAAACCAGAGATGAACTTGACTATATTTTCGTAAGAAAGCCAATCATCGGCGTCTAGGTCGCCAGGCTTGACGATGTAGTTGTTTGTGCCCTGCTTGGAGTGGTCCTCCTCCCAATCAAGGGGAAACCTCGAATCCAAGGACTCCTTTCGCTGCCCGTCTTCCTCTTTGACCATAAGGTCATATTGGGAGTCGACAGCCACGTGCGACACAGGCTTCACAACGAATTACCTATCCTTAAAAGAGTGGAAAAAATCCATATATGCTCGAAACAACTTCCTCAGATACTTCAGGGACACCCAGCGATGCCGGCCTTAAAAGTTTTTCGTTGCAGATGAAAAGTACGAAAAAAACTAGGGGAGCGTGACCCCGATACTGAGGTGTCAGCACACAAGTTCGAATGCTCACACAAACGCGATCACGTTGGGATAGAGCTATGAAGGTGCCAGGTGCAACCACTAGAACACTCCTTTCTGAAAGACACTGAAGGGCAGGCAAAGCCCCACTTCCTGAAACACAAACTCATACATCAAGAATCTCATCCCTTTGAAATTCGAGCATATATAGTGCTTCTCTTTAGGCTTATAAACCACCCAACTTTGAGGGGTGCCCTTAGCGTGGTCCTCGATAGTGGCAAAGGCGTCTGTGCCATTAACGGTGAAGCGCGGCGCGATGCCAATGTGCTTTTGTCCGACCCAATCTTTGAGTGCGCAAGCTCGCTCGACCCTAGCTTGCTCGACGGGAGTATCAGACTTGGAGTCGTCATTAATCATAATGACACCCTCAATCCTTGCAGGCATTTTACCTGAAAAGAAAAGGAAAACACTGAATACGACATCAAAGATCAAATCCACCCTTCCACCACAAATCAAGTGAAAGGGGAAAAAGAGGGGCGAGGAGCCGCTTGACAAACTCTCCTTGATGCGGAGTAGCAAGCCCCCTTCTCAACAGAGAGGCTCGTCTACGAGGAAACTCTCCTCGACACGAGATAGTGAGCCTCCCTTCCCGACGGAAAGGATCTTCGGCGTGTAGGATCTCTCTAGTGGAATGCGGGGAGACTCCTCGAAAAGAGGCTTCTTCGCAATGTTCACATATTCAAGGGAATCAAGGCTCCCTAATACCTCCATTATAGGTCCCCGAGGCCTTCATTGCAAACTTCATGGAGTTTCCCAAAATCCTCACGAACTTCCCGACGTCTTCATCGAAAACTTCATAAAAGCACCGAAAACTTCATGAGCTAATAGGAAACTTCATGAAAGTCGCCGGAAACTTCATAAGCTCACCAGAAACTTCATGAAAGTTGTTGAAAACTTCATGAGCTCACCAGAAACTTCATAAAAGTCGCCAGAAACTTTGTGCGTTCGCTGGAAACTTCATGAGCTCCCCGTGGAAACTGTCGGAAAATGCGTAAATTACCAGAGAATTAATAAAATATAAAGAAAGGACCAAAGACTTACTTGAGGAATGAAGATTCTGGACGATGGAGAAGGGTTGACGGCAGTTGTGACATCGGGCGTTCTTCGGAGAGCATAGAGAGCTTTGAGAGGCTTGGGAAAATTCTTGAGCAAAAAGAAGGGGAGCATGCAAATGAAGCAGGCTTCCCCTTAATTATAACCCTATCACGGGAAACGAAGCATCACTAGGCACTCAAGTGCCCCTACTCATAGCCGCCCTAGACATTTATTGCTCTTGACACATGGCTCTAAAAGACATCGCGTGCATCCTTTCAACTCCCTCCCCTGCTCGAGACAAGAGTTGTTTGTTTCCCTTTCATTTTCGTCACATTGTTGGCCACATCACCCATCAAGGACATATCCCCAGGGGAACAGGAAAAGAGCCACGACTACATCTGACAAACAGGCCTCCCTGCGAGCTCCTGTCTGGTCAAGCAGTTCCTTTGCCTGACCATGCGCTTCGTCCCCTAGTTCAGTGTTTCGGACACGCACAATACTCCTTTGGACAGGTCCTCGACGTTTAAACTGACTCCTAAGTCATTACTCGTCTTCTTTAAAGCAATGACTTGGGGGGCTCCTGTTCTGGATTGGGCCAGAGGCTGGCCCAGCATCGGGCACGGTCCAACCTAGCTCCTCGTCAGGGAGAGTCCAATAAAGGCTCAATCCATCAGCGCACACGGGGAGCTCTCACACGTCTCCTCCACGTGGGGACACGTCATCATGCAACTACTCACCTCTAGAAGGTCGCGGGGCAGTTGACCCAGGGCGAAGACCACATGTTGGTCTTCCCTACACCATGTAAGCCCTGACAGTTATGCGTATTGGGCCTTGCAATCCAACACAGTGCAAAGTAATCGTTAGCATAACGCTTGGGGCATATTATAAATACCCACTTTCATTAGAGGGTCAGGCATTCAATTCTCTACACACTTTTTCTGTACTTGCTCTTTCTACTTTGTCTCTTACTTTGGCATCAAAGTACCTTGCAGGTACACCCCCTTCTCTTCTCCACCACCAGTGAATTAAGGAGCTCACGACGTGTTGTTGGTTGCTGATCCTTTTCTAATCCAGTAAAATCAGAAATAGATAAAAGTTTATTTTTTATCTTATAATTTAAAAAAAGTAAATTGTGTTTTTCCATATATTTTGAGACGGAAAGAGTATTTGTTATCTCTAAGTGCTATGAAATGTTGAGAGTGTTTTAATAAAAATACATTTTTATGTTATGCAATCTAATTTAATCAGGTGAATCCATGGTGAATTATGAGTTGGAAAAGTTAAAATATTGGAAATATAACTTACTAAGTGTAAATCGTGTGATTCAGCCAATTCATTAATCAAATCAGAAAAAAAAATTGGGGATTTGATCAAACTGAAAGATTGTACTTTTTTACTAATATATTGGGTAAGGAGGTGACAAAAATTAAAATTGAAACAATATCCCCTTTAGATATCAACTCAAAACATGATATTTTTAAAATCTTAAAAATCTCTTATTCACCAATTTGTCTTAAACTCTCTCATAAACATTATCTCTTCTTACCATAAGACTAGTTTTTGGTGTTATTCAATTTTTTTTTTAAATATTGAAGTATTTTTTTTCATTTGCATTTCATTATTGTTATTTAATTTTTATGTTACAATTTTGTTTTACATTTGTCATTTATTTTGGATATTTTTTAAGATTTAGAACCCATTATTTTGTTTTTGTTAAGAGTGGTACTTACGGTGATTATGGATATGAAAAGGTTTATCCTTGAATTGTATGAATTTGATTATTGATATTCATGAGCTCTTGGTTGATTCATATGGCTTTTTAAAAATTTGTTTAGATTTTTGAATTGGAATATTCAAAGAGGGGGCCATTAAGGAGAAAGAAAAAGACAATGGACTTAGGTTGAGTCCATAACGCCTCTCAGGTCTCTTGTTTTCTAGTTTGAGTGCTTGTTTACTGTATATATAATGTTCGTTCCATGAATTATTTTGGATCCCTTTAGCAATGGTCATCCCATATCAGGAAGTAGGAAAACGAGGTGTCCCTATTTCTTAACAAAAAAGAATGGTTCATTTGGCCACATTCTCTAAAATAGTGGTAGGTTAACCGACGACCATTCCTGCATCTTCTCAATATCAATTGTTATTTTCAAATGATCTAAACTCATGACTTATATAAATATTTCAACAATGGAGTTTAGAAGACATTTCCATTCTCACACAAAAAATCACATACATAGAACTTTTTACCTCCCACGCGAGCTAACTCTCATCGACACAAAATATCTTAAAACTTCTTAAAGTCTTTAATCATTAAGGGTTGTTACGTATTGTACTTTTTACCAAATATAATTTTATATTAGTTTTTTTAATTTATAATTATGATATTTATGTTAAGAATTTTATGTTAATGGATAGTTCATACATATAAATATATAAATTAGGTCAATAGTGATGCGGTTTGACTAGTAATTCATTGGTCTAATAAGTTATCCGATGATCTAGTGCTTTGACCAAATTGATCACTAGTCTAAGTTTGAATACATTGCTTTCATGTCTTAGAATTAAATTTGTTAAGTTATTTCTTAGGATTTAAAATAAAAACAAGTACAACTAAATTGATGGAAATAAAATAAAATGGATTAAATATGTTTATAGTCCTTTTAAATATCTCAAATTTCATTTTTAATCCCTTAAAATATTTCCTTCAAAGAATGGTTCTTTTGAAATTTTCAATCCACGTTTTTTATCTCTAATACTAAAATTGTCGCTAATTCAGTCCTTAAGTTATAAATTGTCACTAAAATCGTCACTAATTCAGTCGTTAAGTTGCAGGAGGGATCAAAAGTGTTGATGAATTTTTTTTGAAAAACCATTCTTTGAAGAAAATATTTTGAGGGACTAGAAATGAAATTTGAGATATTTAAAAGAATCACAAACATATTTAATCATAAATTTAATTGATATGCACTAACAGATTAAAGAATTTTTACACTGTCAATTAATCACAACCTCTGATTTATTTGAAAGGTTTGACTTTTATATTAGCCAGTTGAAAAGTAATACAAACGGATGAATGTGATACATTGACAATGTAAAACTTGTTACACTTACATTACATTAATTAAGAAAACGTCTTTGTAATCATTGTTTTAAAGACAATTTTTAAGAACTCTAAATAAATAAATTATTTTTAAAATTTTAAATATTTTAATTTATAATATACTAAATATACAATTTTTTTATAAAAATAAAATATATTATTTTAAAGAGTGTATTTGAAGTACTCAATAGTTTTTTTTTGGTTTAATACATTTTTAGTGTATCTTAATCTCAAGGTTTATTTTGATCCCTTAACTTTAAAAAAGTTCATATTGATCTCTTAACTATTCAAAATGTTCCATATTAGTACTTTTTGTCTAATTAGCAACGAATTTAACAATTGATTTTTAAAATTTTTCGTCGCTAATAGGACAAAAAAGACTAATGTGGGATGTTTTGAAGAGTTAAAGAACCAATATGAACCATTTTTAAGTTAAGCGACCAAAATGAACAACAATGTTAAGATACGAGACCAAAAATGATATTAAGCCTATTTTTTGTGTGTTCTAAACCGACTAAAGATCAAATTGGCGAGATCTTAATTCATCTCAAATTCATTATATTTAACCAAAGGTATAAATCAGTTCACACAATAAGAATAAGGTACAATCTCGATCTTCACTTAATCTTGAACTGACTTGGGCGTTAGAATGCTAATCATGCAAGTATACTCCGCGCTACCGTTAGGGATATTCATGGTATAATTTTATGAGAAAACTAGATCGGTTCGAACCAAACCATAGTTAAAGTTCACTCTAACAGAACCGAACCGTTTCAATTTACTTAGAACCTAACTAAACCAAAACTATTGGTTTGGTATACCGTTTAGAAATTTGGAATCATATCGAACCGTCATAAGGTATTTTTTCCAAACCGAACCATTTATTAAAGAACCGAACAGTTAATTTTTTTTGTAATTTCGTTTTTAAATTTAAAACTATTTTTCATTTTCAATTTCGGTTTGGTTTATTTTTCAAATGGTTTGGTTTTAGAACCATTAGTACAATATGGTTCAGCTCACTAACCAAACATAATTGTTCGGTTATTTTAACTCCATCTCGATTTGGTTCGGCGACTCAGTTCGGTTCACAGTTTTTTTAACACCCCTAGCTACCGTAAAGGAGATCGGAGTCACTATTCAAGATCACAAGTCGCTTCGTTTGTGGGAATCGACTTCAAGTTCCTACGTCTTCCATGAAAATCGTGTTCGCTTCGCAAACGCCATCGAGCGAGCATGGAAGTTCTAGATTTGAATTCTCACAATTTCAGATCCAAATCTCTAGTTTACCTGTTCACAACCTTCTTAGGTCATTGAATCAAGAGCAATTCAGCCTTTAATCTCTATGATTTCAACGAATTCGCATTCACATTCCATTTTCATTGTTCACAACTTTTTTTAGATTTTGGAATCAAAAAACATTCGGAAGTAGACACCGTAATCTATTATAGTCAATTCAATCAACCATTATTTCTGCTCAAGTTCTTTAGAGTCTAGATCTCTAATTTCCTCGAGAACTCCATGAAGTTCTGGTCGGAGATTCGTACTTCACCTTCCGACTTAGTGCAGTCTAATGCTGGTGCCACAACTTCATATTTAACGTTGGACACCAATCCAATACTGGTCC
The DNA here is from genome assembly GCA_963859935.3 of Lathyrus sativus. Lineage (NCBI taxonomy): Eukaryota > Viridiplantae > Streptophyta > Magnoliopsida > Fabales > Fabaceae > Lathyrus > Lathyrus sativus. Next base: position 300,652,182 of record OZ012739.1, read on the forward strand.
GCATCCTGTGGGTATTACAGAATTTCCACTTGATACATCGAGGTCTACTTAGGCCGATCCAAAAAGAGGGGCTTTGCAAGCACGGTCGAAGAAAGGCACCCCAAACTCTAGTTGCAATAAGATCGATAGATAGCAGCCTTCAACTATTGCTCAACATTCCTAGTCCAAAGGAAATACTGGACATACTTATTAAAGAACACCGTTAGTGTCGAACCTCTAGATCTGCCTGAGGTAGATACCCACTCAGGAATAGGAAGGAAGTCGAGGAATCTCAACCCTGGCAATCAAAAGGCCTAAAACTTAACGATCAACCTCAAGCTACATCCCCAAAGAAGCCGAGACTATCCTACACAATATCAGCAAACTAATACAAAGTGAGCCATCTCGGCACCCTGTCCAACTAAGGAAGGCGCATCGAAGTGGGAAGTACACTCATCTCGGAACCTCGGAAAAAAGACAATTGTCAAAGACCCCGTATACCATCCATCCACGCTGGGGTCGTCGTTGAAGGTTATCTACCTCGCTGTTTCGTTATTTGTTTATAACAAACTCAATTTATTATATATCTGATACGGACTTAATGCATCTCTATGATTCTGATAGGACTCAAGCACACTTTATGTCTGTTTTTTTTATCCAATACAAATTTAACACATTTATACGATTGTGATACGACTTAAATGCACCACCATGAATGTGTATTCGATATAAACTTAACACATTTATGCAATTCTGATACGGCTTAAATGCACTACCTACATGAATGTGTATCTGATACAAACATAATGCATTTATGCGATTCTGATATGGATTAAGAACATTTCATGCTCTATTGCGTATCCGATATAGACTTAACGCATTTCTGCAATTTTGACATGGCTCAAACATGCGCCTCATGTGACTCCTAATTTGAGGCTTATTAAACGTATTTATGCATAGCTAGCACACCCTACCTCAGATTTAGTCAGTCCAAGGGTGTATGTGGTGGAGCCCAGAGACGTCCACCTTGATTCGATCCAAGCCTCAGGGGCAGGGATGGGGATCCTACCATTGGCTAGGGAACAATCCTCTGTAATGCGAAGCACAGTACAAAATATAACCACATGACGTCGAAGTACTCAACATGATCTTTAAGCTTGCCTATCAGTGGTCTCTTGTAGTTTGTGGTTTAACACTTTAAACAATATTAACCCCTATGTTTGGTTGTTGTGTTAATTGTAATTAACATGTTGTTTGTATGCTATATTTTGCAGTTGTTGTATTTAGCATCCACTGATTTAATGAATACTCATTTGTTATAGTTAGCATTTATTGATTTAATGTGTATCTATATTCCTCAAGACATGGTCTAGAACTGACACAGAGTGGTCACATATTTGCGTTAAGGTCCACATTGCAAAAGGCCATTTCCCGGTCAAGGGTAGGATCCTTGTCCCTACCCTTGAATTACGACTCGGATCGAGGTGGACTTATCTAGACTTCCTCGCTTAATGACCTTAGATTGACTAGATTTAAAGGGGCAACTATGTTGAGAAGAGTGCTCCTTAGACGTGGCGTTTGTCTCCAAAGACAGATTCACGCCTTCTTGCACGAAATCACACAATAATTTGTGGTCACAACACTTACCAATTATGGTATTAATTATTGAAACAGTGCAACAATTTTATATAGTAGATAATTGATAGTAGCAAAGGTAAGGGTACAATGTCCTCTTTTCTATCATATTTTTTAAATTGGTCGAGGAGTTGGTGTAGGCGATGGAGGTGAGAAAAGTATACAAGAAGGGGGATTGAATTTTGTTTTCCATTTTCTTAGTTTGTATTTGATCAGAGTTCAGAATCTAAACTGGTGTTCAGATTCTGGTTAATTCTTAGCAACAAAATGTTAATAGAAGCAAATAAATAATAGCAAAAGACACAAAGATTTATACTGGTTCCTCTTAACTGAGAGTAGTCCAATCCCCTTGTTTCACAATAGAATTTCACTATAGTCAAAACATGATTACAATCGCTTATGCATTTTGCATAAGACTTTTACAATTGTTTAGACCCAAGGTCCAAGACTTCTGCTCAAGCTCCTCACTCGATACTTCTTGCTCATGTTCCACAAACCTAAGACTTCCTTGTTCAGGCCCTCAGCCCAAGACTTCTACTCCAACTCCCATGAAACGAGCCTCCATGCTTGAACCCCTCTGGTCAAGACTTACTGCTCCAATTCCATGTAATGAGCTCTCCCGCTCAAGCCACACTGGCTCGAGACTTCTGCTCCAGGTCCCATGAAACGAGCCTCCCTACTTAATCCCTCAGATTCAAGACTTACTGCTCCAATTTCATAACCAAGCCAACATGCTCAATAAATATACTTGATTAAGACTTTCACTGCTAAAGCACATAGCAAGAGACTTGTGTGGGTCAAGCATCTTGGCTCGAGACTTCCTTGCTTGTATCCCAATGACACAAGACTTTTATCTAAATTCCTGAACAAGCTAACTAGAATAGAGAACAAGGTGTACATGATACAAGTATCAGAGGTACGGGAAATCACCATAACAAAGACCTAAAGCACTTAATATTTCTAATATATTCAATGTGTAATAAATCTGAAGGCTTTTACAATTACAACTTACAACAGAAAATCTTCATATTCTATTGATAATTGCTGATCTTGTTACTCTTTCATCTGGATGATCCTTGTTGAAGATTCTGTTTGAACCTTCAGCCATATTTATAGCCTTTTCACAAACTAGCCCTTGAAGAGGTAACTTGATCAAGAGTCTTTGTTGTTACTCCATAGTACAAGAGCTGTTGAAGATACATATACCAGAAGATCTTGATCCAATGTGTAACATGTTTAACCTTTGAGTCTTTAAGAGATTTTATAATATTAGAACCGTTGAGAGTAGATATCCATAAAGCATCTCAACCTTTCTTGAGCCTTGCATTATGTAGACTCTAGCTAAAAAAATAATTTGACAATACAACTTGCTTTCTGCAGTACGGACAGCTTCAGCTTTATCACCAACTCTGAATGGTACCAGAAGGAAATTTGCATTTATTAAATGTAGAGAAAATAATGTTGCTTCTTCTGATGCTGAGACCTTCAGCTTCAGAGTCTATGCAAACATCACTTAGCAAGTGTTCTTCATATTCTGTCACCAGAAGCTAGCAATTCAACAAATCTCAAAGTGTGCTTAATGTAAAATATATTTTGACTATAATATTTACAAGTGTTAGAACCTGCACGTATGTAACACACATCAAATAAACCATTGTTCTTTTAATACTTTGTTATCATCAAAACCTAAGTAAAATATGTCATGAACAAATCTTATTCTAACAGACGATTTTATCTTCACTTATCCAGCGAGGTGACATACACCTTGGACGCCTTCGAGCCTTCGTAATTGATGGGCACCATGAGATGATCAACTTTTTTGAGGATGTAGCTTGATGACAACCGCTGAGACAATAAGGCCACAAAACTGTCTTTCATAGTATTCTAGTGTAATATCTTCTGACGAACATGATGGCGATACCCTGCTTTCTTCATCTGGTACTTTCCTTGTGGACTAAAAGAGCCAAACATAGAATTGAATATAAATACTAACTAGAGGTGTCTTCTCTAGAAATTCGACTCCCCTATGGCGGGGCCTACAGTGTCCTTTCCCTGCCCGCATGAATTGAATTTTCGTCATCGTTTAGGCACAGGTATGAAGGTTTAGTAGTTTGGCCTTGTCGGACTGGACATTGCTCAACGTTCTCTTTCTTTAACTATATTTATGCCCAAACATATTTATTCTTGGATGAAGTGCTCAACTGTTCTAGATCTGAGTGTCGAGGAGAAGGTGTACTAGAGTCATAACGTCTAACATTTTGCCTCATGGTGGTGCATAACACTACCCACGGTGATTATTGCTCTAACCACAAATGATTTTTCATTGGAGGTTTGTTTCACCTTGGTGCGACTATGTAGCTTTAGTCGCAATAAGAACTTCATCCCGTTCTACCAAATCTAACATGAAGCAACCTCCGTTTATCATTAAGAGGTCCTTCGTCACCTGAAGAAGTTGTTCCAATAAAGGATCTTTGTAAGTGGTAGCTATGAACTCACAACATCTTCGAAGTTGTCATAGTGAGTATCACATCAAAGACGAATGATTGAGGTAATGCGAGATCATAAGGTTGAATAAGCATCTTCAGTACGGTTTTAGTGACAATTTATAACTTAGCGACTGAATTAGCGAAAGTTTTAGTATTAATGACCAAAAGTGTGGATGAAAAATTTTAAGAGAACCATTCTTTGAAAGAAATATTTTGAGGGGGTAAAAATAAAATTCGAGATATTTAGGAAGAATATATATATATATATATATATATATATATATATATATATATATATATATATATATATATATATATATATATATATATATATATATATATATATATATATATATATATATATATATATATATATATATATATATATATATATATATATATATATATATATATATATATATATATATATATATATATATATATATATATATATATATATATATATATATATATATATATATATATATATATATATATATATATATATATATATATATATATATATATATATATATATATATATATATATATATATATATATATATATATATATATATATATATATATATATATATATATATATATATATATATATATATATATATATATATATATATATATATATATATATATATATATATATATATATATATATATATATATATATATATATATATATATATATATATATATATATATATATATAGGCAAAATATCCTTCTTGGTCCCTTAACTATACCTCGAGGTTCATTTTGGTCCCTTAACTTTAAAAAGTTCCATATTGGTCCCTTAACTCTTCAAATATTCCATATTAGTCCTTTTTGACCTATTAGCGACGGATTTAGCAACGGTTTTTTGATTTTTTTCCGTTGCTAATAGGTCAAAAATGACTAATATGGAACGTTTGAAGAGTTAAGGGATCAATATGACTAATTTGGAGTAAGTTGATCCCCACTCATATATATATATATATATATATATATATATATATATATATATATATATATATATATATATATATATATATATATATATATATATATATATATATATATGAGTGGGGATCAACTTACTCCAAGAGTAAGTTTTTTTTTAACTTACTCCACATCAGTTGGCTGGAAGATTTTGACTGGGAAAAGTTGACATAGAAGCTGACTTGTGGGTCGACAGGCTAGGAAAGATGGTGAAGGAAACAAGGTAAGTCGACGCCGGCAGAAGAAGGTTGTAAGTCAACTCAAGGTTATTCCATGGAAAGTGTAGACTGATGGCCAAGGAAATCGACATGAAGTATGAGAATTTTTGAGGGGGAAGAAAATTTGAAAAGTTAAGAACGTGAGGAAGTTACAAAAGTGGTGGAGGAACATGTGGCACCACCAAGACCAACATAGCAGTTATTTTCTTTTCCTATTTAAGGCAATGCTCATTTTTATTTTAAAGGGGGCGCATTTTGTAACATGATCAAAAACAAGTCAAGAGGGAAAAACACTTAATAAAATTTCTTGATCTTGAAACTTTTCAAGTCATGTTTTCAGCCAACTTCAAGAGGATTTTTGACCTAGTTCCACTGGTAATTTGGAAAACCTTAAAACATGAAAATTTTAGGTCATGATGATGGCTTTCCAAAAAGTACAAGAATTCATCTATAGAATTTGTGAGCTAGGAGTTTCGAAGGAGGGAAGTTGGGGTCCAAGCACTTGAAATGAACAACTTTAACTTGACATGAACCAACATACCAACTATCCAATTGGTTCTCAACCATTTTTTAGCCATTGATCTGATATTTAGGATGTATGATGAGTGGGAATGCAGAAGAATCCAAGAGAAAAGCTAGGATTTTGGCCAAAGTTCATTATTAAAATCAAAACAAGTACAAAAGGTACAAGAGGAAAGAGAAACTTTTGGGAGTAAAATCTGGTGCATCATGGCTTCTACCCTATTGACACTACTTTAGTAACTTCTTATGGCTTATTTACAGTTTTTTATGCAGCACCAAGCATTGGAAACACATAAAACCAGCTGTATTAAGATCCATGGAAAGATTTGTTCCATTCTCCCTCCAAAAAGACAAAAGGCAATCCACATCTCCAAATCTGTCCAAACATCCACTTCCTCTATAAATAGAGACACTCTCTATTAATCCAACATATAAGAACAAGCTCCAAAAACCAGAAGAAACTCACCATTAAATCCTTCTTTCCACTCTTCTTGTAATTCAAGCAAGTTCACTAAAAACTCTCCAAAATCTGTCTTGGGTAGATTGCATACCAGAACCAATTCCAAACATTGAAACTCACCATAAACCCTATACACAACCTATAAATGATATTTGTACGGTGTTCCAACCATTGAACCAGTCCAAGACCTCATATTTCCCAAAGTCAACACTCAACCTAGTGAACTTTGACTTTTTATACAAAACAAGATAACTCTTTGCTCAAGCTTGTTTCAATAATCTTGACACCTCAAACACCTTTGGTTTGAAGTGTACTAATTGTCCAAAACATCAAAAAACCTCTGCATCACTAGTTATTGGATATGTCACAAAGATCCCTTTGATTGCTTCAAGTATAAGAAAACTGTTGGTTCACCAAGAATTGCTTGAGATCAGTTGGAGCAGCTTTTCAAGGTATTCCCAACTAAATAGCTTACTTGGAAGTCTACAAGAGGTTAGTAATCACTACCTTACTCATAAATTATCATGAACATGATTAATGTGCATTAGTCATAATGTGTTTGAATATATATGAGTGGGGATCAACTTACTCCAAGAGTAAGTTTTTTTTAACTTACTCCACATCAGTTGGCTGGAAGATTTTGACTGGGAAAAGTTGACATAGAAGCTGACTTGTGGGTCGACAGGCTAGGAAAGATGGTGAAGGAAACGTGGTAAGTCGACGCCGGTAGAAGAAGGTTGTAAGTCAACTCAAGGTTATTCCATCGAAAGTGTAGACTAATGGCCAAGGAAATCGACATGAAGTATGAGAACTTTTGAGGGGGAAGAAAATTTGAAAAGTTAAGAACGTGAGGAAGTTATAAAAGTGGTGGAGGAACACGTGGCACCACCAAGTCCAACATAACAATTATTTTCTTTTCCTATTTAAGGCAATACCCATTTTTATTTTAAAGGGGGCGCATTTTGTAACATGGTAAGGGAAAAACACTCTGAGTACCAAGCATTAAGAGAAAAAAGTTCATTCCTGTAAAATGTATGATCGCGTCCATATTTCCTTTTAAAAGAAATTTACATTACCAAACTTTAAGATATCTTGATTTTTTACTCGTTTATTTTATTTGTCCTTCATTTGGTATACACATTTTTATTTGAGTTTGTTTTCAATTTGTTCTAAACAAAACCATTCTACCATCTTCGCATAGACTCAATCAGATAGTTCTAGGACTTGTTTGGCCGGTTCCGCAAATAAATCTACGTTAGGAGGTCAGAGGTTGTTCGGGCGAAAACTGCGTGCGAACAACATCATAACCTTTAAATTAAATCTAATCTAGTAGTTAAATTAATATTTTTACTTATAACTATTCAATTAAATCTAATTTAAAGACTATGATTGTGAAATAAGTTATAAAAACTTACTCTTGAAATAAATAGATATTATATATATATATATATATATATATATATATATATATATATATATATATATATATATATATATATATATATATATATATATATATATATATATATATATATATATATATATATATATATATATATATAGTTTTTACAAAAATATCTGATCTCAATTTTCCAACCACACCGTTTTACACCGACGCCAAAACCCCATATTCCCCGACGACCCGACCCAATTTAGCTTTCTTCTTTCTTTCTTTCTTTCCAAGCAAAATTTCCACCATTTATTCATTTTCCCCTCACTTTCTCTCCGTTCTTCCTCCAAAACCACCGTCTCTGTTTCATAAACCCTCTCCAATTCCTTTTCCAGCCCTTTAATTTCTCTCTCTATTTCTTCTTCCTCAGCCATGTCCATCTATAGGGTACTTTCTCGAGCTTCCAGAAGCTTCACGCTGCTCTCTGCTTTGCAGAAGCCACAACCCCTCTCCACCACTTTCTTCCATCACTTCAGTTCCTTTCCTCATCAATCATCCAATAAGGTATCTCTATTGTAATACTGAATAAGAAAAATGTAATTTTCCCCAATTTTTCGTTGTAGGGTTTTGCTAGGGTTTTAGGATTACTCATAAACCTTTAACCCTAGATTTAATCATAATACTGAATAAGAAAAATGTAATTTTCCCCAATTTTTCATTGTAGGGTTTTGTTAGGGTTTTAGGATTTAATCATAAACCTTTAAACCTAGATTTGATCATAATACTGAATAAGAAAAATGTAATTTTCCTCAATTTTGGGATGTCATGGCTATGAATTATTCAACTAAGTTTAAATTTTTTGCACTCTAAATTCTCTCTATTTATTTTTTTTAAAATGTTTTGGCTATGAATTGTTGAACTGAGTTTAAATTTAGGGAACCCTTAAATTTATTGTACAACTAGATGGTATGACCCAAGTGGTAGATACTTAGGTTTCTTGTCCATTTGGTCGGGTCTAATCCCTGGTTGGTAGTAGGTATACAAAAATAAATGTTGGGAGCATGGTTTTAAATTGTGGTTGCATTACGGGTGTCGATTGCTGTTGCTGTGATGTGATGCTCAATGCGGCCGTGACAGTGTGAATTTTAATTGGGAGGTGTTTGAAATTAATTGTTAAAACACTTAATTGTTAAAAAATTTCATTATATAGGAAGTAAATTGAGTTTTGGGTTTCTGAAATTTTGAGTTTTTATGAAAATACTTGTAAAATCATGGGTGAAATTGTCTGATGTGATTTCAAATGCTGGCTGGATCTATAGTTTTAATTCACACCACAATTGCGGTCTGATGCGATTGTGGAGGCTACTGCATTAGCAATATTGCGGCCGCAATTGCAGTTGATGACTGCAATTCAAAACCATGGTTGGGACTTGAGAGAGGTTAACCTCTTAAATGGATTTCAGCTATCCAGAGCAACTGTGCAGTTGCGTCTGGAAAACTGTGGTTTACAGAAAAGCTTTAATTTATTGTTGCTGTATATTCCTAGATCATGTCTTGCTCCTCAATTATTTGTGGTTTACAGAAAAGCTTTAATTTATTGTTGCTGTATATTCCTAGATCATGTCTTGCTCCTCAATTATTTGTCTGAGTGATTTTAGTTTTAGTTCTGCTTTGTGAAGTTCTCATTAAGTTCTATGTGTGATTTCTAATGTCCCAGGTTATTCCGATTCAAGCCAATTTGTTTTGTCCTTCAATAAGTTCATCCTTGAATCCAAGATTTGGATTTTCTACCTCGGCCTCATCGGAGTCTTCAAAAACAAGTGAAGAGGCTAATGTAACTGATCGGAATGAAGAAGATAACGGTGAAGATCAAACGAAAGACTCAGGTTAAGGTTTATTTAAGAATCTCGTTTTCAATGTCAATCTGTGAACAGAAAGTGTGAAGATTTTAAACAAAAATGTGTTAATTTTTTTAATTCAGATGCAGAGATTGAATGTGATCTATCCAAAGATGAGTTAATAAAGCTTGTTACTGAGAAGGAAGCACTTTTGAAGTTAAAGCACAAAGAGATTGAAAAAATGCAGGATAAAGTTTTACGTACTTACGCAGAGATGGAGAATGTCATGGACAGGACTAAACGCAATGCAGAGAATTCAAAAAAATTTGCCATACAGGTCTATGTTTTGACATTTTTTGTTTTGTTTTGTGATGTAGCCGTCTTGCTCCTAATGATTTAGTTTTCGACTCTTTGCTCATTGGTTTCTAATGTGATGTAGAATTTCGCCAAGAGTTTACTAGATGTTGCTGACAATCTGGGAAGAGCTTCTTCAGTTGTAAAGGACAGTTTTTCAAAAATTGAATCACCTAAAGAATCTGATGAAGCCGCACCACTCCTGAAAACGCTTCTGGAAGGTGTTGAAATGACTGAGAAACAACTTGCAGAGGTAGACTGTTCATACTGCAGCACTTTAGTTGTTAGATTCAAAGCTAATCTATGTCCATTCTTTTACGAGTCATTTGATTGATTTTTATTTTTATTTAATTTTTACGTGTCATTATAATTTCCAGATTTATAGGGTTTTCTAGATTAATGATAGAAAATAGGCGGGTTCTGAAAGTTTGATTGTGATGGGTTGGATATTTCTTATCCTCTTCAAGGATTCAAGTCTTGGTTGTCTAGAAGAAAATTAAAGAAAGCAGCATAGAAGAGTAGAAGAGAACAAAAGAAAACTAGTAACTGGAACATAGCGTCCAAGAACATAGCAATATGCTTTGATAATTTATAGATGTGATAATCTATTTAAGGAACAAGTGTTTCCTATTTACTCAATCTACACGTGTTAAAAATAGAACCATAATTTCCTATATACTAAAATTCCAAAAGATCTTCGACACACATGAAAACCTTAGATGAGCCTGTCTGTCTAATTACGAACCAATATGACTTCACTACTAAATATGCAGGTTATTAAAAATACCTGTAGTAATGTAGTTTGAAAAGTATGGAATTAATAAAAAATCATATATAACTAACAACAATCTTGTAAACTGAGGGCCATGCTTTGGAGAATAGACTGGTTGCATTGCATTATGGGTTTTTTGAAATAATATTATCTGATGGATAATACCGTTGTTCGTTCCTATTATTTAAGTTTAACTACTGTTGTTTACAGGTACTTAAAAAGCATGGTGTAGAAAAATTTGATCCTACAAATGAACCATTTGATCCAAACAGGCATAATGCCATCTTCCAAATACCTGATGCTTCCAAACCTCCAGGCACTGTTGGAGCTGTTCTGAAGGTACTTTACATGTGATCGTATGTTGGTCTTGTGATCCAGTTTTTCTTTTACCATTTCAAAATTGTTCGTGTTTTCTATTCGGTTGTTGCCTTTTCAATTAAATTTAAATATTCATGGTCTCGGCTGATGTGTCATTATTTATGACAAATTTTCTATTCATTACGTCAAAATGCTGATTATTTTCATTTTATTGTCAAAAAGGGCATGTGCTTTCCAAACATTTTCTTTAGGAGGTTTTGTTTCCCTTGATGTAGCAATAAATGTGATCAATCATACTCTTGGTCTTGTTTGATGGTTAATTTATAAAAGCTGTAAACACCACCATTTGTCATTCCATTCCATTAATGATCTTTCTCCATCTCATACCATCAATCTAAACAATACTTTTACTTGCGAATGAATGAAACGGGATTGCTTTGGTTATATTTGCAGGCAGGATATATGCTTTATGACCGCGTACTTCGTCCAGCAGAAGTTGGGGTAACACACGAAGTTGAGGAAAACAAAACAGATGAATGATCATTGCATGAAGAAAATGCCTGAGTAATTGGGTACTTATTGGATATTATCCGATGTCTTTTTATGTAGTACTCACTCTAGTTCTCTTTTGCGGAGCTTTAATTCATCAAATTGAAGAGGACTATTCTTTTCCTTTATATGTCCCAAGTTCTTTTTTAATAATAATAACAAAACAGTATATGGATTTGATTCCATGAGATTTTGGTTGTATTCATGGTATTTACTTATTCATTATAATGGCCTCTAGTTTAGTCCTGTGTCCGTTTCTGTTAGCAAATCATAATTTGAGAAGCAGTCATTGTAAGATTTAAAGTTAAGTTTTGAGGTGATGCATCTGGTTTTTTCTTCTGAGACTTTGTTTTTGTTAATGTGAGATATATTAATAAATGCTCGAAGGGGTAGATAGATGACTGTGCTAAACGAGTGCTATATCGGTTAGTTTTCTATTTTTGTGTTTGCATAATTTATCATTTTAAAGGTGTGATGACATTGCTAGCTAGATGGAACTCTCCCTGGATCGATAGTGCGCAATTGTCCCTTTGGCTTAAGAAGGATTTGGGTGATGTTTTTCCCGCCATCGCTACTAAACAAATCCTTATTTTTAGAAGTGTGCATCCGAACTGCTCAAGTTATCCAAAAGATGCATTCGACACCATAAAATTTGGTGGTTTTATTGGAACATTACACCTGTGGGATGGGAAAAGTACTGCCCGAGGGACTCGATTACAAAACACGGTCCTATTTAAATTATGGGTCAAAATTGAGATTTTATGTGTTGTTGATTAAACATTTTTCAAACTTTTGAAATGTAGGTAATAAAATGATTCATTTGTTAATTTTTTAGATGTTAATGTTTTGATTAATTTAAATTTTTTTGACTAAATTATAAATTTGAAAAATAGGGATCAAGTTATCATTTAAAAAATTTTAAAAGATTAATCTATAAAATTTGAAAATTATTTTATAATTTTTAAAAAAAATTTAAAGATTTGAAAAATTTTAGAATAATTTAGACAAAATCTGTGAAGTATTTTGTCTAAATTAAATTAAATAATTTTAAATGACAATAAATAAGTCAAATTTTTTTTACCATATTTTATAGAATGTTAATGTTGTTATTATGATAAAAAAACATTTGAATATTATTATTATTTCACATAAGAAACTATAATAATAATAACAATAATAATAATAATAATTTTCAAAAAGGGACTAATCCCCGATTAAACTTACTTTTAATCATTCAAATAAGCAAACTTCAGCTACTACTTTTAGTCTCAACATCCCAATTCTAGGAGAAAAGACTCTCATAATCCATAATTTGGCTGTGATAACAGAAATTATTTGCCAGTTGATTTGTTCAATAATCAAATTCAAATACTCCCTATCAATTCAATTTCAACCGAAACTCATTAACTATTTGCATCCAACTACTTGGTTAAAAACTAAAACTTTGTCTTGACATTCATATTCTAAAACTCCTACTTGCCCCAAGTTCAATGCAGCTGGCAAAAAGAAAAATACAGAAGACCACAATTTGAGATTTTATATTTACATATACTACTATTGTCTTTCTACACTACACGTACTAAACAGCCTCAACTGATTCATATCACATAATGTAACAATACTGATCTACACTAGTTGCTCATTGTTCATGCTTATAGCACTAGTTAAGAGCCAAGTGCTTACTATATACAAAATCTTAACTACATAGTTCCAAGATTCTTAGTTCATGGACCACCCACTAGATCATCGCTGTTCTGGCTGTTTTTACCATTGTTTCCTTGGAAGTCCAAACCAAGATCCACCTTACTCATGTTTGAATCCTGTAACACCGATAGATATCCAATGTTAATATTGGTCATTATGATGTTATATTCTTAACAACAAAAGAAGCACCTTTCCACCATAAGCAATTAGCTATACCTAGATCCTTGTGTGACTTGAGTAGAACAACTATGTAGATCCTTGAGTGGGTCACGTTAGGGGTAGCAAAACGGGCTCAGACATGCCTGTTTTGTCTACACTTTTTCGCAGGGTGAGTCAAGGATTTAGGCCTGTATCCTCTAATAAAACCGCTCCGCGACTTTTTGCCTTGTCTGCCACAAGGCTGAAAATTAATGCCCTAAATGCTACACCCTGAAAAAATATTCCCCAATGCCACATTTTTTATTATTTTTTCTGCCCACACTATTCAAGATGGCGGACGTGGCAGACATGCAGTCGGGGTCCGCCATCTTGGATGGAGACCCCATTTGTTTCTCTAAATATTTAAATATATCTTTTTAATAATTTATTTATTTAATAATATTATATTAATTAAAATATTTAATTTTAGAAATTTAATTAATTTTTAATAAATAAAATTGAATTATTATGAAATATTCAAGTATTAAATTTTATTGTTTAATAAATAAGTGTTTTAATAATATATTGTTTTCTCGCCAAACATATTCTTTAATATTATTTTTTTCTTCCATCTGATTTTTTCCCTCCAACTGCAACCATTAAATTTTATTTCAATCATTAAATTTATTTCTTTCCATTTTTTCTTCTATAAATAGCAATGGACGAGCAATCAAATCCTCCTTTCAAACTTCATTCTCTAGTTATTTCCTCTATAAATAAATAGAGAATAAAGTTTGCTATAAATAAATAGAGAATAAAGTTTGAAATGAAAGTTGATTGCTGATGCATTGTTATTTATAGAGGAAAAAGTGTGAAGAAATAAAATTTATGGTTGTAGTTGAAGGAAAAAAATTAGATTGACGGAAAAACAATATATTATTAAAAAACTTATTTATTAAACAATAAAATTTAATACTTTTGAATATTTCATAATAATTCAATTTTATTTATTAAAAATTAATTAAATTTCTAAAATTAAATATTAAAAAAATATTTTTTTTAATTAATATAATATTATTAAATAATATTTAAGTAATTAAATTATTTAAAAACACATTAAAATGATTTTTTAAATATTCAAAAAATAAAAACGAAAAAAAAAAACTCCATCTAAGATGGCGGACCCTTGCTGCATGTCTGCCACATCCGCCATCTTGTCAAGACAAAATATGTGATATTGGGGAAATATGTTTTTAAGGTGTGACATTTAGAGCATTAATTTTCAGCCTTGTGGCAGACAAGGCAAAAAGTCCCGCTCCGCCTCATTTTTTTTTTTTGGCTTTTGCGGGGCACAGTTATTAACAAGATTTCTTTACATAGCTTTTAGAAATGCAAAGCCAACATGCCCGCCTCACACTCTCGTAGGGCGGACCAAAGTTTTAAATCCTCACCCTTAACTATGCTCATCCTGATTTTTGTGGACATTTGCGGGGCGAGGCTAAGCGAGACAGACATACCGTTTGACACCCCTAATTCAGGTTGAAAAATTGAACATAATTGAACCAAAAAAATAGTTTGCATGAATAAAAAAAATTCACCTAAGAGAGAGTTAAGAGGGGAGAGATGGGGAGGACTAAGATAAAACTTGAAGAACATTAAGTCTTGTGCCCACTTTGAAAGTATAAAAAATGATACTAGAGAAATGTTCAAAACCATTCAAACCAGAAACGGAAAGTTTCGGGTATTTTACCTTTGAGTCCTCTGAAATTTCATTCATATTCAGCTTCCTGTGCACCTCACGATTCACATTTGACTGTCTATCTGTCAATTGGTCACTCTCAATTGTTGGTTCCTTTTCAACCTTTTCCACAGCTCCCTTTTTCTGTTCTTCAAGCACAGCAATCTGCATCATGACATTGGTGACCAATCTCACTTATAATGAAAAGCAGTTATTTAACTTCAACAATCATCCAACAAAGGAGATGGTAGTTAATAAGATTAGATAGGACACAATTTTCGTCAACAACTTTTATTGATTGGTTGTTCTTTTACCAACTTCACTTAAAGAAATCTAGTCATTAACTGACACAAACACATGCCCGACTTATCAATTACAACATTATTCCCAATGTATCTATTTTCTTCTCTAATTCTGCTAATGCGTTGTTGTATGCAATTCTGTTTTCTATCACATAGGACAGCCCTCTTTATATTCAACAACAACAACAACAACAAAGCCTTAAATGAGATGGCCTTTATAAAACAAACAATACCATCATGTTATAGCAAATGTTGAGTATGACTCATATAGTAAGAACATAACGATAACAACATCAACAAGACATCAGGTTGTGGCTACAAAGTAAAGAAGATATTGGATTTATAGATGAGTGTTGAGTATGACTCATATATATGTAGACACTGAAGAGAGGTATGGACGGGGAGCCCCTAGCCTTGTGTTTGGCCCAAATGTGTCTTAGGCCCAACTTTTTGTTGTGGATAGGTGACTGGGGTGTGGGGTGGTATCTCCAGAGGTACAGTTCAAGGGTATTATTGTAAACTGAGGCGTAGTATTACATATATTGCTTGTAACACTGAAATCCTAATTCATCGTGGAAATAGAAAGGAACTATAGTTGTTCTATAGTCACAAAGGTAGGCACTATTGACCAAACTGTATTAACAACTGTATTAACAAAGATCGATTGTATTCATTGTCTTTTACGTTCGTTTCTCTTTAATTTTATATACTAGTTGATGCTCTAACAACATACACCATTTCTATAAATTTTGATAGTAAACGATAACTACGATCTCCCTCCACCCTAACACACAAACAAACCCTGAAACTATAAGTAACATAACAAGTAAAATTCAATCGTAAACTCAACGAAATCAGCTTCTCTTCTCAGCATACTTCTAAATTGGGTCCAACACTGCACTTTTAGCCACAATATACACAATTTAGATGCCTATGCAATGGTATCACAACTGCAATTGCAACACCATCAACCATATTTAACCTCATTTTAGAGCAATACCATCACCGCTTAACCACAATTGCAATTAAGAACAATTAATCAGTACCTCAAACCCCTCCAACCCAATCACATAACAATAGCTTTCTCCACATAAGTCCACAAACCCAACAAAACATTCCAATAAAAATTGAAACTTTACAATACCAAAACCAAACCCCGACCAAATAGACATTGACTTACAGGAGTATAACGAAACTTCCTTCTGGGTGGCTCATCGGAGACATCACGGGCATCCTCAGCGGAAGAACGGTTGGTAACCGGAGTCCAACGGCGGAGAAGTAAACGAGACGAACCATTACTATTTTTGTTGTTGTTAAAGGAAGAAGGAGAAACATAGACCCATTTCTTCTCCCATTTTCTGACAGGACCGCTGAACACTGCGGGTGCACCGTAGCGAGAGGAAGCTCGACCCAGCCTGGTAGAACCCACCGTCTCCATTGTGTTGTCGGTGAAGTTGAACGGAATGGAACAGAAAAGTGTTGAATCGTAGCGTCTTCACACGGAACCAAAGAGGTAGTGAGAAAGTGACAAGTAAATTGTTTGTTCTACAAAAAGGATGTGCGATGGAATAGGGATTGTTGATTTTAGAGATGGGTGCATCAGTGTCGTCAATTTGTTTGTTGCAGTCAAGTCAAGGTTCTCAGAGGATCGATGGTGACTACTGAGTAGAGAGCAACGGTATCCGCGTGTAAAGTAGCTAGCTTTACAAAACGAACAAAAAAGTGAGTGAACTTGTAGAATGAAACACTTCAAGCGTGTGATATAATTTTTCTTCAAGCGTGTGGTATAATTTTTGGTTCTTTAATTTTATTTCGGAGTTCATTTTAATTCCTCAATTTTAAAAAAAATGTTATATTGATTATTTAATTATTCAAATAGCATTACATTAATTTTTTATGTTTGTCTCGTTAGTCAAAGTCAATTTTGGTGTAGATGTGGCACATACGTGTTGTTGAGGTGGATCACATGTTATCTCAAAAACGAAACTGAAAGGTTTAGTTCATAAAACACATGCAGAACAATTGGCGAAGGAACTCTAGTAAAGGAATTGACGAAGGAATTAACTGCGATTTGCGAAAGGAGGAGAGAAGGTGAAGTCGAAACCTTGTTTGAAGGTAAAAATCAAAGACACCATTGTTGATTATAGGGTAGTTTCACGAAATCTTTCTACAATTCTAAAATGTTGTCGTTTTAGGGTTTAGGTTTAGGTGTTTATGGTTTTTGCAATCTTTCTAAAATTCATTTGTTTATGCAATTCTATTTTTAAGGTATAATTTGAAATAAACGAATATTTACATCTAAAAATCCATCACAGTGGTGAATTCGTTGATGATGAATTTAGTGTGTACGAAAGAGGAGAAGTTGTTGATTTGAAAGTAGAAGTTTAGAGGTGGAGTTAGTTTGAGTTGTTAAGTTACTTCAAGGAGTTAGGTTATAGTGTCATAGAGAAAATATATTACATGGATCTCACATTTGGGATGAATGTGTTGGTTGATGACAAATGTGCCTTAGAGATTGTGATCTTTATAGGGTGCATCTAAGTGTTGATATTTATATTCAACACACTTTGTCTCAGTCTGAGTATTATGATGACCCCCTTGATGAGATAGAAGTAGATCATGATGACATTGTAGATAAGAGTGAAGAAGTGCTTAGTGCAATTTATGAAGAAGTAATTAATAGGGAGTTGAAGGATAGGGAGTTGAAGGAAGCTGAGATGAATGAAGTGAGGCAAATGAAACCAAGTTGAAGGAAAGTGAGGAAAATGAAGTTGAGTATAACGAATGTGAGACAAATGTAGTTGAGGCAAATCACGATAATGTGCATGAGGGTGGTGAGGTGCATGATGATGTTAGTTCTGATGACACTAAGGATGAGAGCTTCAATTATGATAGTGCTTTGGAGATAACTTATGATGCTGAATTTGATGAGTATGATGATGAATTGGTTGAGGAAGATGAAATGGCTAATCTAATTTACTATGTACACAAAAATGGTCAAGAGGGAATTGACAAAAAAGAGAAAGAAAAGTGGGAAGAAAACAAGGAAGAATTTAAAAGGAGTGATATTGAGAGTGAAGATCTAGAAAGTGGGTGTGAGAG
Organism: Lathyrus sativus; assembly: GCA_963859935.3. NCBI lineage: Eukaryota > Viridiplantae > Streptophyta > Magnoliopsida > Fabales > Fabaceae > Lathyrus > Lathyrus sativus. Next base: position 300,670,682 of record OZ012739.1, read on the forward strand.
TGATTATAACAGTGGAGTTTAGAAAAAGAAGTACCCCATGTTCAAGTTACAAAAATACATGTCCAATTATAAATTGGAGGTGGAAATGTATTTTAGTACCAAAGGTGATTTTAAGGAAGCAATAACCTCATATGTAGTCCAATCGGGTAGAAACTTAAAGTTAACTAAAAATGACAAAATAACACTACTACAAAGTAGACTTTTTGCTACACCAAACTACAACGGTCATACTGTTAACGTGGTAATACCTCATTTTTGGACACATGTTTTTATTTATACTTACGAAAATACATTGCATTATGGTCAAACTAATAACCCGTGATTGTATATTTATGAAGTGACATGGTTCGAATCCCAACTCCAACACTTTTCTACTTTTTCATTACAATTGATGTTGTCCTTATAATTATAATATATAAATTAAAATTGAAATACCTATCACCATGGTTGTTTACGTAGTTATGATATAAGTGAATTATCTCTCGCTTCTTGATAGTACCGCTGTATCTATCACAGCAAAATCCTAGCATATATTTTCTCTCTTCTTCGTCATTAGCTTTCGCTTCATACATAAAAGTATTCTTCTTCTTCTTCCTTGTTCGAGAGTTTATGGTTTTTTTGTTGTATGTTGTTGTTGTTGTTATTGTTGTTGTTATATGTTCCGATTTTAGATCCTTCTCTCAACATGAATAGTGGGAGCGATAAACTTATCCACGAGATTCAAGTTACAAAAGAGGTTATTGATATGATGGAGTTATGATTGAATAAAGCCAATGAAGTTGAATCTATTAGGGAATACATTGTTGTTCTTGAACCGTCTCATGGAACGAGCTATAAGAAGATTCATTTCAAGAATCTTAACCCTGAAAAGATGAAGAACGTAGAAGCTATTATGAATTTGGATGTTATTGATTCTGAATCACACAATACAAGAAAACAAAGATTTAGTGTCGGCCAGAAACCCTCACTAACAGACCAAAAATCAACGCTAATAAGGCCTAGCGCCGACTAGGTATCGGTGTCGGGGCAGACTCTCCAAAGTTGGAAGTTAATAACGGCTAGCGTCGGCCTCGTGTCGGGCAACACATTAGCATCGATTTGTATGAACGTTAAGGAGACGCTAATTGATGACCCTTTGGTCTACGCTAATTGTAACACCCATTTTAATTATCTAGTCTTTTTGTGTTATTTTATTTTCGGTGTGCCTTTTTGTGGGGGTGTGTTTGAGTGCGTGGAGGGTGCCCTTAAGTATGGAGATTAGTTAATGCTTTTGGACTTTAATATTAATAATGATATTTAGTGATAATAATTTAATGAATAATGGTAATATTATTATTATTATTATTATTGTTATTATTATTATTATTATTATTATTATTATTATTATTATTATTATTAATGGAATAAGAATAGAAAAAGGGGTATTTTGAGTTGGAAAAGGAAAGAACACGATCAAAGAGGAGAAGAGGAAGAACACAGTCAAGAGTGGAAGAGAGAGTGAGGAGAAGAATCAAAGAGAAAGAAAAGAGGAAGCCAAGATTATCGATTCTTCGAGGATTTTCAACAGCTTGATCGAGTTATCGAGGTAAAAGGGGGAGAAACGGGTCGAAATTTGATATGTTACATGAATTTTGGGTAGAAGGGATTTTCCCCAATCCCGTAGGAATTGATGATCATGTTTGATATGTTGTTGAAATTCTGAATTGTTGTTAGCATGATGAACTTGTTGCATGTATTGGTAGAGTGATTGTTTAGATGATTTGGGGTTTTCGGGTAGTTCGCAATTTTAAGCCGAAATTAATTTAATTGGTAGAGCTGATGTTTTATCGGGTGAAATCTAGAATAGATTATGTAGCTAAGTCGCAGAATGTTGAACTAGTGTTGTGGGAACTGGTTTGAGTGAAATCGGGCGATTTTGGAGAGTTTTGCCAATTCTGAATAGTGGGGTTTTTATGAAATCGCAGACCTTCGCCAGCACTTTCGCCATGCGAGCTAGTAGCGAACCTTCGTTGGGAATTCTCTAGGCGAACTAGGTAGCGAATGCTACCAGTAGCCACTTTCTTCTTTCGCTAGGGAGTTCGCTGGGCGAGCGAGTAGCGAACATTCGCTGATGCTTCGCCAGGCGAATGAGCCAACGAGCATGACAGTAGTTTCATATTTTTGTGCTGTTCTGTTCTGTTCTCTTGTATTGTATGACCATTGTTGGTCATGATTGAATATAGATTGGTGCTGAACGGTGAAGAGTATATGTGTGGTGTTGGAATGTGATTTCCTTGTTATTCGTTTAATTAGAATAATTAAGTTGGTGTATGTTATTATATATGAATGTGGTGATGTGTGGAATATGTATGTGCGATGTATAAAATGTGATCGGAAGGATCGTGTGCAACTTACGTGCTTGTTTTATTTATTGTGCATTGGTGTCATGCATATCATGATGTTTTGGTGGGATGGATCATGTCTCGGATGGAGCGTAAGTGATCCATCCGTACTCCTTTGTGGAGAATGGTGGGGTTGAATCATGTCTCGGATGGAGCGTAAGTGATTCACCCGTACTCCTTTGTGGAGAATGGTGGGGATAGATCATTGCCATTGGTGGGTGTATCTGATCTATCCGGGTTCGATTGAATAAACTAGTGAGTCGGTACCGCATATCATAGTGTTGGGTTGCATATTTTTGCATTGTCTTGTGTGTTGTGTTGGTGTTGGACAGTAGGTCCTGGTTGATGTATGTTGAATGATATTCATATGATTGCTACCTTTTATTCATGTACATTATTACCGCTATATTTTTGATCATGTTTTCTCACCCCTTTTGTTATTGTTGTGGTCTGTGCTTCTTTGGAAGTACAGATAATCCAGGTGCGTAGCTAGCTTGGATAGTGGCAAGTCGAGTCGTAGGGAGGCTCTGATACATAACACGGGGCTTGGGAGTTTATTGTTTTTCTGGTGATTTTGTTTTACTCCGTGGCGTATCATGTTTCGTTGGAACCTTTGATGAATATTGTGTATGTTTGGGCGGATGGCCGAATACGACGTATATATGTATATATGATATTCCGCTGTTTATTTTTTTTTGAAAACCATACGATGAAGTGTTTTTTTTTGTTGAGCTTCTTTTGTTATATCCCGCTTTGGTATGGCAACTCTGATATTTAATTGATTTAATTGTTTTTTTTTAATTTTAATTTTGGGGAGCGGGGTGTTACAAGTTGGTATCAGAGCAGGTTGGTTCGTTAGGCCAGTGTAGTAGTTGAGTCTGTTTGTAGGATAGCGTTTGCGTATCTGTTAACCTGGCATTGTTGTTGTTATTGAGCAGTATGGCGGGGAAGAATGATGTTGTGTTGGTTGCGTCTATGCAAGCGATAGCGCAGGTGGTTGCTAATCAGAACCAAGCTGCGGGTGCGCAATTCAGAGATTTGGCGCAGTTTCAGAGTAACAAGTCGTCGATGTTTCAAGGAGGAATTTTGGATCCTGAAGCTGCACAGAAGTGGCTGAAGGCGATTAAGAATATTTTCAGGATGATGGGTTGTAGCGATGAGCAAAAGGTGAGGTTTGGTACCCACATGCTGGAAGGAGAAGCTGAGGCTTGGTGGGACAACAGTCGCCAGAGATTGGAGACTGCGGGAACTACAATTACTTGGGATGTGGTTCGAACTGGTTTTCTGGAAAAGTATTTTCCGGAGGATATACGAAGTGCTAAGGAGATAGAGTTTCTGAAGCTGAAACAGGGTAATCTAACTGTGGCTGAGTATGCTGCTAAGTTTGAAGAGTTGGTGCAGTATTGTCCTCATTACAATACTGACGGAGCGATGACCTTCAAGTGTTTGAAGTTTGAGAATGGGCTGCGTCCGGAAGTTAAGATGGGGATCGCTTTTAAGAAGATCAGGGATTATCCTGAGCTGATAAGCAGGAGTAGAATTTATGATAATGATAATCGGCTAGGATTGCACATTACAAGGCTGTAAATGACCGTAAGGGAAAGCAGAGGTTTGGTGGTACTCCTTACAGTGTTCCCTGATGATATTACGGAATAACCTCCGAAGAGAGAAGTTGAATTTAGCATTGATCTTGTACCTGGTACGAGGCCTATATCTATGGCACCGTACAGGATGTCGGCAGTGGAATTGGCTGAATTGAAGTCTCAGATTGGAGAGTTGTTGGATAGGAAGTTTATCAGACCTAGTGTGTCGCCATGGGGAGCTCTAGTACTTTTGGTAAAGAAGAAGGATGGTAGTATGCGTCTGTGCATCGATTACTGTCAGTTGAATAAAGTGACCATTAAGAACAAATATCCTCTCCCAAGGATTGCTGATTTGATGGATCAGTTGGTGGAAGCTCGGGTGTTCAGTAAGATTGATTTGAGGCCGGGTTACCATCAGATCAGAGTGAAAGAAGGTGATATTCAGAAGACGACATTTAAAACTCGATATGGACATTATGAGTATGCGGTAATGCCTTTTGGAGTGTCTAATGCGTCGGGAGTGTTCATGGAGTATATGAACCGAATCTTCCATTCTTATTTGGATCAGTTTATTGTTGTGTTCATTGACGATATACTGATTTATTCTAAGTCTGAGGAAGAGAATGCCGGACATTTGAGAATTGCTTTGCGAGTGCTTAAGGATAATAAGTTGTTTGCTAAGCTGTCTAAGTGTGAGTTCTGGTTGAAGACGGTGAGTTTCTTGGGGCATGTGATATCGGGTGATGGCATATCGGTGGACCCATCGAAGGTGAGTGCAGTGTTGCAGTGGGAACCGCCGAAGACAGCGACGGAAGTTAGAAGCTTTTTGGGTTTAGCAGGGTACTATCGAAGGTTTATCGAAGGTTTTTCTACTTTGGTGTTGCCATTGACTCAGTTGACAAGAAAGAACCAAGTTTTTGTGTGGGATGCCGCTTGTGAAGAGAGCTTTGTAGAATTGAAAAAGAGATTGACTACGGCACCGATGTTAGTGTTGCCGACTCCGAGCGAACCTTTTGTGGTGTATTGTGATGCGTCTAAGATGGGATTAGGCGGGGTTCTTATGCAGAATGGTAAGGTGGTGGCGTATGCTTCGCGGCAACTGAGGGTGCATGAACGAAATTACCCTACTCATGATCTTGAATTGGCCGCGGTAGTTTTTGTGTTAAAGATCTGGAGGCACTATTTGTATGGTTCAAGATTTGAGATGTTCAGCGACCATAAAAGTCTGAAGCATCTGTTTGATAAGAAAGAGCTAAATATGAGGCAAAGAAGATGGTTGAAATTCTTGAAAGATTATGATTTTAGCCTAAGTTATCATCCAGGAAAGGCAAATGTAGTAGTAAATGCTTTGAGCAGAAAAGCGATTGATATGTCGGCTATGATGGTGAAAGAAATGGAACTAATTGAGCAGTTCAGAGATTTGAGCATGGTTTGTGAGACTACGGCAGATTGCGTGATGTTGGGCAAGTTGCAAGTGAACAACGATTTCTTGGATATGATTAGAGAAGGCCAAAAGCTAGATGTAAGGCTAGTGGATTTGATGTCTGGAGTAGGAAGTGACTCCGATAGTGATTTTAAGTTGGATAGTGCAGGTGTGTTGAGATTCTGAGACAGGATTTGTGTGTCGGATAATGACGAGCTGAAGAAGTCAATTCTGAGTGAAGGACATCGTAGTGGTTTGAGTATTCATCCGGGAGCTACGAAGATGTATCATGATTTAAGGAAGATATTTTGGTGGTCAGGTATGAAAAGGGATATAGCTCAGTTTTTTTATGCCTGCTTGACGTGTCAGAAATCGAAGGTGGAGCATCAGAGACCCTCTGGATTTATGCAACCGTTGGAAATTCCGGTTTGGAAGTGGGATTGTATCACCATGGATTTTGTTACGGGATTGCCGAACACGACAAGAGGATTTGATGCTATTTGGGTAATTGTGGATCGACTTATGAAGTATGCACATTTTGTGCCGATTAATATCATTTTTCCGTTGGAGAAGCTGGCAGAGATTTATATTCAGGTGATTGTGAAACTTCATGGTGTGCCGGCGAGTATTGTGTCGGATAGGGATCCGAGGTTTACTTCAGAATTTTGGAAGAGTTTGCAAGAAGCTTTGGGTACTAAGTTGAAGCTGAGTTCAGCTTATCACCCACAAACTGATGGTCAGTCAGAGAGGACTATTCAGACGCTGGAGGACTTGCTGAGGGCTTGTGTGTTGGAAAAGGGTGGTGCGTGGGATACTCATTTACCATTTATCGAGTTCACGTACAATAACAGTTACCATTCTAGTATCGGGATGACACCTTTTGAGGCTTTATATGGTAGAAGGTGCAGAACTCCTCTGTGTTGGTATGAGACGGGTGAGAATGTAGTATTGGGACCAGAAATTATGCAGCAGACTACTGAGACAATTCAGATGATTCGTGAGAAAATGAAAGCGTCTCAGAGTAGGCAGAAGAGTTATCATGATGACCGGAGAAAAGAGCTGGAATTCAGTGAAGGTGATCACGTGTTCCTGAGAGTTAACCTAGTGACCGGTGTGGGTCGTGCGTTGAAATCCAAGAAGCTGGATCCGAAGTTTATTGGGCCGTATTAGATTTTGCAGAGAATTGGTATTGTGGCTTATAGGGTGGCGTTGCCGCCTGAACTTTCGAATTTGCATGACGTGTTTCATGTGTCGCAACTACGGAAGTATGTCACAGACCTATCTCATGTGATTCAGAGAGATGAAGTGCAAGTCCGAGAGAATCTCACTATTGAGGCGATGCCGTTGAGGATTGAAGATCGTAAGATGAAACGACTCAGAGGGAAAGATATATCCTTGGTGAAAGTGGCTTGGGGAGGTGCTGCAGGAGGCAGTGTGACCTGGGAATTGGAAAGTAGGATGCGGGATGCGTATCCGAAATTGTTTCCATCAGGTAATTTTCGAGGACAAAAATAATTAAAGTGGGGGAGAGTTGTAACATCCATTTTAATTATCTAGTCTTTTTGTGTTATTTTATTTTCGGTGTGCCTTTTTGTGGGGGTGTGTTTGAGTGCGTGGAGGGTGCCCTTAAGTATGGAGATTAGTTAATGCTTTTGGACTTTAATATTAATAATGATATTTAGTGATAGTAATTTAATGAATAATGGTAATATTATTATTATTATTATTATTATTATTATTATTGTTATTAATATTATTATTATTATTATTATTATTATTATTAATGGAATAAGAATATAAAAAGGGGTATTTTGAGTTGGAAAAGGAAAGAACACGATCAAAGAGGAGAAGAGGAAGAACACGGTCAGAGTGGAAGAGAGAGTGAGGAGAAGAATCAAAGAGGAAGAAGAGAGGAAGCCAAGATTATCGATTCTTCAAGGATTTTCAACAGCTTGATCGAGTTATCGAGGTAAGGGGGGAGAAACGGGTCGAAATTTGATATGTTACATGAATTTTGGGTAGAAGGGATTTTCCCCAATCCCGTAGGAATTGATGATCATGTTTGATATGTTGTTGAAATTCTGAATTGTTGTTAGCATGATGAACCTGTTGCATGTATTGATAGAGTGATTGTTTGGATGATTTGGGGTTTTCGGGTAGTTCACAATTTTAAGCCGAAATTGATTTAATCGGTAGAGCTGATGTTTTATCGGGTGAAATCTAGAATAGATTATGTAGCTAAGTCGCAGAATGTTGAACTAGTGTTGTGGGAACTGGTTTGAGTGAAATCGGGCGATTTTGGAGAGTTTTGCCGATTTTGAACAGTGGGGTTTTTGTGAAATCGCAGACCTTCGCCAGCACTTTCGCCAGGCGAGCTAGTAGCGAACCTTCGCTGGGAATTCGCTAGGCGAACTGGGTAGCGAATGCTACCAGTAGCCACTGTCTGCTTTCGCTAGGGAGTTCGCTGGGCGAGCGAGTAGCAAACATTCGCTGATGCTTCGCCATGCGAATGAGCCAGCGAGCATGACAATAGTTTCATATTTTTGTGCTGTTATGTTCTGTTCTCTTGTATTGTATGACCATTGTTGGTCATGATTGAATATAGATTGGTGCTGAAGGGTGAAGAGTATATGTGTGGTGTTGGAATGTGATTTCCTTGTTATTCGTTTAATTAGAATAATTAAGTTGGTGTATGTTATTATATATGAATGTGGTGATGTGTGGAATATGTATGTTCGATGTATAAAATGTGATTGGAAGGATCGTGTGCACCTTGCGTGCTTGTTTTATTTATTGTGCATTGGTGTCGTGCATATCATGATGTTTTGGTGGGATGGATCATGTCTCGGATGGAGCGTAAGTGATCCATCCGTACTCCTTTGTGGAGAATGGTGTGGTTGAATCATGTCTCGGATGGAGCGTAAGTGATTCACCCGTACTCCTTTGTGGAGAATGATAGGGATAAATCATTGCTATTGGTGGGTGTATGTGATCTATCCGGGTTCGATTGAATGAACCAGTGAGTCGGTACCTCATATCATGGTGTTGAGTTGCATATTTTTGCATTGTCTTGTGTGATGTGTTGGTGTTGGACAGTAGGTCCTGGTTGATGTATGTTGAATGATATTCATATGATTGCTACCTTTTATTCATGTACATTATTACCGTTATATTTTTGATCATGTTTTCTCACCCCTTTTGTTATTGTTGTGGTCTGTGCTTCTTCGGAAGTACAAATAATCCAGGTGCGTAGCTAGCTTAGATAGTGGCGAGTCGAGTCGTAAGGAGGCTCTGATACGTAACACAGGGCTTGAGAGTTTATTGTTTTTCTGATGATTTTGTTTTACTTCGTGGCATATCATGTTTCGTTGGAACCTTTGATGAATATTGTGTATGTTTGGGCGGATGGCCGAATACGACGTATATATGTATATATGATATTCCGCTGTTTATTTTTTTTGAAAATCATACGATGAAGTGTTTTTTTTTTGTTGAGCTTCTTTTGTGATATCCCGCTTTGGTGTGGCAACTCTGATATTTAATTGATTTAATTGTTTTGTTAATTTTAATTTTGGGGAGCGGGGTGTTACACTAATTCTAGTGTTAGCGTCGGCTTATACCGAAGCTAATATATGCCATGTGTTAACATTTGACTAGATTATGTTTAAACAAAATACCATTACACGTTATCAATTAGCGTAGGCCATGTACGCCGCTAAGTTGGAACACGTCATCATATAACGTGTGCCACGTGCGAATATGTGAATGGGCTGCCCTTCGACAAAAAAATTACATGTCATCATATATCGTCGGTTTTAGTCGACAATATATCATGTCTCATTATAGTTAGCGTCCCTTTAAGCCGACGCTAGAGTTTATAATAGCGTCGTGTTTAGCCGACGCTAGAGTTTTTTATATCCATTTTTAAGTCATACCAATATCTATTTTAATTAAAACCTGTTTATTATCACCATACTGATCACCTTGTAGTGCCATATCTAATTGATAAATATTTAAAAAAGTATAGCTAATAATTAATTATAAAAGTAGTAAAAAACTATGAGATCCATAATTTAACCTTTTTAAAATATAATCAACAAATCTTCAAGTACACCAATAAATTAGTTACATAATACAATCCTCATAACACTATCTTCTAATCCAAAGTGAATTACTTATATCAAAATACTACAAAATAAATATTATTAAAACTAACTCATTAAACATAAACCAACTCGATCTACCGATCATGATCCTCCTCCTCATTGTTTTAACAAAGCTAACTCTAGCTCTTGTTCATTTCAAACCTTAACACAACTAACCAAATATCACTCATTGTTTTAACAATTTTCTAACGATTTAAGTTATGAACATTAACATTTTTCTAACTATAATTGCAAAACCAATTGTAAATTACACTAAAAAATTTTCTAACATTTTCAATTAGCAAAGCCACCTAGCCAAACTCAATTGAATTAACATAATTCCATCAATTCCGTTACTAATTTTTAACAGCTTTAACAGTAACTAACTATCCAATTTCCAAACGTAACAAATTTAATATAAGATAATTCGAAACACATTCATTTCAATCAACCGCTTTTAACATTTCAAATTTAACAAACAACTAATTTCAGTTACTAATTTCCATAACCGTTTCAAACTAACTCACCAAAGTAAAAATCAAAGCCAAATTTACCTTTCATGTCTTCCAAATTCCTAATTCTAAATATTTGAATTTTTTTATAAAGGAAATGGATGAATACAATTTATTTCCAGAGGAATGCAAAATAAGTATCAAGCTTACATGTGTTGTTGTTGCATGAGTGTCAACCCACTCCCCATTCTTCTTTTTATGGGTGGCAATGCAGATCTCATCCGGATGTGCGGGCCACTTGAGCTTTTTATCATATAATTAGAGACAATATATATGGCCACAATATATATTAGATATAATTATATTAACCCGTTGTAATTACAAAAAAAATATATACCAATTCAAGTGTAACATTATGGTGAGCTCTACGACCTGTCGTATGGACTATTCCACCTTTGTTTGATGATTGATTAATCTTATTTTGTTGGGATACAACTTTGAAATCATCTGATTTCCACTTGTCTAGAAGATATGTCCATGTATTTACACCCATCTAAGGCGGTCTGCGCCCCTTGTCTCTAGCCTTTTGTTGTATATCATCTAGTTGTTTTCTACATTTTTGATGAAACAATCCTTCCATTTTTGCATCATCATAACGGTCCCAACATACATTACCATCAAACTATTAAAAAAGAAATTACATGTCTTACTTTAAACGTGTCGAACCATTCCCTTCTCTTGTTTTCCAATTTTGGAGCGTTTAAGCTCACTATAATTATAGAAGATTCCTTGATAATGTTTTTCTATAAATTTTCGAATCATTGAGGCAACAACATCGCCCGAACTTAACCTACAAAGCAATGAATGATTCCAATCAGATTTACATTGGACAAAGCAACATTTTTAAGGCTAGAATTGATTGTTAAAGCAAGGCTGTTAGGGTACAATTATGTTGTTTTATATTAGACATTACTTATGAACAGGGCTATATATTATTTTTCTACTACCATTACAATTAGACATTACAATTATGTTGTTAGGCTAGAATTTCTCGTGTGCCAATGTTTGCTGAAATGGTTCAATGTGTGTTCGACCTGTTCTACTGGTAGAGAATTTAGAGAATTTCATCCTGTTCTACAGGCAGATAATTTAAACCTATTCTACAGTGGACAAAACATGTCATGAAAACTTATTTAAAATATTAAGCATGAGAATTTATTTTAAACTTAAGCATGCAAATTTTCTTATGCATCAGTATCTTTCACGATATAGATCTTCGGTCTTTGCCACCATCGTGTTGTTGTTGTTCCTCATTAGAAAGTGTCGCGATGAGAATCAATGACCATAACTATTGAGTTAGTTAGGCTTCATAAATTTTAAGATATCACCACTGATCTTTAATTTATCCAAGGGAATGGGTAAAGAAAGAAATAACCTATAAATATGCAATGCAAAATAAAGTAATAAAGATAATCTAAGGTTCGGGGGTTGGTTATACTAAGAGAATGTACTAGCATCCTAAGTATCTATAGTACTCTATAGGAACCTCTTGTTGAATTATGTTATACGTTTGTTTTCTAATTGGGATTGATTGAGGAGATGAGAAGAGAAATGTTTTTTTTATTGTTTTTGTGTTTGGCAAGACCTAAACTTTGTGCCTACGTACCAATAAAGGATCAAAACCTCATAGTTCGGGATACAAATTGAAAAGTGTTTCTTATGGTGGATTTAAATTGAAGAAGGGACAAGTTGTCATCCTACGCAGAATACTCATCTAGACCACCACAAACATGTGGAAGAGGGATCTTTGCTTCACATTGAGGGAATGACTCCAACTTGGATATAAAATCAACAAGTATGCCACATACCTCTCTCAAGTGGAAAAGAATCAAGCTCTTTCTCAACAGTGTTATGGGGTAGGAGATTTATATCTCAACCACATAAATGACTCATGTCTAATATATTTTAAAAGGTTTTAAAGTTAAAAGGCCAAAGTGGCAAAATGGTTTGATTTGAGTTTGCATTTTTTAGTCTTTTGAAAAAAGTTTGAATATGCTTAAGTGTTTTGAAGCATTTGATTAAGAAAAGAGTTTGAAAAGATCAATGACCAAGGGTCAGGTTTTTTTTATGAAAGTGGTTTTGAGTTGTAAAAGGGGAAACCCTAATTGAAAGGTAATCCTAAGGGAGCTTTCCTAAGGGATAGAAAGTTCCAGGATTACAAGGGAGATATATACAAGAAGACGTAAAGATGCAAATGCAAGTGCAAATGAAAAAATATGTCAACAACAAGCCCTTTCCTTGGAGTGGATAACAAAGATCACATAAACATATATGGACAAACTGATGAACAAAACATTAACATAATTTAAACATGGTGAACATGCACAAGACATAACAAAGATTCACATAACATCACAAGAAAACATCTCAAGTATAAATGTAAGATAAGAACATGCTTATCAATGTGGAAGTTTGTGAAAGAAAAACTTGAAAACAAAGATGAACGTCACAAGACATGAGTCATGGCATACAAGCATAAAAAAAGATCACAAGTATCATAAGTATACAAGTGTAAACAACACCTAACCCTAGGAGGGAATCAACATGGGTACAAAATGAGAAACAAAGTCATGGCAAGCACAAGATCAATCCTAAATCTAGGAGACATAAGCATGCTTTGAAAAACACGTTTATGAAAGAAAGTACTTGAACATGGTGACAAATGGCATATTTAGTTAAGGTTGGCAACAAATGCACAAAATTTTACATGGTATAAGATATAACAATAGTCACACAAACATTTATGAGTCGTTTGGTTGAGAAACAACTCAAAACAAGCATGAAAAAGTCTTTAAAAACTACATAAAAAGACATATTTTCAACATAGTAAAAATGGATCAAATAAATAATATTTTTGGAATTTTTTGATGCATTCATAAAATATGTATAATAAACAAGAAGTGTGAAAAAAATTGGCTCAAAGTGTCAAATAGAGTGAGATATATGATTAAGAGAAAATTGAAAAAAAAATAAAACATGACAAGTGATAAAAAGAATGTTTTGCCATATATAGGGTTTGAACTCATGTCATTTGGCTCGCCACCTAAAAACCTAGCCACTGCACCATGTGCATCAAGTTGTCAAAGAGATACGCGGATCACATTATATTTTAGGTTAACATGGAAAACATAAAAAAATAAAATAACACAAAAGGGATGGGGCGAAGGGGATTTGAACCCCAGTCGTCACGCATGCCAAAGACTTACAAACACAATACACAACCACCATGGTGCAATTCCTCTTCAGAACATAACATGGAAATAACAAAACAAATATTAAGACAAGTTCAAAATCTAGGATTCATACCATTTTCTTTATCAACCTCAACCACCATTTTCAAATTTCTCAAGATGCTAACTTCTCTAAAACTCCATGAAATGCAATGATGTAAAAATGAAAGTTATGTGATTTTTCATGAGGATTTTAAGATGGTATCACTTAATTTTATTGAACCTCAACACATTTCAAATTATCAAACCTGAATCAGAATGAACCCTAGGATAAAAATTCAGAATGAAATCATGCATGGTAATGATCAGGATCAATTGGGATGGGGTTTATGATGTCTACATGATGGCAAATGAGCGGCGTTTAAACCATAGAATGGTGTTTAAACCAAATGAGCGGTGTTTAAATTAGAGAAGCGGTGTTTAAACCAAAGAAGTGATGTTTAAACCAAAGAACTGGTGTTTAAACCAAAAGAGCGGTGTTTAAACCAAAGAAGTGGTATTTAAACCAAAAGAGCAATGTTTAAATCAAATAAGTGGTTTTTAAACCAAAAGATCGATATTTAAACTAAAAAAGTGGTGTTTAAACCAAAAGAGCGGTGTTTAAACCAAATAAGTGGTGCTTAAACCAAATAAGCGGTGTTTAAACCAAAAGAAGCAGTGTTTAAACTAATAGAGCAATGTTTAAACTAGAGAAATGGTGTTTACACCAAAGGAGCAGTGTTTAAACCAAAAGAAGCGGTGTTTAAACCAGAGAAATGGTGTTTAAACTAAAAGGGTGGTGTTTAAACCAAAGGGATGGTGTTTAAACCAAAAGAAGTGGTGTTTAAACCAAGGGAACATTGTTTAAACCAGAAAAGTGGTGTTTAAACCAAAGAAGCGGCGTTAAAACCAAAAGAAACGGTGTTTAAACCAGAGAAGTATTTTTAAAATCAAAGAAGCAATGTTTAAACCAAAAGAAGAATTGTTTAAGCTAAGGGAGTAGTGAAGGTGAGAAAATACTTAGAAGGGGGGTTGAATAAGTATGACAGAAAATAATCAAAGATAAAAACTCAAGTATTTTTATCCTGGTTCGTTGAACTCAACTACTCCAGTCCACCCTTTTCAAGAGTGATTTGCCTTTCTCAACAAGGACTTAATCCACTATTCAAATCAACTGATTACAAATAGCAACACCTAAGAACAACTGTTCTTAGTCTTCTCAAGAGCTACTGATCTAACCTAGATCCTCTTAAGGAAAACTTCCTTTACAAATTAATGTAATACAATGTAAGAGTAATAAATTGCTTCTATGAAAGCTATAAACACAACTGTGTTATTTCTCTAAGTTTAGAACAAAGTATGAACTATAAAGAATATGAGAGCTTGAGAGTTTCTTCGCTTGAGAGTAAGTTTTTCAAAATTCGTCTCTGAAGAAAGTGCTATGATATCCTTTATATAGCCACTTGAATATTGGAGAGAATATAATACCGTTGGAGAAGATATTTCCAATATCAAATAGTACTGTCCTTTGTACTATTGCAGCAGAGAGACGGCGCACAAAATGTGGGTGTAGCAATTGTCTGCTGAGCTGTGAATTTACCATATATGGAATGTATCAGAGGAATAATATTCTTGCAGAGATTTATGTCTATCCCAATTAAGGAAAGATTTGCTGGCATATTCCAACGGATATATTAAAATAATCTTCTTCAAATAATTCTTCAGATAGTTCAGATCAACAATCAATATCAGAGTCTTCAGTCTTCAGAATCTTCTGGAAACTTCAGAGCCTAAGATGTTCTTCAGATGTTGCTGAATCAGAGTCTGGTGCAGCTGTGTGCTTGAAGCGTAACATGCTCTTAGATCAGAGTCTTCACTCAGATCAGAGTCTTCTCTCATTCAGAGTCTCTTCACTCAGAGTCTTCTTTCATTCAGATTCTTGATAATATATGCAGCGTGTTGTATCTTCAGAATCTTGATGACTAAGCTCTTATACTTCAGATTCTTCTAATCTTCAGATGCTCTTGAGCCATTCAGAATTTATTGTTCACATCAAATTTGCTCTTTAAGATTAAAATCTTTTGTGCCTGTAGAAAACAGTTTAGAACAAATTTAGAGAGTATAATTCTTGTATACAAATTATCATTAATGTTATCATCAAAACATAGAGATATTACTAAGACACAATCTGTGCTCTTACAATCTCCCCCTTTTTGATGATGACAAAACATGAGAAATTTGTTCAATAAAAATATGAATTAAAATTACTCCCCCTGAGATTAACAATCTCCCCCTGAAATGAATACTCTAATGGAATTAGATACTTCCCTTTCTGGTTGAGTACATTTCAGATTCAGAGCCTGATTGAAGCCTGGTTGACATATGTTTGACTTCTAGAGTCAAAGCTTGATGCCATATTAAAGCTTGATGCCAGATGAACAACTTCAGAACACCTGGTTGTTTATCTTGCCATTTCCTGTCTTGAGTTATCTTTTAGATCATAGTACTCAAGGTTAGATATCAGAGTCTGGTCTACTCAGATTTAGCTATTTTTGATCAGGTTCTGAAAAGATAGATCTCAGGAAAAACTTCAATGAAATTTGTCAGATTTTTTAATAATATCTGGGACACTTAAATTCAAAGAATGTTAGTAACATGTCTGACTTAGTTCAGATAATTGCTTATAGATTTGAACAATCAGATTCTATTTTGTTTCTCCCCCTTTTTGTCATAATCAAAAAGAATTTTAAAAGACAGTAAAGATGCAGAAGAAACACATATCCAGATAAGCAAAAAGATCATTGTCATTAAGTCAAGAGAACATCCAGATTCAGATAAAAGCATACAAAACATATCAGAAGAAAATCAAAACAAAGCAAAACATGAAAAACTTGTGCAAAACATCAAGTAGGTTTAGCAGATGAGGCTTGTTGAGAAGCAATGAGTTGCAGCAGTGCTGTAATCCTTTCTGAATTTTCATCTTGCTTAGCCATCCAAGTTTTCATTTCTTCATTTGTTTTCTTTTGATCAACCATAAAATCCTTAAGTTCTTTGACATCCTTCTGAAGATCTGTAGATTCTGAAACAGTAGATTCTGAAACAGGCTGAGTAACATCAGGTGCAGGAATTTCTGGAGGTGGAGGAGCTTCTAGAAGAAGAATAGGAGGAGTGTTTCTCTTAATCCGTTTTTGATAAGCAGCAAACCTTACTTTTGACAATCTAAGACATTGAGTCCTGATTTTCAAAGCCTCCCTATTCAGTCTGTAAAGATATTTCTTCCAAACAGCGTCAGCAGCCTCTTTGTCCATAGTAGTCATGCAAACATCCATAATGTCAGCAAAGTCTGAGACATTATCCTTATCAAAATCTCTTAACAGAGTATAAACACGTGATCCCAATTCTGCTTCATCAGGGATTCTGGGTTTTCTTGGTTGGGTTAGTTGTGTTTGTGGTGTTTGTTCAGAAGGTTGAGGTTGTGAAGATGGATGTTCAGATGTTTGTGGTTCAGAAGGTTGAGGATTGATTTGTGGTTCAGATGTTGGTTGGTTGGTTTGTGGTTCAGATGTTTGTTGGTCAGAATGTTGTGGTTGAGGTATTGAGGGAATTGGTTGGGTTTCTGTTGGTTGTGGAGTGTTTTGGATTTCAAGAGGTTGTGGAGTGAGAGTTTGAGTTGGGGAATTTTGTGGAGAAGGTGGATGTTCAGAAGTTGGAGATTTAAACAGCTGTTTCCAAACACTCTCAGAACGAGGTTGTTTGAGATCATTCAAGCATTCATTAATGTAACCAGATGATTCATCATCAGATGATGCATCAGAGTGGTTAGATTTTTCAGAAGTTGAAGATAAATTGACAGACTGGTTTAAAGGTGTGACATCTAATATCTCATCAGGATCAATGAGATATTCAGGTTGGTCAGAGTGTTCAGGGTGAACATCCTCTGGAATGGTATATTCTGGGATAGTGTTTTGTGGTTGTGGTGTTGTTTGTTGAGTTTGTTGTGGAATTTCTGTTTGTATGTTTGTTGGTTGCTTGGATTGTGGTGTATGAGGGGGGACAGAAGATGGTTTAGAGATAATAGTTTTAGAAGGTCTGGATCTTCTAAATCTAAGTGGGGAGTCAGAGGGTGTGGGGGTATCAGAATGATGAACAGGATTAGAATCAGTGTTAAATACCTGTTTCAGAGTATCTCTAATTTCTTCAAAAGTTGCTGCAGGAGGATTTGGTTGAACCTTCTTCAGCTTCTTCCTTTTCTTCTTCTTTTCAGCATCTGAATGCTTCCTTTTCTTCTGATGACCTTCACTATCAATTTTTCTCTTACGTCTTCTTTCCCTTGTCAAATCAGGAAGAACTTGGCCTTCCTTCTGCAAAAGATTGGCAGGAATCTCATCACCATCTCTTAGGCAGCGAGCAACATACTCAGCAATAATTTCTCTAGGTTCATCTGAGGTGAATAAAGGAAAATCCTTAACAGGAATCCTTCTTCCCTTAACTTCTTCAGAGTTATTTTTCCTTGGTTTCTCAGATAAATCATCAACCAGTTTCATCCTTCTCAAAGTTAAACCGTTTATTTCAGAGCCAATGATATAAGTCAGATCTTCTGTCAACCCAGCCTCTTGCAGATGCGCCACAAGTTGGTTTTCTATCAGAATATCTGAAATCAGCCTTCCCATAGGGATCCATGTTCTGACTTTTCCAGATTTATCTCTGGCTGTTTCCCTTGTTTCCTTGACGTGAGACACCAGATGATTAAACAACAAATATGGAAGATCAATCTGAATGTTTTGGTGTAAACAATACATGAAGTAAAGTTGTTCAGCATTAACATAATCAGAAGAGTTTGAAGAGGGTCTGTGAAAGATGGTGCTCATGAAAATCTTAGCCCATATCTTGTAAGTGGGTTTCAAGAACTTAACCTTCTTACAAGGTTCACCAGTAGTACAGATTTCTTGACATACATCTTTCAGGTCTTCACGCGCAGAAGACAGAGAGGTTACTCCATCAGTTGCCTTAAAACCTATGAGTTTCCTTATCAGGTTTTCAGTGATAACTATCTTTTTTCCCAGCACAGAGGAGTGAATGAACTTTGGAGTAGCATATGCATGGATCCAGAACTCCTTCACTAACGTTGGATACACAGGACCCATAAGCCTGTCAAAGTAACCGTCCCAGCCTTGTGCTTTGATTGAAGAAATCAGATCAAACCCATTTTCAGCAAGATCTTCTAAGTCCACGAAACTTTCACACAGTACTTCTAGTGAATCAACAGCAGTTAGGAGAGTGCGTACTGGTTCTTTGACAGTGGTAGCATTTTTGGTAGTAACAGCGTTTGAAGTAGATGCCATTGTTGACGATGATGAAGAAGATGAAGGTTTCTGAGTTCTTTTAGGGTTTGCAAAGAGAGAGAACAACAAACAAAAGCGCATATGTGTTTGAGAATGTGAAAAGTGTGAATGTGTTATGAGAATGGTTTATATAGACAAATAAAGCAAGCATGGGAAACACAACAGACACACATAGGACACATACGCACGTTTGCATTAAATGAAAAGTAATCATTTTTAATTATGATATGACATTTGGGGGAAAATCAAGACAGATTGAGATTTTCAAAGCAATACCTTAAACGTCATAATCAGTAGGTGTACTCCATCTTTTCAGATTCTGAGTGACACGTGTTTGCTTGCATGTGATTCTATAACTCTTAAGAAATGAAACGTTTTCAACTTTCAGATCCTCTGAGATGGTCAGTTCAGAGTTTCACACAAAAAAAATAATTCACAGATAAATTAAACAAGCAAGACAGATGAAATACTTCAGAGTGTTAAACACTTAGCATCTGAGAAGTTGACTCTGAGAAATATTACTCTGGACAAAAATCCATACAAATATTTTTCAGAATAAACTTAAACCTATCTTCAGCAAGGGGTTTTGTGAAAATATCTGCCCATTGATGATCTGTATCAACAAAGGCTAAATTTATTACACCCTTCTGAACATAGTCTCTGATGAAATGATGTTTAATCTCTATATGTTTGGCCTTAGAGTGTAAAATTGGATTTTTGGATAAACATATAGCAGAAGTATTATCACAGAAGATAGAAAGATTACTCTCATAGATTTGATAATCTTCTAGTTGACTCTTCATCCAGAGCATCTGAGTGGAACATCCAGCAGCAGCAATGTATTCTGCCTCTGTGGTTGATAGTGCAATTGTTGGTTGCTTCTTGCTGTACCACGAGATCAGATGACTTCCAAGAAACTGACAGCTTCCAGAAGTACTTTTGCGCTCAACTCTATCTCCAGCATAGTCAGCATCACAGAATCCAACTAGTGAATATTCGTCAGATCTTCTGTAACACAAACCAACATTAGCAGTACCTTTCAGATACCTTAGAATCCTCTTAACAGCAGTTAAGTGTGATTCTCTAGGATCTGATTGGAATCTAGCACATAAACAAACACTAAACAGAATGTCTGGTCTAGAAGCAGTCAAATAAAGAAGAGATCCTATCATACCTCTGTAGAGTTTCTGATCTACCTTCTTACTTACCTCTTCCTTACCTAGAGTGCTTGTAGGATGCATTGGAGTCTTTGCCATTTTGCTATCCAGCATGTTAAACTTCTTCAGAAGCTCTTTAACATACTTGGTCTGATGTATGTAGGTGCACTCTGGAGTCTGATTTACTTGGATTCCCAGAAAGAATCTCAGTTCTCCCATCATGCTCATCTCAAATTCTGCCTGCATACATTTAGCAAACTCCTTTCCAAGCATAATATTTGTTGATCCAAAAATAATATCATCTACATAAATTTGACAAATCAACAAATCTTTCTTAATGGTTTTACAAAATAGTGTGGTATCCACTTTTCCTTTGATGAAATTTTTCTTCAGAAGAAAATTACTCAACCTCTCATACCAAGCTCTGGGAGCTTGTTTTAGTCCATAAAGAGATTTTTTCAGTTTGTAAACATGATCTGGAAAATTTTCATTTTCAAAACCAGGAGGTTGGTGGACATACACTTCCTCTTCTATAATTCCATTAAGAAAAGCACTTTTAACATCCATCTGATAAAGAGTGATGTTATGTTGTGCAGCAAATGAAATAAGCAAGCGTATAGACTCTAACCTTGCAACATGAGCATATGTTTCTGTGTAGTCTATGCCTTCTTGTTGACTGTAGCCTTGAGCAACCAGTCTTGCTTTGTTCCTTTCAACTTCTCCTTTCTCATTAAGTTTATTTCTGAAAACCCATTTTGTTCCAATGACATTGAAACCTTTAGGTCTTGGAACCAGATCCCAGACTTCATTCCTTGTGAATTGATTCAGCTCCTCTTGCATGGCTAAAATCCATTCATTATCTTCCAGAGCCTCATCAACAGATGTTGGTTCTATAATTGACACTAAGCCACAGAAGGAAGATTCAGAAGTTCTGAGAAATGCTCTTGTCCTTATTGGATCATCTTTCTTTCCAATTATCACATCCTCTGGATGAGAAGCTTTCATTCTGGAAGAAGATCCTCTGACTGTTGGTCTTTCAGAAATATGCAGATTGTCAAGTTGGGAAGTTAGAGGCGTAGCATCTGGGTTTGCTTCAGAGTCTTTGTCTTCAGTCTTGTCTGCCTCTGAGCCTTCAGAGTCTGTGAGAATAACTTCTCTATCTGCAGAACTTTCAACTTGCTTTGGCTTTTCAGAGCCAAGCTTATCATCAAATCTAACATGAATAGATTCTTCCACAATCTGTGTTTCAGTATTGAATACTCTGTAGCCTTTAGAGCGTTCAGAATAACCAAGCATGAAACACTTCTGTGCTTTGGAATCAAACTTGTTCAGATGATCTTTAGTGTTAAGCATATAACAAATACATCCAAATGGATGAAAATAAGCAATGTTGGGCTTTCTGTTTCTCCACAATTCATAGGGAGTCTTTTCCAGAAGAGGTCTTACAGACACTCTATTCTGAATATAACATGCTGTATTTATTGCTTCTGCCCAAAAGTATTTTGCCAGATTTGTCTCGTTGATCATGGTTCTGGCCATTTCTTGCAATGTTCTATTTTTCCTCTCTACAACTCCATTTTGTTGTGGAGTTCTAGGACAGGAGAAATCATGTGCAATTCCTTTTTCAGAAAAATATTTTTCAAAATATTTGTTTTCAAATTCACCACCATGATCACTTCTGACTTTAATAATTTTGCATTCTTTTTCAGTCTGGACTTGATTGCAGAAGTCAATGAACACAGAATGAGACTCATCCTTGTGTTTTAGAAACTTTACCCATGTCCATCTGCTGTAGTCATCTACAATGACTAACCCATACTTCTTGCCTCTGATGGATGCAGTTTTCACTGGTCCAAACAGATCAATATGAAGTAATTCCAATAGTCTAGAAGTGGAAACAACATTTTTTGGTTTAAAATGAGATTTTGAAAATTTACCCTTTTGACATGCGCCACACAGAGCATCTGAATTGAACTTCAGATTAGGGAGTCCTCTGACCAGATTGAGTTTATTAATCTGAGATATACGTCTCATATTAATATGTCCCAATCTTCTATGCCAGACCCATTGCTCATCATTCACAGATAAAAGGCATTTTACATTTTGAACTTTAAGTTCTGAAAGGTTAATTTTGTAAATGTTGTTTTTCCTCTTTCCACTGAATAGGATTGAACCATTCTTTTGACATACAGCTTTGCAACATTTTTGATTAAAGATGATATCATAACCATTGTCACTTAATTGACTTATGGACAATAGATTATGTTTCAATCCTTCAACTAACAGAACATTAGAAATAGAGGGTAGGTTACCATTACCTATTGTACCAGAGCCAATGATCTTGCCCTTCTGGTTCCCTCCAAATTTCACGTCCCCTCCAGATCTAAGTTCCAGGCTTTGGAACATAGACCTTTCGCCCGTCATATGTCGTGAGCATCCAGAGTCCAGGTACCATGATTGGTGTCTGGATTTTGCTGCTAAGAACATCTGCAACAGGTATTATTTTACTTTTAGGTACCCAGATCTTCTTGGGTCCTTTGGGGTTAGATGTTCTGTGGTTTTGCCTAAACTTCTGTTTTTCAACATAGTGTTTATTCTGGCTAGCCCTTGGCTTAAACACATAAGTACTCTTTTCAGAGCTTGTATGTTTAATATCATTCAGATGACCAAACTTAAAATGAGAATACAGAGGAGTCTTCTTGATGAAGAGTTTATCAACAGATTTTGGATTGCTTCCAGAGGAAGATTCACATCCAATGCCTCTTCTGTTGTTCCCACTAACACCATAGATCATAGAAGCCATTTTGCTTCTGTCTATGCTTTTAGTGAGGAATCTTTTAAAACTGGAGTCATATTTTTCTAAAATATTTTCACTTGACTCTGTTTCAGTATCAGATTCTTGTTGAGTTGTTTCTAAATCATTTTTGAGTTTTAAATTTATTTCTTTCTGCTCAACAAGTTCTGTTCTCAGAAGATCAATCTCAGATTCAAGATTGCTTTTCAGCTTCTTGTATTTGAGTTTAATCTTGCTGTAGCTTTCCAACATGTCAGATAAACTTTCAACAAGTTCAGCTCTGGAGAGTTCAGAAAATACCTCTTCAGAGTCAGAGTCTGATTCTGACTCAGATTCAGATGATGACGTTCCTTCATCTTGATCATTTGTGTTGGCCATCAGCGCAAAATTTGCACATTCTTCCTCAGATTCAGAAGATGATTCAGATTCATCTGAGTCATCCCATGTAGCCATCAGAACCTTTTTCTTTTTATCAAACTTCCTTTTGGGTTTTTCCTTTTGAAGTTTGGGACATTCACTCTTGTAGTGTCCAGGTTCTTTACATTCATAGCAAGTGACCTCTTTCTTGCCAGATCTTCTGTGTCCAGAAGATTCTCTCTTTTGATCAGATCTTCTGAAGTTGTTGAACTTCTTCCCTTTGTGCTTCCAGAGTTTGTTGATCCTTCTGGACAGCATGGATAGTTCATCTTCTTCTTCAGAAGAAGATTCCTCAGAGCTTTCTTCATTTACCTGCAAAGCTTTAACAGATTTGTTAGATTTAAAAGCTAAGGATTTACCTTTATCTTTCTTCTGGGGTTCATCTTCCTCCAGCTCAATCTCATGACTTCTCAAAGAACTGATGAGTTCTTCTAATGAGATTTTGTTCAGATCCTTGGCCAGCTTCAATGCAGTCACCATAGGTCTCCATCTGGTAGGAAGACTTCTGATGATCTTCTTGACATGATCAGATGTTGAGTAGCCCTTGTCCAGAACTTTCAACCCAGCTGTTAGAATCTGAAATCTGGAAAACATAGTCTCAATGTTCTCAGATTCTTCCATCTTGAACGCTTCATACTTCTGTATCAGCGCCAGAGCCTTTGTTTCTTTCACCTGAGAGTTTCCCTCATGAGTCATTTTGAGAGACTCAAACATATCATGAGCAGTGTCTCTGTTGGTAATCTTCTCATACTCTGTATGAGAGATTGCATTAAGAAGTATGGTTCTGGCTTTGTGATGATTCTTGAATTCTTTCTTCTGCTCCTCAGTCATTGATTTTCTATCAATCTTTTTGCCATCCTTAGTAGGATGTTCATATCCATCAATGACTAAATCCCAGAGATCAGCATCATACCCCAAGAAAAAACTTTCAAGTCTATCTTTCCAATAATCAAATTTTTCTCCATCAAACATTGGAGGTTTGGTGCTGATTCTGTCTCCTTCATATTTGTTGCTTGATGTAGGAATATCACCCATATTAGCAACCAAATAAATAACAGAGTATTCTTCTCACTGGATCTTTATCTGTCACGGTTAAGTGAATGCACACGCAGAACCGGAGCTCTGATGCCAACTGAAGGTGAGAAAATACTTAGAAGGGGGGTTGAATAAGTATGACAGAAAATAATCAAAGATAAAAACTCAAGTATTTTTATCCTGGTTCGTTGAACTCAACTACTCCAGTCCACCCTTTTCAAGAGTGATTTGCCTTTCTCAACAAGGACTTAATCCACTATTCAAATCAACTGATTACAAATAGCAACACCTAAGAACAACTGTTCTTAGTCTTCTCAAGAGCTACTGATCTAACCTAGATCCTCTTAAGGAAAACTTCCTTTACAAATTAATGTAATACAATGTAAGAGTAATAAATTGCTTCTATGAAAGCTATAAACACAACTGTGTTATTTCTCTAAGTTTAGAACAAAGTATGAACTATAAAGAATATGAGAGCTTGAGAGTTTCTTCGCTTGAGAGTAAGTTTTTCAAAATTCGTCTCTGAAGAAAGTGCTATGATATCCTTTATATAGCCACTTGAATATTGGAGAGAATATAATACCGTTGGAGAAGATATTTCCAATATCAAATAGTACTGTCCTTTGTACTATTGCAGCAGAGAGACGGCGCACAAAATGTGGGTGTAGCAATTGTCTGCTGAGCTGTGAATTTACCATATATGGAATGTATCAGAGGAATAATATTCTTGCAGAGATTTATGTCTATCCCAATTAAGGAAAGATTTGCTGGCATATTCCAACGGATATATTAAAATAATCTTCTTCAAATAATTCTTCAGATAGTTCAGATCAACAATCAATATCAGAGTCTTCAGTCTTCAGAATCTTCTGGAAACTTCAGAGCCTAAGATGTTCTTCAGATGTTGCTGAATCAGAGTCTGGTGCAGCTGTGTGCTTGAAGCGTAACATGCTCTTAGATCAGAGTCTTCACTCAGATCAGAGTCTTCTCTCATTCAGAGTCTCTTCACTCAGAGTCTTCTTTCATTCAGATTCTTGATAATATATGCAGCGTGTTGTATCTTCAGAATCTTGATGACTAAGCTCTTATACTTCAGATTCTTCTAATCTTCAGATGCTCTTGAGCCATTCAGAATTTATTGTTCACATCAAATTTGCTCTTTAAGATTAAAATCTTTTGTGCCTGTAGAAAACAGTTTAGAACAAATTTAGAGAGTATAATTCTTGTATACAAATTATCATTAATGTTATCATCAAAACATAGAGATATTACTAAGACACAATCTGTGCTCTTACAAGTAGTATTTAAACCGAAGAAGTGATGTTTAAACCAAATAAGCGGTGTTTAAACCAAAGAAGTAGTGTTTAAACCAAAGTAGCGGTGTTAAAACCAAAAGAAGCGGTGTTTAAACTGGAGAAGTGGTGTTTAAACCAAAAGAGCAGTGTTTAAATTGGAGAAACAATGTTTAAACCAAAAGAAAGGAGTAAGAGCGATGTTTAAATCGGAGAAAAAATAAGAGTGGTGTATAAACTTAAGAAGACAAGAGTGGTGTTTAAACTAGACAGTATGGTGCAGAAATGAGTGTTGTTGATGTTGATTCTTGCAGTGTTGTCTGTGAGGAAGAAGACTTCACAGTTATTCGATATGAATTGCACTAAAGTCTATGAATAAAGATTAATACTTTGAACAACTGGGTCATTCGTCTCGTATCTAAAGATATTCAGAATAAGGATATGAATGCTCCTTCTTATTCCTTCTCCACTACTTAAGTCTCGTGGCGCACGATTCACATCATAACTAATAAGTGTTGAAGGAGATTTTTTTGTTGTGCTTGATGTTCGCAGTCTTGTATTATGTCTTGAGCTTGTGTTTGACTTGAGTTATGAAGTCTTGAGTCTGAATTTAAGAGGTTCAATGCAGTGCCAGTACATAGGATTAGTCCTATCAAGTGATCAAGAAACTTCTGATAACTTGAATGGACATGGGGATCATATAAGTGAATGGACTATTTGATCAAAGGTAACTTTGATGAATCAGTCAGTCAGAAATAGTATCAAAGTGTGAATTAAGCACTTAGACTTTTAGCATAATACCTAAGAAAATCAAGGTATTATCAATTTTCAAATTCTAAAATAAAAACTAACCTAGAATTAACACGAATAAAAGATCATTATTCTCTAAAAAAAAAGCCAATTGAAAATTCCAAACTATCTAATATCTAATTAAATCTAAGTACTAACATGTTTATTATCAAAATTCAAAAAATATTATTCGTTTTTTTCATGCATTAAAAGGTGTATAAAAACATACAAAAAAATAAATAACAAAAAAGCACAAAGTGGAAATAAGAAAAAGGAAATAGCAGGGGGTTTGCGCTGTCCAAGGGTGTGTATTGAGTAGAATGGCGCTGGATCCAACAGATGTGACCCAAGCATGAGGCTTGTGTTATTGGATTTAGTAAAAGAGGGTGCGGAGTGGAATACTGGAAGTGCAACATAGCCAGCGTATGGGTCAAACTCTCAAAATTGAACCAAAGTCAAAAACCTAAATAACTAATTTGAAATTAAATAGAATTTTTTAATCCACCCATTGATACTCTTAGCCACCTAGCACATTTTCTTTTATGATCCCTGCTTCCGGAGCTGTATCTCTGGACGCAACTTTTTTTTTCTTTACGTTGGGTTCTTCTGGAGACACATCTACGAAAAATTTCCGTAGATGCATTTCCGAAATCTTATCAGAACAGGTTTTTTTTTTTATAAAAGATAATCCAGTTTTGTGGGCGCCATGTAGGGGTGTGAGACCGTGAAGAACCACATGATGTAGCCATCAACGCAACTTTAGTCTCTCGATGCTCTATGTAATCAGGCACACTCCCCACCCAACGATCATGGGAAAGTGTTGTAATATCCAAGCCTGAAATGAAAATAAAAAACATCATGATCAAGTATTATCACGAATATAGAATGAAAAGAAATGAAAAAAAAGTCGAAGGATATAAGATTGTTACGACGTGTAGTGACACGCTGCCTGCCACAGTGTCGCACCTCGAAAAATCACGTAGACATTTCGGAGAAAACAACCCTCGCGCGAAAGGCGCGAAAATGCGGATCGACAGAGTCGCCACCGAACTTTATTTTTTTCGAATAAACGTGAGAGGAAAATATCGAGAAAACCTCTTAAAACGAAAGGATAGGAACAGGGCTGTCACAACCATGTTCCAGGTTCGGGAGTCGGTTACGTGAGGGGAAGATACTAGCACCCCTCACGTCCGTCGTACTCGACGGGAACCTTATAAGGTAAATGTGGGGAGTGTTGTTTAGGTTTACTTGCTTTCTTCTCGTTGCTAAGGCGAATTGGTAGGGTAAAAGGTTAAAGACGCAAAGGAGAGATGGGTGATTAGAGGATAGGGTGCTCGCCAAGGATTGGGGCCCTTGTGCCTACATATGCTCATTCAGACGAGAATGAGAAATCAGAGCATCGTAGTTCGACTACGGGATAGGATGTGAGATGGACGGAATAATGGAGGAAGATAGAAGTGTGGAATAGGGGAGAAAAATGGAAGTGTGCTCGCCAAGATCATCGCAATCTTGTGCCTACGTATCTTACATTCGGACGAGAATGAAGAATCAGAGCAGTCGTAGTTCGTGGTAACAACCACGAAAAGGTGAGGTTGAATAGATTGGAAGTTTGAGAAAGAGACGAAAGAGTGATTGACAAGCAACCCAAGAGCGCGCCTCAAGAGCTTGTCATTCAAGAATTCAAAGAATGCGAGATTCCAAGAACTCAGTTCTTTCGGGAATTGACTGAATAAATTGAAGATAAAGAGTTGGATGTTTTGAAATCGAAAGAATGAATTAATAACAACTCAAGGGCGCGCCTCGAGAGTTTCTCATTCGAATATTCAAAGAATGCTAGATTCTAAGAACATCCCTCTTTCGTAAGTTTAAAAAAACGTATGTGAAAAGATCGAATCGAAAGGTGGCATGCGAGGCCAAAAGGAAGTTGTTTTGAAGTAGCTCGATGACATATCGAGGATTTGTTTGAAAATGAAACCGACTTGACGACGTGTCAAGGGTTAGGATTGTGAGAAACGATATTAGTCCCTGAGGGTGCCCCTAATATCGAAACCACGAGGAGTTGTGAATGAAATGTGGGTTGCGAATGCGGACGAGCATTCGACTTAGGAGAATGTTTGAAAATGATTGAATCTGAAAGAGTCGAAAGGTTGAGTGAATAACCACTCAAAGGGCGTGCCTCGAGAATTATTCACTCGAAGACACAAGGAATGCTAGATTCCAAGTACCTCCTTCTTTCGGAGTTCAGATCGAGAAAAACGTTGAGAATGTGTTTGAGAAAATCAAAAGATTGAATGAATAACAACTCAAGAGCGTGCCTCGAGAATTATTCACTCGAAGATCCAAGAAATGCTAGATTTCAAGAATCTCCCTCTTTTGGAGTTTTTTTCGAGAAAAATGTTTAAAAAAATGATTTGAAGCGAAAATGACATAGTCTTGACTGAATTATCATCTATCAATAATTTGACCGATAATAATCATTAAAGTCATCATTGACTAAAGAATAAGAAAAAAAAAGTGGATAAAAACGAAAATGAAAGTTTTAAAAAAATTGGTCTCGGGTTTGTTATTATTTGTCAATAATTTGACAAAATTATAACTTGGGGTATCGTCATTGACCCGAACAGATGAAATGACACAAAAAGCTCAATAACAAATGAAAAAAAAGATTAATTTCTAAAGAGAAAATATATGAACTTCTAAATATACAACTATAATATAAAATAATATAAACTCTAATAGAAAAATCTATTAAAACCTAAAATTATATATATATATATATATATATATATATATATATATATATATATATATATATATATATATATATATATATAAATCTGAAAGAAAAAAACTATATTAATAAACTAACTATATATTAACAAACTATAGTAAATAAATATGTACACAAATAAAAATTGTTATAAATCAATTAAACAGTTTAGAATACATACATAATAATATATACATAATAGAAATAATATATATACAAAATAAAGTTAAAAACAAAATATAATAATAATTACATAATATAAAGAGGTTTAAGAAATACAATAAATAAAAACAGGGGTGGGTTATGGTAAAACGGAGGGTGTGCCGAAATCAAATGGGTTTCTAAGCCCATTAATCAACAAGTCAGCAACAAAACAAAGAAAATAAAATAAAATAAATAAAAAACAATATGTAATAATAAATAAAAAATAAAAAATAAAAAAAAACGGTAGGATCCAAGCTGTTTCTCCAAATCACCTCTTTCTCCTCTCAACTTCGTTCGCTCTCTCTCCGCAAGTTCTCTCTTTCCCTCTTGGATTCGCCTTCTTTGTTCTCACTCTCACCTCTCTGTTCTCATTCTCAGCTTCACTATTTTCTTCAATTTCTGTTTTGATTTGGAGTTTGTTCATAAAGGTTGTTAATGGTCTCGATTTGGTCTCAAATCACGAAGGGTAGGCGAGTTTCATGGGTTTGGGCTGATTGTTAGAAGATTTTTGAAGAGATTCCAGAAGGTGGAAGTTGAAGGGGGGGTTATATTTGAGCAGTGAAATGGAGAGGGAGTACGCGGCGGAGAAGAGGAAAAACGGTGATGGTTGGAGGAACAAGGGTTTGAAGTTTGGAAGTTGGATTTACAATGAGTTTTTGTTTGAAGTTTAAATGTTTGGGGTTTTGTCTCACAGCTTGGATTTGCGGAAAGATTTAGGGATTTGGTTGTTAATGGAGGGAAGGGATTCGGTGAAGGGTTTTTGGAAGGGGTGGCGGCTAGGTTTTTGGTTTTTTCTCTTCCCTTGTTTGAAGTGAAAGGTTCTTTAATAAGTAAGGGAAAAGTTGGGGGTAGAATGGGAAAATTGGAAAGGAAATGGGATCTGGGTATTGGAGATTTACGTTGTACCAATTTCATGTTGCTGGAAATTTTGAGTATCATGTGTAGTGACGGTTTTGCGCAGCCGTACAAGTCACGTGAGGAGAGCCAGTACCCTAGTTTTGTACAACACTATTTTAATTACCGTGTATCTTTATTTTACTTTTTCACTGTCATGATTTGCAGGGACCTGGTTAGTGTAATGCTGGTTTTGTGTAGGCACAAAGGCTGGATGTGTGGGCCACGTGAACAAGGTTATTTGAAGAATGGAACCACGGTTTGTACATTTGAGGCTTGTAAGTTGTTGTACCGCGGCTTACTGTTGTGGAGGCACTCTTTGTTTCATGATGGTGCGGTGAAATCTCAGCCCATGGTTTATCTTTCGGTTACGTGTTTTACAGGTACATGTTGGTGTTTTGCTTTTGCGCGTAACAACGGATGATGGTTATTGTAGCGGATGGTTTTCAAAAAGTTTACGTGGGGCCTGAAGAGTACAAAATCTCGGCATACTCTGGGTGTAGTCAGCGTCATTGCTACGCAGGTATCAATTTGTTGACTTAGTGTTTTTGCACATAATGTTTGGTGATGGTTTCAGCAACGAGTATGGTCCCCACAAGTTTTTTTAGAATGAATTCTTGATCTTTATTTCATACAACCTGTCTTTCTCTGTGTTTGTATTCACCACTGCGTAATGGTTTCAAGTTTGCATAATGTTGTGCTGCAGGTTTTAACATATGGGTTGCCGCTTGTTACAAAGTTATGTTGGCTAGAGAAATGAGCACCCGCAATCTTTGTTGCGAAATGAAGGTTGACTTGCTTGCTGCGAGAAGCGGATGTGCGGCATGTGACGGTTTCACGATGTTATTTTACCATGGCTTGAATTTTATTAAGACAATGGAATTGTGGTTGTTGTAACATCATATGAATCATGATGCATTGTACCACGTTTTGCCGGTTTCTCATTAAGTTCTGTTATGCACTTATGCAGGATGGTTGGGATCTTTGAAGTGGCTACTAGAATTGCCTTTTGGGGATGTTTTACTGAGCTATGATGTGCAGTCTTCCTTGTTCGGCAGAATACGCTGGAGTTGCTGTTGCGAACAGTTTCAATCATGTTCACTTTTCTGTCTCTTTTTAGCTTGATGACATACATGAGAATTGCTATAACATTGGCTGTTGAATTGAGTTGTGAAAGCTGTCGGCAACAAGGTAATTGTTGATGAGTGGTCTCTCTTTCTTTAAACAATTTTGTTCTTCAATTATATGAGTTGCAATTGGAATTTGAAATGGCTTATACTATCTGCTGCAGGTCATGGCGTGTGGTTGTATTATTGATTGCGTGACCTGGAAATTTGCGGTAAAAAGCATGAGGTCGGTGTATGCGGAGACATATCATTGTATGTTGCCATGGCTTCTCTCATGTCATGTGTGTACACATCAAACAGCAATAACTTGACATTTTGTTATGTTTTATCAATGCAGGTCCAGTATCTAATAGCAGTTTGATAAAACAAAATCTCAGCACCTTGAAGCGCCATTGCCCGGGCTGTCTCCGGAAACTATTGAGTCATAATGTGCATCGTTTGCCTCTTCGATGAAGCTAACTGGTATGACTACACCTAACTCTCTGCAAGTTTCTTATAATTGTAGGATGATCCTTATAGGGTTTAGCTTCTTGAAAGAAACCCTCTCTTTATGTCTGACAGCACTAATAGCCTGAATGAATGAGAATAATGTTTACGCCGAGTTTCTGAGCATCTCGAACAAGCCTTTCAGCGGTGGCGACATCGTTTGAGACATCATCCGTGCAGGCAAACTGAAGAGCAGAAACAACAACTTTCCTTCCCTTGGTTTTCATGCTCTTTTTTGGTGTGATAGCAGGCTGGCTTTGTCATTCACATAATTTTCATTTTTTCAATTACAGATGCAGCTACTTTGGGTCAAAAATCCTCATGGAAAGAAAACTGGCCTTGGGCACTTGTAAAAAGTTCACTGTTAGTTTGAACTTGTGTTTCTATGGCTTGTGGGATTCTCATGTGGGCCTTGCTCTTGTAATTTCTTGATTGTAAATAAACATAAAATAAATTTCTTTCTTTTGTGATTCTCTTGCCAAGTAATTGGATCATGGGCTTGTATAAATTTTTAATTTTCAAACGGCCTTATAAATGAACTTGCCATATTGTTGAATTTATTTCGCAATTCTCCGAATTTTCAATTGACAACTTGAACTTCGTATCCCCACATCCACTTCCATGAATATTTTAAGTTGAGTCTTGCATCAGTAATAAATATTACCCTGGATGTTTAAATAAACTACAACTTTTATTAAGAAAATCCTTGAACCAAACAACGTTTTGAATCTGTCATAGTCTTGACAACTCGATTCACTTATAACCACCTTGGCTTGTGACACCAACTTCAGTTAGATCCTCCGACACACTTGCCCATGATTCTTAAACCCAATTTGGCTAAAAAAATCAAGCTGATAAACCATAAAAGGATCCTCAACATTTACTACACCCACTCCTGGCTCAAATGTGACCTGATATAGCTCAATTCAAACCTTATGATAGGAGCAACACACATTTTTGAATTTTCGAATAATGTCAGTGGGCGAATGTACAGGTGGTAGTAATATACAACAGGTAGGACAAAATTGGGGTATGACACACAGTCCTGGTCTTCCACATGCATCCCTCTCCCAACCTCGAATACACGTACGCTAGTGTAGCCTCCCCCTAGTTATACTCATGGATCCGTGTGGAATCCAAAAATTACTCGAGGTAAGCGACATCAACATATGTGGAGCTCGTGTCCATAAACAGCTGAGTGCCGACTAAAAATATAAAATAACACCTCAGCACACGCTTCCTGTGTATCTCAACCTCAGCTGAATGACCATCTTCCTTTCGTGCAACAACGAGCGCCTCACCAAATCTACGCGTCAGAAAGGAGAACCTTACATGAGCCCCTCTGGTCTTATCCACCTCCTCAAGCGGATCCAGTGGATCAACCCGAAGCTCCTCCACCAACATTTCTCTCGCATCCTCCTTTGTTATCCTATCATGATGGATGAGGGTACCCCTGATTAGTATGTGTAACAGACAAGAGATGTCGTCCAGTGTAATTGTGATCTTACCGTGCGGTAGATGGAAGGAGGACGTCTCAGGGTGCCATCTCTTCACAAAGCCCATCAACATCCCATTGTAGATCAAGCTGTAACCGATCTCACAAATGTCCTTCAAACTAGATGCGGCAATGACATCCTAGAACCAAGCCTCCTGTGGCTGATCCATAGCTAATACCTTTCGCCCATGGTTATAGAACTTCTATGGAGGACGAGTCTGAAAATTTCCATAAATAAGAAACAATGTTAATAAGAAACAATGGTACAAATTATAAATTTTCATTGAAAAAAAAGAAACAATCTGAGTAATGTTACCTCTCCATCTCAGACATGTCCGGCAGTATGGTCAGCATACCCTGTCAGGAGAGAAATATCTTAGGGACCCCTTGGGAAACTCACAGGCTCATTGTCGTCTTCATCACCAACATCCTCTGGTGGTGGGTCATCACCCTCTAGAGGTGGCACCGAATCAACATCATCGGAAGGAGGAGGAACATAAGTATCCCAACAAGGCTCGTGGGAGGGCGGGGCCTGTCATGAACCCTCAGCTGAATCTTGATGCCTTCGGGATGAAGAAGTGGATGATGGGGTGGGATACGAGGCTGAGGGAATGTCCTGAGCATGTGATGAAGAAGGATGTGCAGTAGGTTGTGCCTCAGTTGTAGGCTCTGCTGGAACAGATGTATCGGCCTCTGTAACGGCCTGGCTCTGCTCGTGTCTGACAGATACATGCTGTGAAACCCGTCCAAGTTGCAATCTATCATCTTTATCTGCCATAATATCTACAAGGTATAACCAAGAAAAAACAATTAGGTACAAATAAATTAAAAAAACAAAAAAGAAAAAAATTAACAATTTTTTACTTCTGGATATGTACACACGGAAAACTTCCGTAGATGTGTCTACGAAAGTACCCAGATATCACAATGTTTGATTTTTTCCGGAGCTGCATCTATGCAATTTTCCTAACGTTAACTTGTTTCGTAGATGTAGCTCCGAAACTTTCTGCAACTCCAACAGTCACGACAATGGCGTCCCCTATCCATGAAAATCGATTTTTTGATACCTTGATCGTTCATTTCAGCCAACAAACAATGCCTACATTATCTCTAAACTATGTTTCTAAAACCTTCTAAGGATTTCTACCCCTAAAACTATATTCTAACTCATTTACGGAAAATACTCGAAAATAACTCGGAAATTTGAAAACTTACCGATTATATCGAGCTTTGAATTATTTGGAGTGTCTTGATCATTGAAATGAATGCTTCTTGTCGAGCTCGATTGAAAAAAATTAAGTTTGGTGAAAAATGATTTTTTGAGGATTTAGAGAGTTTGGAGAGTGAAGAAGATGAAAAATAAAGAATGAGGGAGGAGAAAGGACTCTAGCGCGAACGTATTCCAATATGTTCCAGAGCTATATAAACAAAAACATTCCGTAAATGTAGCTCCAAAAAAACCAACGTTGAGTAAAAAAAAGGTGCGTTCGGAGATACATCTCCGAAAGCAGTGGAGTATTTTTGGAAGCGCACATGGTGCCTAAGAAACCCAAGGAGTGAGGTAAGAAATTCTCAAATTAAATGTCGATGGTAAGTGAAAGGGAGTCCAAACCTTAGGGGTTTTGATCCTTAGGGGATCAACTACATTGCGAATTAAAGAGGAAGAGCGAAAAGGCCTACCTACCGGAGCAATTTTGGCGGTTCTTCACGTTTGTTGATGCTAAGAATGAAGCTCAAAGGTCTTTAACTCCTCAAGGTAACTCTTCACCCTAATTCCCTTGTTTCAATTGTGTGTAACTCCTTCTCACCTTTTCCTTCTCGCGTTTAATATGCATACGAAATTGGTCGTTGCTTTATGTTGTTCTTATTGTTGTGGTATGCGTGAGAGAAGAGTGGAGGAGAGACTCAGAGAGATTGGGAAAATGAAATGAGATTCATCGAGGTTGAAAATTTCTTAGAGAGAGATTTGTAGTGATTATGATTGTGTGTGATTTTGAATGATTGTGAAATGATTCCTCCCAATGATCGAAGAGTGATTGAGTTATATAGATGAGAGAGTAAATGATTAGGGCAATGAAATCGAGCAGAGACAGTTGGACGTTAGGGCACAATTATATTTATGTTAAATCTTCAGTGTAATTTTGTTATCTGTTATGACTCCGTTAACAATTATGTTAGGAGCGCTTAGTGCAATTAATTAGTTACAGTTGAGTTTGAATGGGAGTGTGATGTTAACTATGCTTAGTTAGTTAAATGAAGTTAGAATATGATGGAAGTTAGGAATATTAGTGAATTAACTAGATAAGTTTAAAAGTTAGTTGTAATTTCGAATTTTATTTTGTTCGTTGAATGAAAGTTAGTTAAAATTAACATGCCTGTTAGTGGCTTTGCTACATTTCTGTTAAATCAGTTAGGTGAAATGAGTTTAGTGTAATTTGAAAATTAGTTAGAAAATAAATATGAATTTCAATTAGTGAAGATGCAGTTAGGTTAGTTAGTTAGTTATGACCTTGAATTTGGTTATGAAATATAATGTACTGCTCCTAATGAATTTGAGTCAATGAATTGGTCTTGGCTATTTAAAGTTAAGTGTTATGTAATTGCTAATGTGTTATTGCTATGACTATTGCTATTAGCATATCATGAGTGAATTAGGGACTTTCATATTGGATGTGAAGAATTATTTATGGTGAGTCTGATTATGGAATTGATTAAAATTGCTTGCTATATTTCTTAATGAACATCATGTTGAAATCAGGAACACTAGGAGTACTATCATATTTGTAAATTGGTTATTATGTTAGAACTATGTTGGAACTGTTATGAGTTAGTTTGCATTGAAATTGAGATGTTTGGCATTGTTGTGTAATGTTGGTCATGTTATGAGGTATGCTGACAATAGTGGATGTTAGTAAATTAATAGATCAGTTAGTGTATTAGGGATCTTGTTAGCTTAGTGATGCAAAAGTTAACTTGGAAATGGTGAATCTAAGTGAAATGTCTCGAATGTTAATCTTGAATGAAAACTATGCTTCATGTTATGTTGATATTATGTTGGGGTAATTTAAATGTCTTGATGCTAGTTCTAATGTATGCTTATGTGTTACAGGTGTCGCACCTCGAAAATTCATTCATTCGAGAACACGACCCTCGCGCAAAAGGCGCGGAAAATTTAGTTCGACAGAGTCGCCACCGAACTTTATTTTTCTCGAATAGACGGGAGAGGAAAATATCGAGAAAACCTCACAAAGCGGAAGGAACACGGCCGTCGCAACCATATTCCTGGGTTCGGGAGTCGGTTATGCGAGGGGAAGGTATTAGCATCCCTCACGTCCGTTGTACTCAACGGGAACCTCTTAATTCGAGTTGTGATGACGTTAGCTAAACTTATTTTCTTCTCATCTCAATACTAAATACTAAAACGATACTAAAAGGGATAAATACGCTAGGGGAGAGGGGATGGTTAGAGGATAGGGTGCTCACCAAGGATTGGGGCCCTTGTGCCTACGGGAAGGAATGGGGAAAACAGAAGATGAAGGGGATTGTTCTCGCCAAGATCATCGCAATCTTGTGCCTACGTATCTTACATTCAGACGAGAATGAAGAATCAAAGCAATCGTAGTTCGTGGTAACGACCATGAAAGAAACGGGTTTGAATTGGATTGAAATGGGTACGGATGACGATTACTCGAAGCTTAAGAAAGACTTCTCGTACCCAAGTAATCGGGAGAGCGAACCAAAGACTTGGAACACTCTCTTTTTCATCTTGAAGAATAATGTTAAGTTTGAATGGTATTTGAACTGATGACGATTATTTTAGCTTAAGAAAGATTTCTCGGACCAAAATAATCGGGAGGGCGAACCAAAGACTTGGAACACTCTCTTTTTCATCGTAAGAGAAGTTGTGTTTGAAAGGATGAGGTTGAAGTGATGACGATTAATTGAAGCTTAAGAAAGACTTCTCAAACTCCAAATAATCGGGAGAGCGGACCAAAGACTTAGAACACTCTCTTTTTCATCGTGAAAGGAAAGTTGTTTGAGTTGGAGATAGTTCAACGATGTCGAGTTGTTAATGTTATTTAGAGGCGTCAATTGTTCACACCCGAATAAGACAACTCGCATGTAAACAACTGAAAGCAAGATCAAAGATTTGAACCTACTTTTTACACCTTGAAAAGAATTAAATAGTTGTTAATTGATTGATGGTTTGTTTCGAAAATCCGCTTAACGTTGGATCAAGGGTTTGACTCGTTATCGCGTGCAAAGCGTGTTGAAAATGAAATTGTTTGAAAAAGAGACCAACTTGACTTACGCATCAAGGGTCGAGTTGTAGTAGGTTGATGGCGAATGCGTACGAGCACTCGACTTACGAGGTTGTTTGAAAGTGGCTCGATGACGAATCGAGAATTAGTTTGAAAATAGTTTGATCCGCTCTAGTCCCTATGGGTGCTCCTAGGAGATAAACTAATAATCAAAGAAATGCGAAACATACATCGGAATGGGGGAAGGGATACATGTAATTTACACGGGATTGCACGAAATAAAGGGGTCTCATTGTCAGGTAGCCCAAGAGAAAGCCGTGTGTGTGCATTTGTGTCCTAAACTACGCCTTGGGCAAAGTCGGGCACGACTTAAAATCAAGATACCTGCAAATAACCAATGATACAACAGTCCACCAATTTGGCTTTTAGGATTTCAATAGTTTATTAAGTGTTTTCAAATATGGGTGAGTGAGAATGAATAAATATGATAATAAATAATATGAATGAATATGATAATAAATAATATGAATAAATATGATAATATGAAATAATATGAATAATGTTTGACAGAAATTAAATTTAAAGTTAGTTTACCGAAATAAAATCGAAAGAACAAAGGTGGTCTCGGATCCTTTGTTTCACGCCACTAATGTGACGGTTAAACGGTGGAAGTCTCGTCATCGACCGAAAAAGAGAAGAGTGAAATAAAATGCCCAACAAAAATCTAACTTCTAAGAAAGCATAAAAAAAACTCTAATATATATACATATTAATGAATCTGTTTGAAAAAGTAATATATAAATAAAATAAAAAAAATAAAAAATATAAAAATTGTTTTTATTAAAATAAAAGAGAGAGGGGTATATGATGGTGAACGGGGACTGGAAATGAAAGAAGTGAGGATCCTATGGGCCAACAGGTCCATCACCTCCAACATGAAACGGTGGGTGCAAAGCCTACACAACACAACCATTTTTAAAAAGAAACAAAATGAAATAATAATAAAAAAGAAAGAAAGTGAAAATCAGATAAAAATAAGGCAAGGTTGTATTCTTGGCATATTAAGACGAAAAAAGGGAAAAAAGAGGGGAAGCTCCATCGAGGAACTTCCGGCGGTGGTGCATCACTAGGAATGTCATCAACAAAGGAACACTTCCATCATCAAAATCGAATAATCTTCATCAAAAATAAAACCAGATCGAAGAAGTCTTGTCTCAACCTTAAACGAAGATATCCCCTGATTTCGACATCGTCCGTTGGCTTCGATTCACTTTGCATCAGGTTTGTTTTTGTCTTGCTCTCAATCGATTCACTCCAATCTCGCTCATTCTGGCGTTGAAGCATTCACTCATTTTTAAACTCTTTTCATCTCCAATCTCTCTATTCTGTTTGTTATTTCTGGATATGGGTTTATGATTTTGAGTCAATTCTCTTTTTTCAGATTTCCATGGGTTTTTTTTATTGAAGGTTTTGAAGGAGTAGGTTTACAGGTTGAGGGTTTTGTGATGATGAAAGTATGTTCGAAGGTTTTGGGGTTTCGTTATTTAAAGTTTTTTTCTCTGCGGATGTTGGTGATGAAGTGTGGGACTGAAGCGGTTGACAGTGAGATGAGGTTAGGATGAGAGATCGACGGAGGAAGAGATTTGAGGGATTTCTGAAACGGTGATGGAGGCTGTTTGAAGGTGGGACTGAAGCGGTTGGTTTTGGAGTTGAAGGGATAATGGTTTAAAGGTTGAAAGAAGGTGTTGTTGCGGTTTGGAGAATAGGAAGAAGTTTGGAGGTTTGGTTCGATGAAGGGTGCTGAACAAGTCTTGATGTTGAAGAAAGATGAAGGTGAGAGGTTTTGATGATTGAGTATTCAGAAGAAGAAGGGTCGGATTCGTGTGGATTATGGAAGATTTGGAGGATGGTTGAATCGTGAAGATGAGGAGAGTTGGAAGTCTGTGAGTTATCAGCAGAAAAATATTTGAAGAAAGTTATGAAAAGGTTGGTTGAAGGTTATGGGTCGATGAAGTTTCAGGGTAGGTTCCAGAGGTCTCCATGAAGATTTGATGTTTGTGATTTTTTTGAGAGAGCTCAGGAGCTTCTTTTTTGAGTGTCTGTTTTTTGAAAGAGATTTCAACTGAGGGAGAGATCTCGAGATCCTTCAAGATGGAGGTATTTTCAGTTTTTCTCCCCCTTAAAAAAAATTTGTCCTCTGTTTTTAAACTAATCACAAACTTGTTAGTACAATTGGTTTGTTTCATAGTATTGATAAGTTGCTTTCATGGCAGGTTTGTGGCCTTAAGCTGTAGCCTTTGCAGAAGCAGCAATTGGAGCAGGTGCAATATCAGGCTTTGAGCTTTTGTCCTATGCGTGGCTTTGTGGTTTATCAGTTGCAACAGGGATTTGTCTGGTGTGGTGTTGCACAAATGACGCATTCGTAAGGTTGCTTTCGGTTTTGCCTTTTTCTCTCTTCTGCTTTCACTGCCAACTCTGTGATATGGTACAGTGGCTTTAACCAGGTTGTGGTACGATTCATCATGGGACCACACTTGTTCAATCAAGTTTTACTCTTTACTATTTTTTGGCATGACAAAAATTGTGTTACCTCAAAAAATATATCAGGTACAGAACCACACCCCCTACCTTGAATCTTAATATGCTTGATGCCCTCCTTTTCTTTTGGGATACGGATTATATTGCTGTTACCTTCCATTTATTTGCTTCAGTTTTTTTTTTAAAATTGCAGGCAGGGATTTGCATAGGCCATTTCCAGTTGTGAGTGGGGTTGATGTTTTTTGCTGCTGCTGCGTTTTGTGCCACATGATGGGAGTGAAACCACGTTGCTCTGTTTTGTTTAAAGACGCATTTCATACGGTCTTGCGGGAAACGGTATTATGCTGAAAAAATCTTTTGGTTTTCTCTGTGTGCAGTTTTTTTTGGGAGGAGTGTAATGCTTGGTGTACGAATTGATGACCATCGGTGTATTAATGTGGGTCCGTGCGTTTTTTCAGAATGATTTGGAGTTTTGTGGAAACACCATTCTCGTAGCGTACGACTTACTTTCTTCTGCAGATGATTATGGGGCCACCAACATGTTATTGTCATTGGCTGTCACGTGAAGCTTTCATAGCCTGCAATTTTTGTTTGCAAAATTCTTTTGATGAAATGATGTAAATACCATGGCTTTTATGCTGGACTTTATTCAATGGAATCACTTGAAAAATAGATGCAACAATGTTCTGAGTGTGGATTTTTATACACTGCAATGAACTCTTAATATTGAATGAGGCTTTGGTTGCAACTTGTTATTATAATTTAGATCTGTATTAATAATAAGGATGGGCTTCCTAATGGGCCTTTATCCTTGAGAATTCACTGTAATGAGAATAAGCCTTGAACATGCTATTTGCAACTTCCTTTTCAAATTATACCATACTTGATCAATCCATGAAATGGGAACAAATTCTCAAATTGAAAGCCTCCACACATATCATGTTCACACTCAAAAACAAATTCATCCTCTTGGATTCCAACACATTTTAGTAGACGAAACAAAGCTTTTCTTGTCACTCAAGAAACTAAAACTTGAAAATTACATAACCACAAACATTTCTTACTAACCAACATATCCATGCCTTAGAATTGATGATCATGTCTCTTAAAAAAAGTCTTTGAATTTAATGCCAATATTAGAACCAATTTGAGCTTAATCAACACCTATTCATAATTAACATAATTTCTGTCAATCCTACTTTGGTTGTGAATGAACCGAAAAATTCATTTTGAAACACATATCTCTGATTGATCCCTAAACATGCATCGTTTGGATCAATACTCTCCCCAGCATTGTGTTTGAAACAAATATTTGTCTGACTAACCAATTAAGCCATAACCATTAAAACTCAGTCCATACCACACACACGGCTTCAATCTTTGTCTGTCATACTCAATTCAAATTAACCTTATGATATTCGAGCAACAACCACATATTTTGGATTTTCTGAATACAAAATAAAATGTAAAAGTAAGTAGGACAAAAGGCTGAACAAAAGGCTGAACAACCACATATTTTGTCTTTGATGTCTCATTCTTGCTCAACAAAAGGCTGAACAACTTCATGAGGAACGCTCACGGTTTTGCTGAAGATGTCCCTGCTCGGGTTGGATCTTGCACTGAACTTCTTGGATTTGCCCAACAAAAGGTTGAACGATTTTGTGGGGAACGCCCACAGTCTTGAATGGTATGCCCCTGACTGGGCTGGATGTTGACTTGAAGATCTGATCAACCACAAGGTTTAAATACGTCATGGGAGACGCCCATGGTCTTTGAAAAATTCCCCTGACTGGGCTGAATCTTGCTTTGAATAACTTCAAATTTTGTGGGAGAAACCCACAATTGCAGAAGATTGCCCCTGACTGGGCTGATGATTGCTTTGAAGCTCTTGAAAATTGTGGGACAAACCCACCATCTTGCAAAAATACCCCTGATTGGGCTGATGATTGTTTTGAATAACTTCGAATTTTGTGGGAGAAACCCACAATTGCAGAAGATTGCCCCTGACTGGGCTGATGATTGCTTTGAAGCTCTTGAAAATTGTGGGACAAACCCACCATCTTGCAAAAATGCCCTTGATTGGGCTGATGATTGCTTTGAAGATGTTGTGGAAGATGCCCCTGATTGGGCTGATGATGATCTTGGAAACCTTCAAGATTGATCCTGGACCTTGACTTGCATATATGAATGTTGGATGATAGTGAGGTTCCATAACGAATGGAATTGCAAATGTAAATGCTGACGCGTGGAGATGCAATAGTTGGGGGAATATGACATGATTGGAGTATGCATATGATGCAAGATGCTTATGATGATGAATGCCATGCGTATGATGCACATGATTGTAGACAGGTGATTGGAAATGCAGGGAGACACCGGCAATGGTGGATTCTGGAAGTTGCCAATGCGAATTGGACTTTGGGGAGTGGTAGGGATTGACTTCCTCGACACGCAGTTGGTTGAAGACGTCATGATTGAAGCAGAAGATGTCCTTGATGCCCCAAGTCTGGAATATTTGGTGACTGTGAATTTGCTTCAGAGAGAGTTGCAACTCTGCTTGATGGTCAGGACGACCTGGTCTTGCCCCAAGTTGAACATGGCAATGGTCTGCCCCCAGACTAACCAGTTCTGGCATATGGAAGTTGAACTCAGATGACTTGCCCCTGCTCGAGCTGTTGAGTAATTTGCCCCAGCCTGTGGGTTCTGAGGTAATCTCACTTCGTGTTGGCCACTGGAAGTCAAATCCTTCCTTGACTGCCCCTTGTTGAAATGTCTTTGAATACCTAGCACTGTTTTGCAATTAAAATTGTACACCCACAAATGGTAATATTGATGCAAAGTTTAATGCAAGTTTTGAAAAAGTGTTATTTTATTGAAGTGTCGTGGTAGTGAGACGAATGGACCGTTAGCCCAAACATTGTGCTAATTTTGATTGGTGTGAAAGATATGTCAAGAGAAACGAGACCAATGCTGATGATTAACAATCATGTGAGGAGTCAGGTTACGCAACCTTGCGATAGTATGCTTTCAGAAT
This sequence comes from Lathyrus sativus, assembly GCA_963859935.3. NCBI lineage: Eukaryota > Viridiplantae > Streptophyta > Magnoliopsida > Fabales > Fabaceae > Lathyrus > Lathyrus sativus. Next base: position 300,713,571 of record OZ012739.1, read on the forward strand.
AAACCTCGCCTCAATTAGGTCTTTCGAGGGCTGTAACATGGTCTGGCTCACGGTTATGAAACAAAGGATATTTGGCTCAAAGTATGATTTGTACCCACTGTTGCACCCTAATTTTTGACCGTAGGATCCCACCTCTTTTTGCGTATTTTCTATTGTTATTTGACTTTATTTTAATATGTATGTTTTTTCTCACAACTAACAAGTATGTACAAGATCATTCTGTTTTTTTTAGGTATCTCGGACAGGTTTGATGTGGCCTTCTGGGGCAAGACATTGTGGATTCAAGATTAAGATAGGTAGGTATGCTAGGGCTGGGCTAGTTGTTCATGAAGTGGGATTATCACCTTTGGCAAGAAGTTTTTAAATTGGAATTCATCACTTTGTTTCTGAGGGCATTCTAAGTCATCTAGTTCAATTTTTTTTTACGAATTCAAAGAAAGACGAGTTCCATCAGGTTTTAAGTTCGGGAAGTGATTCAAATCTCGCCATGAAATTAATTAAAACGTTTCATTGCAAGTATACAAGGCCCGAGTCCAACAAAAACCAAATTACAAGAGGTATTCCTATCAGCATTGATTTGAGCACGGTAGATTTGTGAAGGATAAAAAAACAAGCACACTACAATGATTGCAAGTTGATGCGCGTTCATGGTCTTAAGTTATAACACTGTAAAGGATGAATATTAAATATCCCTTCATTAACCTGAACTAAAGTATTTTAAGTAAACATACATCACTGTGTGTACGTCACTAAAGTATCTAAGGCTATTCTAAATTTGAGGGAAACTTCTAGCAGGACTGTATCCGACCTCATTACGTCACCGTGAATGATTACAATGATTCAAGTGTGTGTTCATACATTAAATTGCAAAAGAATAAAGTCTAAAGTTAACTTAAAGAGCATCCTTTATTATCTTGGTGGAATGATTTGTCTTGATACCATCCGTTAAAGCTCTGATGCCGTAAGAATGCTTGAGGAAAGGACGTTACCGAAATCCCCGAGACATGTTTGGAAATTGCACCAACAAAGAGTTAATCAAATAAGCTGCAAGTTCATAACCTCAAACTCCTCCGTGTTACCATAATCAAATCACTCGAAGGTGCACTCTGCTACTTCCACACATAGTCACAAAAGGGATCCACGCACCAAGACGGAAGCAGTTTCGAGCCTTGGATCGAGATTGAAGGCCATAGGCAGCCATTGTTCCGAAAGAGAAGTTTTCTAAGAGGAAGGTTTTGGGGGTAATTACTAGCTGTCACAGGAAGAATTGAAATGGTGTTAATGCCGGCAGCATACAAGCAAATCATGACAGTACCATGTCTTTAACTTACTCTGTAGAATAGAAAAAAGGTTAGAAGTTTGTTCGACACTCTCAGAACATTGTCATCATCGAGTGCCGGGAGGGCACGACCGAAGCCGCGTCCTACTCCCGTTACCAATATGCGCCATCGGCGTCAGATCAGGTAATATCGTTCTTATCATACGGGACAACCAAGAAAGAGTGAAAAGAAGTTGGGACTGAATTGATTTGCCGTAATTGGATTCGGTTCAGAGCCAAACTAAAGCACCATTCCATCAAGTAAACATGGTGTCATTATCAAGTAAATCTCAAGTTGTTTCTAAACTGATACAAAGTTAAACATCACAGCCAATTCGGATTCAGACCCAGATGCCGGTAGGTCTGAACCGCTTTTCTTTCGAAGTTATCCAACACCTGAAATTCACAAAACAGCATCAGAAAAATTCGGGCATAGATTGAAGCCAAAGTTCATAACAGACTTAGAAACAAGTTCAACCCCAAAAAAAAAATATTTAAGTTGAGCCAGGAAATAAGAGACCAAGGGTAGTTCAGCAAAATCAAGCCCAATTCACAATTAAGTTCAGAATACATCAGATTCGGTTCATGTTCAAAAAAAAACAAGAAGCCACAACAGCAACAAGGCAATAAACCAAAAGAGCAAGTTCAGTTCAAGACAAGTTCAGTGCAAGAACAGTCAAACAAAGAATCCCAAAATTGGTCAGTTGAAACTCGCCTCGAATAAGATCCCAACGGGCCAAAACTCTGAAAAAATCAACAAGTAAAATAACATCAGAAAAAGTTGTCTCAAAACTTAAACAGAGCATCATAAAAAAAAAACATTCGAATTTCAACGCAGCACAACACAAATCACACCTACGAGCGAAACTATACCAGAGAAAGAAAGCAAGATAAGCTCGCATAATCAGTTACGTATCAGTTCAGAATAAATCCCGACTAAAGGTGCAAGGCACATTGGAAAAGTAAAGTGCAAAGTTTAAGGCTCAGTTGAACATCACAACCCCAAAATTCACAGCCACAAACCAGTCCTGAAAAAGAAAAAGGAAGTCAATGAAGTTCGTGACAGAAAAAACCAGAAGAGTAAGTTGAACTTGATTTGAAACCATATCAGAAAACGATTCAAAATATCAGCCCTATCAGAAACATTCACAAACAATCTAACATCACAAAGAATCCAACATCACAAAAGATGAAGGGTCTATCAAACACATGTCCGAATTAAGAGCCTTCCTCCAATCCATCACCAAACAAGACGGATCAACGTCCAAGAAACCAGAAATTCAAACCTATCAAAGTCTCCATTCCAAATCAGCGGAGAAGGAAATTATGGTAGAAGTTGATAAGCTCATTTGGAACTCTTCTTCAAGTTGTCTAAGACCTCAATCTGTGTGAAAGCAAAGTTAACAAGTTTGAGATATGGCACCAGTTTTTCTCGTGTGGTTTCTCCAAAGCGTCAGGCTCCTCTCTTCTGGACCTCCACCCCTTTTTCTGGCCCAAATCACTCGCTACTCGCACCTGTCAGATACCAATTGCAAATTAGTAATTGGAGAATAACCAATAAAGAATATTAAGGGGATAATAAGGAATCAAATCAGATCCATTTTCGAATTAGTGTACAAAATCACAGATTGAAATATCAATTAACAGCTCATTACTACAATTACAGAAGAGGAAATTATTTCAAATCTCATCTGAACAGAAATGGAAGGTCCAAATCCACAATCAATCTCAAATCAAAACATTAAATTCTCAAAGGCCTATATAAGATGAAGAGGAAGAGGAATTCAGGACGAGGAAAATACATACAACAATCACAGAACTCCTACAAATTTCGCAAAAAAATCTACGCAACAATCGATAACATTCAGAATTCCATCAAGAAAATCCCAAAACCAAAAAGCATAAGAAACCCTAAAGATCGTAAAGAGTGAGCTTATCTCTTTTTGAAGTTTCGCCGTCAACTGCTCATACTCTCAAACTCCACCGCGAGTCCTCAATCCTCACCGAAAACACCGTCAAAACCACCGGAAAGACCCTATTCGCGTTAAAGCTACTCCGCCGCCGCCGCTATCATCCATTTTCGGTAATCCCTCAGCTTTTACCCATGCTATTGCATGATTGATGTTCTGTTGTGATTTCAGGTTCCAAGCTAGCGATGAAGGGAGAGGGAAACCGAATCACGATCGTGAAGGAGAAGAGCGATCGAGAGGGGTGGGTTTGACTCGGGGAATTAGGGTTCTCCATCCGGCTTCGTCGTGCTTGTTTCGTTTCTTCCTTTTTTCTCTTTTGATGTAATTAATATGCTTAATCACCCACCTTATTCACTAACCACACACCTAATCATCCGTAAATCACCCTAAATCAACCCTTTTTATTATTTACTTAATTAACCCTCTAATTAATGATTAAAATCTATTTAATCCTAGGTTAGTAATATAATCTTTTTTCATCAAAATAATTTTAATTAAGTATGCCCTGTCTGATTTACTCTTAAATCTAAAAACAAATAAATCAATTAATTTATTAATTTAAACTTAGTAAACTTTTTTTTTGGATCATTAATATAATAACTCAATTTCATCTTTATTACAATCAACCTTAAAAAATAAATTAGTAAACCTTTTGTTAACCTTTTATATTAACCAAAACTCATTATTCTAATATTATTTCTTTAATAGGGAAATTTTCTTTTAATAAAACATGACCATTTAAATTAATTTCTATCAAGATTTATTATATCTAAACTAGTATAACTTTTTTCTTGAAAATCAATTCATACAGTCTAGCTCAACATTTTTCTTAAGACAAGATAGTACAACTCTTTTCTTAAAATCAATCAACATCGAAAATACCACATAATTACGCACACTCACGATACAATTCACCTCAGCGCTTTCATGCGTATGTATGATTTACTTTTCTGCAATTTATTCTACAGCCATTTAATTTTATCGCATTAATATTATTGCATCGCATCCGTCCAAAGGAAAAACCTACACATAAGTCAACACCTGTGTGTAGTGCACGTCATTTGCATCATTCCCCCACGATCCTTGATTCCATTCAAGTTGACCGCTTAAGATAGATCCTACCCCATAGGAAGGACCATTATCTCTACAACTTAGACAAACAAATAACGCTATACAACTTTTTTTCAAACACAATAGAAAATAGATGTTAATCATCTTAAGTGAGATATAATCTCCACCCCCACAATAATACAATTAAACATGTAGGAACTTTGCCTTAAGAGTGATAAAGGCATACTCGTCATACAATCCGAGTACTTAAGCCCTTTTCTTAAGACGATGCAAAGACTATTTTCCTACAACCCCCTTTACACTTGTGGTGGTTACATCTCCCTTAACATGAAGACTCATCTCTTCTCCTAAACCCAATCAAAACAACTACCCTAAACCCGTAGGAACTTTGACCACAGTCAAAGAGCTCCTCTATCCCTTTAGGGGAACTACAGATACTCTGATTCCACTCCCGTAAGGATATGTAGGCATAAGATGCGACATCTTATCGAGTACACTTAGAAATAAACCCCCTAGGTCCTTTAAACCTTAAGCAGATAAACACTTAGCAATAAGCAATAATAAAACAAGAGGTTCATGTAGAGTACTACAGAAACTTAGGATGCTAGTACCTTCCCTAAGTTTAACCAACCCCCGAACCTAAAACTCTCTAAACCTTGCATTTGCATTGCATTGTGGGAATTTCGATCTTTATCCCTTCCTTTGGATAAATCAAAGTTCGGTTGCAAAATGAATTAAAGATTCAAGTTAATCAATAGCTTGGTATCCAAATTTCACCGCGACAGAAATGGCGACTTCACTGGGGATCCTCCCTAGTGGGTTTCCCTATCTTGCTTTATTTATCTTGTTTATTGCCTTATATATCTGCCTATTTGCTTACTTGTTTATTGGTGTTCTTTATTTCCTTTTGGGCTATTATCCTTGAGTGGTGAAACAGAGTCCTACACCCGGACTTGAGAGAAATTAAGATAGGATGGTGATATATTCGATGAGGCTTATAGGGAGTGAGTCCCGACTAATTTGATTCGAGAATCCCACTTAGTTGAGACCCTTTTAAAAATGGTTCGGTTGAACGAGTTTAGTCGTGAAAACATTTACTATTCTCAATTGGAGTCCATGATACTAAGGACCGTAGCTACCTTTAACCCCACTTTGGCCTTTATTAGGATGTAGTGCGAGGCTATGAGGGAGTAAGTCCCGAAATAGTGCTACGCGAAGCTACACTCAAAAGAAGTTCTCTTGAGAATATTATTAATCCTCAAGTTAGTTGAGAAATTGATAATATACAATAGATGGACTAATGACTTTGAGACCTTTTTTAGAACCCAGTTCTGCAGGTACCATCCACCTTTAGTCCTTATCCTTTGGGAATGGGTACACCCTTGGCTCCATGCTCGTTGCGAACCTAGATTCCCCCTTGTTTGTTTATCTTTATGTCCTTATGTGAATACTTGTGTTTGCTGCATTCATATAGCATCATATTGGTTTCATGGAACTCATAGTTTATTTATAAACATTATAGAAACCAATATGGATTACAAAAAGGGAAAATATTTTGAGATATTCTTTTAAGAGTTCCAACTTGGATGGCCTAAGGAAGTAGGAGTTCAAATTGAAGAACTCAAAAGACCAACATGAAGGACTTCCCTTATTATCAAAGAACAAATGAAGTTTGAAAGACTCTCATCAATATTGAAGGTCCGAGAATACAAGGGATTCATTACTCACTTTCCAACAAGAACAAAAGAAGAGATGGAGGATTTATTTTCCTCTATCAAATTAATCTTTAGACGTCGACCATCAACTTATCCAAGTGGAAATGCAAATCACCAAGCATGATGAAGGACTTAGGGCTTTATTTAGCTTTTATTTAGCTATTATGTTGGGACTCTTATAGGAATATATACTTGTAATCGATATCAAAAAAAATAACAAACGAATTTTCTTTGGTATTCTGTAACGTTTATAATTCCATGAAACCTTTCATTTCTGCATTTTTTGCATAGCATCCCGCATTTAGCATCTTGCATATGCATGTGTCTCTCCTTTTCCATGGCTCATCCGGTCTTTTGTCTTTGTCTGTCAGCCGACATCTCGACCATCTGCCCAAGCTCGAAGTATTACTAAAGGACAGTAAAGAGAACGAAGATATGGATCGCATGACTAGCTTCAGAGTAAGGTCTAAACCGACATTTCACCGTCCCTCCGACGACTTTGTGCCTGCACAACTTCAGCCTATGCGAGACAACCTGTTTGCTGACTCTTAGAATATTCATGCTGAGAAGGAAATGGACGATCCCGAGCTTATAGCAAATGAATTTCGTGACTTCAAAGAACGATGGAAAATGATGAAGAGGAACCGTGCACCTGATTTTTATGCTCATAACCTGCGCTTAGTTCCAAACCTAGTTGTCCCCCCGGAATTCCAAATGCCTGCCTTCGAAGTGTACAAAGGTACGATTTGTCCAAGGTATCATTTGATGATGTTTTGTCAGAAGATGACTGCTTACCTTGGGAATGACAAACTAATGGTTCACTGCTTTCAAGAAAGTTTGGGTGGATCACCGTTAACATGGTATATGAAGCTACAAAGGAACCACATTCAGTCCTGGGAAGACTTAGCTGTTGCTTTTGTAAAGCAATACAATCACAATTTGGGAATAGTTCCAGATCAAACAGGTGACAGTGGATCGTCCAGAGGATCCACAACTCCGATATCCCGCCCTCAACATGGGTATGCAATGCCCACTCAGCACGAGCAGCAATTACCTCCTAAGCGAAGGATGCCATTTCCAGATCCGCATCGACATGTTCGAAGACAGTTTCCGAATCAGAAAGTACCTCTGAATACTCTGAAAGAAGAAACTCATTGGTTTGATCTTATCCCATTGACTTACCGTCAATTATGGTTTTATTTCATCCGAAACTCGATAATGACACCTAGAAAGACTAGAACCATGAACTCTCACCCACTGTGGTTCAACCCAAACACCAGCTGTGAATTTCATGATGGAGTGTTGGGGCATTCGATCGAAGATTGCAAAGTTTTTCAAGAGAAAGTTCAAGAAATGATTGATAATGAAGTGCTAACCTTCAAAAGAGAAAGACCGATCATGAATGGAATACCATTATGCTGATATAAGTGAAAACTCCAGAAGAACTGAGAAGGGTCCGTCAGCTGTTTATTTTGTTTGCTTGTGCGATTTTTTTTATTGAAAGCATATTTGGTGTGTAAGAACTTTCTATTTTGAATAAGTAATGTAATAACTGTTTATCTTGAAGAAATCCATTCGTTTTCACTCAAATTGTTTTTCAAAATTATTTATAATGCCAACGTTTACCCGATCTCTTGCTCTGACAGAGAATTGGAAGGAGGATGATGAAGTAAAACACATGATCTCTTGTTGTATGCTTCGAATAAGAACCCTACTGAGGATGTAAGGCCTTATTTCAACCACCTAAACACCAACATAGTTAAACCCTCTTTTTCAAGCCTTGAGAAAAAATTCGTTTTTTCTCCCAAACCAAAATCTCGTTTTAGCCTGGGGCAGGGTACCATCAAAAAATGAACATTTTTCAAATTGGGTGGGCTCAAAATTCCTCCATTTCACAAGTCACAAACTAAGCCTATACACGACTCTCAAAGTCCTAATTAAAGTAAGGTTTAGTTTGAAAGCATACTCGATGAGATATTGTTTCCTGACTCTTTGAGCTACGCTCAAATAAATCGGCTTTATAAATAATTTTAATGTATACCCTAACTAGTGATTTCGATCACCAGCTATCGCGATATCCCTTTTCAAAAAAAACTTCAAGACAAACGTGTGTTGCATTACCCGTTTCGAAATTAACATTTCTGACTTGCTAAATACGCTCGACATCTTAGAAAGATTACACGGACTTTGATGGACTTAAAGACCTTGCCAACCTGAGGCAATTTATTTTTCAAGAAGTTTGATCCGTACGAGTTTGACTTTCATCTAAAGCACAAATTGGAAGACTCAGTATACCGCCAATCAGGGGCAGTTACGTCGAGATTCGGGGAATCTCTAGAGAGTTTGAAAACAGTGGAGCATTTGGACATCATGTTTTCTGTAAAATCCTCTCTAGATGTTGTTTCCTAAACCATAGACTTGGGGCATTTGAAAATTTGAAGCAGGGCGGATGTCTATCCCCGTGAAGTTTCTACGACATATTCAGCAACTATGTTATCCAAGTTTCCCCACTGAAATGGATATTTATTTTATCCCCTTCGAAACCTCAGAATGGCTTTGATTCATCTCAACAATCTCTTCAGCAAGATCAAGTTGTTATATCCCCGAGTGGAGTGTTTCTCTACTCCCCCAATTGAAGTTTTTGAAGCTTTGAAGCAGGATTGGGACCCCATATCTGGTTTTCCGTTTATCCCTAGTGGTACTTCCATCTTCGAAGATTGGTCTAGATGTTTATCCCGAGATGTTTATTTCACCTCCGATCACCACTTTTTGTTTGTCTCGTCAGCATAGGCATACACATAGCATATAAGTAGACAACATGGCATATGCATTTGTTTGCGTTCTTTGTGTCTATTTTATTCTGTCACTTTGGCTATAGTTATCCCTAGGTGTTTGGGCGTGTCTTATCCCTCCAATTAGATTTATAGACTCTAGGCAAAAAGAGCACAATGTTGCATTTTCCTCATGAAGTTCAACCCTCATGGAAGACGGTTATTTTAGTACAATTCCATTTGAGTTCATACCTCATTGGATAAGTCTTGCTTGACAGTTTCTTTTCGGCTACTTCCTGAATCGAACTTCGGTCTTTGGCAATCACATCATGGACATCTCCAACCTTTAAAAACAGATTAAGTGTGCATTTATTTTGCACCTTACTCCCCAGGAAGAATATTCCTAAAGACAAGACATCTCTTCAACAATAGCATCACAAGACTTTATCAAACATCAATCTTTTTATTTGAGCAACTCGTTTTGATTAGGATCTTATTCAAAACGACAAAATGACAATTTTCACAAGACAGATCATTTACCATCAGTGGGTCCTTCAACATTAGACAGTTACAGACATTTCTCTCAGGAATAACTTCCCCAACGAGTTCATCACACGAGTTTACTTCCGTCAAGTGGCATCTCCCTAGAGAAGTCAAAGAAGTTTGCCACAATAGTCTCCGTACTTGAGAAGACATACGTTACAATTCAACCGGCTCACATCTCTTCCGAAGATCCCCGGTGAAGCTACATCTACATTTACAATCACATTTACAAATTTACAACTACAGCTACAGATTACAACGAACTACATTTACAGTCTACAACGACATCTACAATCTACAAAATTACAACCCCCTATGAAGGTGCTCTCACGAGTTTTCATCATTTCGGGAAGGGACCGAGACCAGCTCATGATTCCCATATCATGATGCTCGGGGAAGTTCTACATCAGAAACCGAGACCAGCTCATGGTTCCCATACCATGATGCTCGGGGAAGTTCTACATCAGAAACCGAGACCAGCTCATGGTTCCCATACCATGATGCTCGGGGAAGTTCTACATTAGAAACTGAGACCAGCTCATGCTTCCCATACCATGATGCTCGGGGAAGTTCTACATCAGAAACCAAGACCAGCTCATGATTCCCATACCATGATGCTCGGGGAAGTTCTACATCAGAAACCGAGACCAGCTCATGGTTCCCATACCATGATGCTCTGGGAAGTTCTACATCAGAAACCGAGACCAGCTCATGATTCCCATATCATGATGCTCGGGGAAGTTCTACATCAGAAACCGAGACCAGCTCATGGTTCCCATACCATGATGCTCGGGGAAGTTCTACATCAGAAACCGAGACCAGTTCGTGGTTCCCATACCATGGTGCTCGGGGAAGTTCTACAACTACAACATCTACAATGACATTGACATCTACATCTGCAAACTACAGTGATTCTACCATCTACAAAATCTTGACATTTCAGGCAGAGACTGAGACCAGCTCATGATTCCCATATCATGAGGCTCGGGGAAGTTATACATTTACTATTTCAAGTTGAGTTCCAAAAAGAAAGATATACACAAAAACGAAAAAAAAAGGAAAAATGCCAAAATGAAACTGAACTGTTGACTCAATTCATTTGGGTCATCACCAACCACTACATTATAATAATAAGCTTCTCGCCTATCGTCTAAGTCACCATATCCTGGGTGTTCGAGTTGCTGTTGTACTTTCAGAGATTTCCCTCTGGCAGTCATTTCTTGTTCCCGTGGAGTCTCCTTTTGTCAAGCCTTTTTTTTCCCGTGTGTCGTTTCTCCATGTGGCGTCATTTCACCACAGGACTCGCTGCCTTACATTCTCATATCATTACATATCATTTGCATTCAGTGGTTTCTTATGGCCAAAAATTCGTGCAATGTTTGTATTTAAGTCCCTCCTATCTCGTCGAGACGGAGAATTCAATCTCCATATCTCCGAATATGAGTAACTTAAATAGGGGCATCTGTTGCACCCTAATTTTTGACCGTAGGATCCCACCTCTTTTTGCGTATTTTCTATTGTTATTTGACTTTATTTTAATATGTGTGTTTTTTTCTCACAACTAACAAGTATGTACAAGATCATTCTGTTTTTTTTAGGTATCTCTGACAGGTTTGATGTGGCCTTCTGGGGCAAGACATTGTGGATTCAAGATTAAGATTGGTGGGTATGCTAGGGCTGGGCTAGTCGTTCATGAAGTGGGATTATCACCTTTGGCAAGAAGTTTTTAAATTGGAATTCATCACTTTGTTTCTGAGGGCATTCTAAGTCATCTAGTTCAATTTTTTTTTACGAATTCAAAGAAAGACGAGTTCCATCAGGTTTTAAGTTCGGGAAGTGATTCAAATCTCGCCATGAAATTAATTAAAACGTTTCATTGCAAGTATACAAGGCCCGAGTCCAACAAAAACCAAATTACAAGAGGTATTCCTATCAGCATTAATTTGAGCACGGTAGATTTGTGAAGGATAAAAAAACAAGCACACTACAATGATTGCAAGTTGATGCGCGTTCATGGTCTTAAGTTATAACACTGTAAAGGATGAATATTAAATATCCCTTCATTAACCTGAACTAAAGTATTTGAAGGAAACATACATCATTGTGTGTACGTCACTCAAGTATCTAAGGCTATTCTAAATTTGAGGGAAACTTCTAGCAGGACTGTATCCGACCTCATTACGTCACCGTGAATGATTACAATGATTCAAGTGTGTGTTCATACATTAAATTGCAAAAGAATAAAGTCTAAAGTTAACTTAAAGAGTATCCTTTATTATCTTGGTGGAATGATTTGTCTTGATACCATCCGTTAAAGCTCTGATGCCGTAAGAATGCTTGAGGAAAGGACGTTACCGAAATCCCCGAGACATGTTTGGAAATTGCACCAACAAAGAGTTAATCAAATAAGCTGCAAGTTCATAACCTCAAACTCCTCCGTGTTACCATAATCAAATCACTCGAAGGTGCACTCTGCTACTTCCACACATAGTCACAAAAGGGATCCACGCACCAAGACGGAAGCAGTTTCGAGCCTTGGATCGAGATTGAAGGCCATAGGCAGCCATTGTTCCGAAAGAGAAGTCTTCTAAGAGGAAGGTTTTGGGTGTAATTACTAGCTGTCACAGGAAGAATTGAAATGGTGTTAATGCCGGCAGCATACAGGCAAATCATGACAGTACCATGTCTTTAACTTACTCTGCAGAATAAAAAAAGGTTAGAAGTTTGTTCGACACTCTCAGAACATTGTCATCATCGAGTGCCGGGAGGGCACGACCGAAGCCGCGTCCTACTCCCGTTACCAATCCGCGCCATCGGCGTCAGATCAGGTAATATCGTTCTTATCATACGGGACAACCAAGAAAGAGTGAAAAGAAGTTGGGACTGAATTGATTTGCCGTAATTGGATTCGGTTCAGAGCCAAACTAAATCACCATTCCATTAAGTAAACATGGTGTCATTATCAAGTAAATCTCAAGTTGTTTCTAAACTGATACAAAGTTAAACATCACAGCCAATTCGGATTCAGACCCAGATGCCGGTAGGTCTGAACCGCTTTTCTTTCGAAGTTATCCAACACCTGAAATTCACAAAACAACATCAGAAAAATTCGGGCATAGATTGAAGCCAAAGTTCATAACAGACTTAGAAACAAGTTCAACCCCAAAAGAAAATATTTAAGTTGAGCCAGGAAATAAGAGACCAAGGGTAGTTCAGCAAAATCAAGCCCAATTCACAATTAAGTTCAGAATACATCAGATTCGGTTCATGTTCAAAAAAAAAAACAAGAAGCCACAATAGCAACAAGGCAATAAACCAAAAGAGCAAGTTCAGTTCAAGACAAGTTCAGTGCAAGAACAATCAAACAAAGAATCCCAAAATTGGTCAGTTGAAACTCGCCTCGAATAAGATCCCAACGGGCCAAAACTCAGAAAAAATCAACAAGTAAAATAACATCAGAAAAAGTTGTCTCAAAACTTAAACAGAGCATCATAAAAAAAAAACATTCGAATTTCAACGCAGCACAACACAAATCACACCTACGAGCGAAACTATACCAGAGAAAGAAAGCAAGATAAGCTCGCATAATCAGTTACGTATCAGTTCAGAATAAATCCCGACTAAAGGTGCAAGGCACATTGGAAAAGTAAAGTGCAAAGTTTAAGGCTTAGTTGAACATCACAGCCCCAAAATTCACAGCCACAAACCAGTCCTGAAAAAGAAAAAGGAAGTTAATGAAGTTCGTGACAGAAAAAACCAGAAGAGTAAATTGAACTTGATTTGAAACCATATCAGAAAACGATTCAAAATATCAGCCCTATAAGAAAAATTCACAAACAATCTAACATCACAAAGAATCCAACATCACAAAAGATGAAGGGTCTATCAAACACATGTCCGAATTAGGAGCCTTCCTCCAATCCATCACCAAACAAGATGGATCAACATCCAAGCAACCAGAAATTCAAACCTATCAAAGTCTCCATTCCAAATCAGCGGAGAAGGAAATTATGGTAGAAGTTGATAAGCTCATTTGGAACTCTTCTTCAAGTTGTCTAAGACCTCAATCTGTGTGAAAGCAAAGTTAACAAGTTTGAGATATGGCACCAGTTTTTCTCGTGTGGTTTCTCCAAAGCGTCAGGCTCCTCTCTTCTGGGCCTCCACCCCTTTTTCTGGCCCAAATCACTCGCTACTCGCACCTGTCAGATACCAATTGCAAATTAGTAATTGGAGAATAACCAATAAAGAATATTCAGGGGATAATAAGGAATCAAATCAGATCCATTTTCGAATTAGTGTACAAAATCACAGATTGAAATATCAATTAACAACTCATTACTATAATTACAGAAGAGGAAATTATTTCAAATCTCATCTGAACAGAAATGGAAGGTCCAAATCCACAATCAATCTCAAATCAAAAAATTAAATTCTCAAAGGCCTATATAAGATGAAGAGGAAGAGGAATTCAGGACGAGGAGAATACATACAACAATCACAAAACTCCTACAAATTTCGCAAAAAAATCTACGCAACAATCGATAACATTCAGAATTCCATCAAGAAAATCCCAAAACCAAAAAGCACAAGAAACCCTAAAGATCGTAAAGAGGGAGCTTATCTCTTTTTGAAGTTTCGCCGTCAACTCCTCATACTCTCAAACTCCACCGCGAGTCCTCAATCCTCACCGAAAACGCCGTCAAAACCACCGGAAAGACCCTATTCGCGTTAGAGCTACTCCGTCGCCGCCGCTATCATCCATTTTCGGTAATCCCTCAGCTTTTACCCATGCTATTGCATGATTGATGTTCTGTTGTGATTTCAGGTTCCAAGCTAGCGATGAAGGGAGAGGGAAACCGAATCACGATCGTGAAGGAGAAGAGCGATCGAGAGGGGTGGGTTTGACTCGGGGAATTAGGGTTCTCCATCCGGCTTCGTCGTGCTTGTTTCGTTTCTTCCTTTTTTCTCTTTTGATGTAATTAATATGCTTAATCACCCACCATATTCACTAACCACACACCTAATCATCCGTAAATCACCCTAAATCAACCCTTTTTATTATTTACTTAATTAACCCTCTAATTAATGATTAAAATCTATTTAATCCTAGGTTAGTAATATAATCTTTTTTCATCAAAATAATTTTAATTAAGTATGCCCTGTCTGATTTACTCTTAAATCTAAAAACAAATAAATCAATTAATTTATTAATTTAAACATAGTAAACTTTTTTTTTTGGATCATTAATATAATAACTCAATTTCATCTTTATTACAATCAACCTTAAAAAATAAATTAGTAAACCTTTTGTTAACCTTTTATATTAACCAGAACTCATTATTCTAATATTATTTCTTTAATAGGGAAATTTTGTTTTAATAAAACATGACCATTTAAATTAATTTCTATCAAGATTTATTATATCTAAACTAGTATAACTTTTTTCTTGAAAATCAATTCATACAGTCTAGCTCAACATTTTTCTTAAGACAAGATAATACAACTCTTTTCTTAAAATCAATCAACATCAAAAATACCACATAATTGCGCACACTCACGACACAATTCACCTCAGCGCTTTCATGCGTATGTATGATTTACTTTTCTGCAATTTATTCTACAGCCATTTAATTTTATCGCATTAATATTATTGCATCGCATACGTCCAAAGGAAAAACCTAAACATAAGTCAACACTTGTGTGTAGTGCACGTCATTTGCATCATTCCCCCATGATCCTTGATTCCATTCAAGTTGATCGCTTAAGATAGATCCTACCCCATAGGAAGGACCATTATCTCTACAACTTAGACAAACAAATAACGCTATACAACTTTTTTTCAAACACAATAGAGAATAGATGTTAATCATCTTAAGTGAGATATAATCTCCACCCCCACAATAATACAATTAAACATGTAGGAACTTTTCCTTAAGAGTGATAAAGGCATACTCGTCAGACAATCCGAGTACTTAAGCCCTTTTCTTAAGACGATGCAAAGACTATTTTCCTACAACCCCCTTTACACTTGTGGTGGTTACATCTCCCTTAACATGAAGACTCATCTCTTCTCCTAAACCCAATCAAAACAACTATCCTAAACCCGTAGGAACTTTGACCATAGTCAAAGAGCTCCTCTAACCCTTTAGGGGAACTATAGATACTCTGATTCCACTCCCGTAAGGATATGTAGGCATAAGATGCGACATCTTATCGAGTACACTTAGAAATAAACCCCCTAGGTCCTTTAAACCTTAAGCAGATAAACACTTAGCAATAAGCAATAATAAAACAAGAGGTTCCTGTAGAGTACTACAGAAACTTAGGATGCTAGTACCTTCCCTAAGTTTAACCAACCCCCAAACCTAAAACTCTCTAAACCTTGCATTTGCATTGCATTGTGGGAATTTCGATCTTTATCCCTTCCTTTGGACAAATCAAAGTTCGGTTGCAAAATGAATTAAAGATTCAAGTTAATCAATAGCCTGGTATCCAAATTTCACCGCGACACCCACCCCTTCTTCTTAATGATCTCCAGTCCTACGTTCAGTTAATTCTGCACTTGTCTTGACGGTACAAACTTGATGGCAATCACTTTATTTTGATGGATGCCAGTGACTTTATTTTATTTTTGTTGAGGGTTTCGAGGTCCTCTTTTGTTTTTGTTTTTGATCCCTAACTTTTGCATGGATCGACTTTGCTTGTCAGATCCATCGGGATTGCCTTAATTTTGCCTAAGTCCCCTCTAAGGTGTTTGACTTAGCAGGATTTTTGATTTTTGATTTTGTTGTGACTGCCATAGCATGGGTCTTTGGTTGTTGATTCAAGTGCGGAGTTGAATTGACTGAACATTACCCTGCCCCAGGTTGAGTGTAAAGGTTTGAATATCCGAAGGAAACTACTACTTCTAGGCTCGAAATGGTTTACTAGGGATTAACTCCTTATATCTCCGGTGTTTGGGGAATTGAAGCAATGCCTGTACATCATTGACGAGATTCTATCTGAAAGCATACGGTTTGCAATTATGGGTATCTCGTTTTCATCATCCTCCCTCAAATCACGCTAAACAACAGTGAATAGAGTGGAGTGAATAAATGTGTCGGTGATAAGTGAAAATGAGTGAATACGACATAACTAATTCAAAACATGCATAAACAATACATTAATGAAAACCAAATACGAATGGCAATTGTTCAAAGCATACAATACTTAAACAAACAAAGAAAAAATATAAGAACTGTGAATAATGAAATGGCAACATGATTGCCTTCTTCGGAGAATGAACTTGACTGGAATCGATCTGATGTTGGCACTAGTTGACTGGTGGCATCGGATTGTTGATGATATTCGGAGACTTCCCATTGAAGTTGATAGCATCCCTATCGATCATGTCTTGAATTATGTGCTTGAAAGCCCTGCAGTCCTCAATGGTGTGACCTGAGCTCCCTTATGAAACTCACAATGAGCATTTGCATTGTAATCAGCAGGAATGACAGTTGGAGGAGCCAAATCTCTCGGAACAACAGCTTTCTTCTCCATCAACTGAGCAAAGATTTTGGCATATGTCATTGGTAGACGATAAAAGACTCTATCTGGTCTCCATGTTCTCTGTGGACGCTGTGGGCGAGTACCTTGTCGTTGCTGAGTAGCTTGCATCTGCTGTTGCTGAGGAGGATACTGATATCCTTGCTGGTTGTAGGCTTGTTGCTGAGGAGCCTGTTGCCGTGGCATCTGAGCTTGCACTGCTTGAACAGCTGGCTGATAAGGCGTTGGAGCATATTGCGCAGCAGCAACATACGGATACTGATAATAGGGAACTTGATAAGGCATAGGAGCAGGAGCTTGTTGAGAAGCTTGCCCTTTCTGCAAAAAGATGGCATTTGTTTCGCCCTCCTTCTTCTTGTATCCATTGGAAGGCTTCTTGGCGTTGGCTTGGTTGTTGGAACCTCCTGGGATCTTTCCACTCTTCAACCCTTCTTCAATTCTCTCACCGACGATCACCAAGTCAGAGAATCCAGCGGAGACACTACCGATCAGCTTTTCATAGTACTGGCCTTGCAAAGTACCCATGAAGATGTCAATTAGTTCACGGTCAACAAGAGGTGGATGCACCCTTGCGGCTAGCTCTCTCCATCGTTGCACGTACTCCTTGAAGGATTCATTGTCCTTCTGAGTCATACTCTGAAGTTCAGTACGATTCGGAGCAAGATCGGTGTTGTACTTGTACTGCTTGACAAATGCATCGGCTAGCTCGGCCCAAGTGCGCACACTGTTACGTTCCAGCTGCATATACCATTCGAGTGATGCCCCAGACAAGCTGTCTTGGAAGCAATGAATCATTAGCTTTTCGTCCCTGGCATAAGCAACCATCTTGCGACAGTACATCTTCAGATGAATGTTTAGACAACTGAGACCTTTGTACTTCGAAAATTCCGGTACTTTGAACTTGGGAGGAATGACAACATCAGGCACCAAGCATAATTCCAAAGCACTGAAAGAATTTGAACTGTGCCCCTCCATGGCTCGGAGTTTCTCGGCTAGATCTCGACACATCTTCATGGCTTCTGAATCCTGAATAGCAACAGGACTAGAAATGGGGATAGCAGCATGATAGTTCTGGACATCGTTATAATGATCCATCAGAGTATCTTTGGTATGGGGAGCTGGGATTTGCACAGCAGTAGGCTGGGCCTGCGGGATAGCTCCAATGGTGACTCCGGTCGCTGGGATTGGATGAGAAGTGTTCCCTTCGGATGCGTTATTGAAGTTCAATGGCATCCCATGAGGATTTGGAATTGGAATCAAAGGGATGGCAGTAGACCCTTGTCCTTGACCATTGTTGTTGACGACAACAGCGGCTTCACGCTGTTCTTCCTCTCTTCTGGCCGCGAGGATGGCTTCGAGGATCTGGTCAATCTTTCCTTTCATAGAATCCAACTCTTCCCTGAAGGTAGCTTGCTCCTGTTGAATCTGCTCCATCATTCGTCTTGTATTGGCTCTAGTTGCGTACTGGTGTCGAGGACTCAGCTTGATTTACTGGATATGAAGGAAAGAGAAACATGAGAAACTGATGAAGGAAGGAGAATGCAAGATGCACAACAAATGAGATGCAATGCAAATGATATGCAATGCAAGATGCAAGATCCAGGATCACAGGATCACAAATTCAAACAGTTCTGAGAATTAGTCGGGTGAACGGTTCAAGGATCACAGTCACTGCTCAAAGAAACCCCCACGGGTAAGATTCTAAAACGGGTAGGTGCCTAGAGTCATGGATATCTTTCAAAGATATTACTGCCATGACAAAGCCTCATCATGATGATAATATCCTCAAAAGAGTCTCCTCTAGGTGAGGTTCTCGTATCTTCCACGCGAGAAAGACTTCTCGGAGGCATCAACTACACAACCATCGACACACGGATTCTAGAAAAGGTTCTCAGAGTCATAAATCGAGGTTGAAAATATTACTGTAAGAAAGTAATACGTTCAAGGGATCTCATCTGATTGGGGCGTTCGTATTAATTCACAAAGAATTAACACTACCAACCACCATGGATAAAACGGTTTATGGTCCTTGGGATAAACGATTCAAACTCAAAAACATTATTGTCATGGCAAAGACTCACCACAACAACAACATCCCCAAGGAATCTACTCCAAGCGGGGTTTTCGCTTCAACTCAACGTGAAAGACTCCACGCAAGTCTCCACTACACAACCACCATCCTAATCTTAGGGTTTTACTCGGACTCGGGTGTAGAGCCATCTCACAAAGTAACCATAAGCATAACAACCCCCACAATGCCTCAAGCACAAGTAACCAAGACAAGGATACCAATAAATAAGAGAGAATAAAATAAAAGACAACAAGCTAACAACTCAAACTAAGATAGGCTCGACTCTCTCTTGCATAGAGCAAAGGTCCCTAGCAGAGTCTCCACCTGTCGCACCTCGAAAATTCATTCATTTGAGAATACGACCCTCGCGCAAAAGGCGCGGAAAATTTGGTTCGACAGAGTCGTCACCGAACTTTATTTTTCCCGAATAGACGGGAGAGGAAAATATCGAGAAAACCTCACAAAGCGGAAGGAACACGGCCGTCGCAACCATATTCCTGGGTTCGGGAGTCGGTTACGCGAGGGGAAGGTATTAGCATCCCTCACGTCCGTTGTACTCAACGGGAACCTCTTAATTCGAGTTGTGATGATGTTAGCTAAACTTATTTTCTTCTCTTCTCAATACTAAATACTAAAACGATACTAAAAGGGATAAATACGCTAGGGGAGAGGGGATGGTTAGAGGATAGGGTGCTCGCCAAGGATTGGGGCCCTTGTGCCTACGTATGCTCATTCGGCCGAGAATGAGAAATCAGAGCGTCGTAGTTCGACTACGGGAAGGAATGGGGAAAACGGAAGATGAAGGGGATTGTGCTCGCCAAGATCATCGCAATCTTGTGCCTACGTATCTTACATTCAGACGAGAATGAAGAATCAGAGCAGTCGTAGTTCGTGGTAACGACCACGAAAGAAACGGGTTTGAATTGGATTGAAATGGGTACGGATGACGATTACTCGAAGCTTAAGAAATACTTCTCGTACCCAAGTAATCGGGAGAGCGAACCAAAGACTTGGAACACTCTCTTTTTCATCTTGAGGAATAATGTTAAGTTTGAATGGTGTTTGAATTGATGACAATTATTTTAGCTTAAGAAAGATTTCTCGGACCAAAATAATCGGGAGGGCGAACCAAAGACTTGGAACACTCTCTTTTTCATCGTAAGAGAATTTGTGTTTGAAAGGATGAGGTTGAAGTGATGACGATTAATTGAAGCTTAAGAAAGACTTCTCAAACTCCAAATAATCGGGAGAGCGGACCAAAGACTTGGAACACTCTCTTTTTCATCGTGAAAGGAAATTTGTTTGAGTTGGAGATAGTTGAACGATGTCGAGTTGTTAATGTTATTTAGAGGCGTCAATTGTTCACACCCGAATAAGACAACTCGCATGTAAACAACTGAAAGCAAGATCAAAGATTTGAACCTACTTTTTACACCTTGAAAAGAATTAAATAGTTGTTAATTGATTGATGGTTTGTTTCGAAAATCCGCTTGACGTTGGATCAAGGGTTTGACTCGTTATCGCGTGCAAAGCGTGTTGAAAATGAAAAATGTTTGAAAAAGAGACCAACTTGACTTACGCATCAAGGGTCGAGTTATAATAGGTTGATGGCGAATGCGTACGAGCACTCGACTTACGAGGTTGTTTGAAAGTGGCTCGATGAAGAATCGAGAATTAGTTTGAAAATAGTTTGATCCGCTCTAGTCCCTATGGGTGCTCCTAGGAGATAAACTAATAATCAAAGAAATGTGAAACATACATCGGAATGGGGAAGGGATACATGTAATTTACACGGGATTGCACGAAATAAAGGGGTCTCATTGTCAGGTAGCCCAAGAGAAAGCCGTGTGTGTGCATTTGTGTCCTAAACTACACCTTGAGCAAAGTCGGGCACGACTTAAAATCAAGATACCTGCAAATAACCAATGATACAACAATCCACCAATTTGGCTTTTAGGATTTCGATAGTTTATTAAGTGTTTTCAAATATGGGTGAGTGAGAATGAATAAATATGATAATAAATAATATGAATGAATATGATAATAAATAATATGAATAAATATGATAATATGAAATAATATGAATAATGTTTGACAGAAATTAAATTTAAAGTTAGTTTATCGAAATAAAATCAAAAGAACAAAGATGGTCTCGGATCCTTTGTTTCACGCCACTAATGTGACGGTTAAACGGTGGAAGTCTCGTCATCGATCGAAAAAGAGAAGAGTGAAATAAAATGCCCAACAAAAATCTAACTTCTAAGAAAGCATAAAAAAAAACTCTAATATATATACATATTAATGAATCTGTTTGAAAAAGTAATATATAAATAAAATAAAAAAACAAAAATTATAAAATATGTTTTTATTAAAATAAAAAAGAGAGGGGTATATGATGGTGAACGGGGACTGGAAATGAAAGAAGTGAGGATCCTATGGGCCAACAGGTCCATCACCTCCAACATGAAACGGTGGGTGCAAAGCCTACACAACACAACCATTTTTAAAAAGAAACAAAATGAAATAATAATAAAAAAGAAAAAAAAGTGAAAATAAGATAAAAATAAGGCAAGGTTGTATTCTTGGCATATTAGGACGAAAAAAGGGAAAAAAGAGGGGAAGCTCCATCGAGGAACTTCCGGCGGTGGTGCATCACTAGGAATGTCATCAACAAAGGAACACTTCCATCATCAAAATCGAATAATCGTCATCAAAAATAAAACCAGATCGAAGAAGTCTTGTCTCGACCTTAAACGAAGATATCCCCTGATTTCGACATCGTCCGTTGGCTTCGATTCACTTTGCATCAGGTTTGTTTTTGTCTTGCTCTCAATCGATTCACTCCAATCTCGCTCATTCTGGCGTTGAAGCATTCGCTCATTTTTAAACTCTTTTCATCTCCAATCTCTCTATTCTGTTTGTTATTTCTGGATATGGGTTTATGATTTTGAGTCAATTCTCTTTTTTCAGATTTCCATGGGTTTTTTTTGATTGAAGGTTTCGAAGGAGTAGGTTTACAGGTTGAGGGTTTTGTGATGATGAAAGTATGTTCGAAGGTTTTGGGGTTTCGTTATTTAAAGTTTTTTTCTCTGCGGATGTTGGTGATGAAGTGTGGGACTGAAGCGGTTGACAGTGAGATGAGGTTAGGATGAGAGATCGACGGAGGAAGAGATTTGAGGGATTTCTGAAACGGTGATGGAGGCTGTTTGAAGGTGGGACTGAAGCGGTTGGTTTTGGAGTTGAAGGGATAATGTTTTAAAGGTTGAAAGAAGGTGTTGTGTTGGTTTGGAGAATAGGAAGAAGTTTGGAGGTTTGGTTCGATGAAGGGTGCTGAACAAGTCTTGATGTTGAAGAAAGATGAAGGTGAGAGGTTTTGATGATTGAGTATTCAGAAGAAGAAGGGTCGGATTCGTGTGGATTATGGAAGATTTGGAGGATGGTTGAATCGTGAAGATGAGGAGAGTTGGAAGTCTGTGAGTTATCAGCAGGAAAATATTTGAAGAAAGTTATGAAAAGGTTGGTTGAAGGTTATGGGTCGATGAAGTTTCGGGGTAGGTTCCATAGGTCTCCATGAAGATTTGATGTTTGTGATTTTTTTGAGAGAGCTCAGGAGCTTCTTTTTTGAGTGTCTGTTTTTTGAAAGAGATTTCAACTGAGGGAGAGATCTCGAGATCCTTCAAGATGGAGGTATTTTCAGTTTTTCTCCCCCTTAAAAAAAATTTGTCCTCTGTTTTTAAACTAATCACAAACTTGTTAGTACAATTGGTTTGTTTCATAGTATTGATAAGTTGCTTTCATGGCAGGTTTGTGGCCTTAAGCTGTAGCCTTTGCAGAAGCAGCAATTGGAGCAGATGCAATATCAGGCTTTGAGCTTTTGTCCTATGCGTGGCTTTGTGGTTTATCAGTTGCAACATGGATTTGTCTGGTGTGGTGTTGCACAAATGACACATTCGTAAGGTTGCTTTCGGTTTTGCCTTTTTCTCTCTTCTGCTTTCACTGCCAACTCTGTGATATGGTACAGTGGCTTCAACCAGGTTGTGGTACGATTCATCATGGGACCACACTTGTTCAATCAAGTTTTACTCTTTACTATTTTTTGGCATGACAAAAATTGTGTTACCTCAAAAAATATATCAGGTACAGAACCACACCCCCTACCTTGAATCTTAATATGCTTGATGCCCTCCTTTTCTTTTGGGATACAGATTATATTGTTGTTACCTTCCATTTATTTGCTTCAGTTTTTTTTTTTTAAATTGCAGGCAGGGATTTGCATAGGCCATTTCCAGTTGTGAGTGGGGTTGATGTTTTTTGCTGCTGCTGCGTTTTGTGCCACATGATGGGAGTGAAACCACGTTGCTCTGTTTTGTTTAAAGACGCATTTCATACGGTCTTGCGGGAAACGGTATTATGCTGAAAAAATCTTTTGGTTTTCTTTGTGTGCAGTTTTTTTTGGGAGGAGTGTAATGCTTGGTGTACGAATTGATGACCATCGGTGTATTATGGTGGGTCCGTGCGTTTTTTTCAGAATGATTTGGAGTTTTGTTGAAACACCGTTCTCGTAGCGTACAACTTACTTTCTTCTGCAGATGATTATGGGGCCACCAACATGTTATTGTCATTGGCTGTCACGTGAAGCTTTCATAGCCTGCAATTTTTATTTGCAAAATTCTTTTGTTGAAATGATGTAAATACCATGGCTTTTATGCTGGACTTTATTCAATGGAATCACTTGAAAAATAGATGCAACAATGTTCTGAGTGTGGATTTTTATACACTGCAATGAACTCTTAATATTGAATGAGGCTTTGGTTGCAACTTGTTATTATAATTTAGATCTGTATTAATAATAAGGATGGGCTTCCTAATGGGCCTTTATCCTTGAGAATTCACTATAATGAGAATAAGCCTTGAACATGCTATTTGCAACTTCCTTTTCAAATTATACCATACTTGATCAATCCATGAAATGGGAACAAATTCTCAAATTGAAAGCCTCCACACATATCATGTTCACACTCAAAAACAAATTCATCCTCTTGGATTCCAACACATTTTAGTAGACGAAACAAAGCTTTTCTTGTCACTCAAGAAACTAAAACTTGAAAATTACATGACCAAAAACATTTCTTACTAACCAACATATCCATGCCTTAGAATTGATGATCATGTCTCTTAAAAAAAGTCTTTGAATTTAATGCCAATATTAGAACCAATTTGAGCTTAGTCAGCACCTATTCGTAATTAACATAATTTCTGTCAATCCTACTTTGGTTGTGAATGAACCGAAAAATTCATTTTGAAACACATATCTCTGATTGATCCCTAAACATGCATCGTTTGGATCAATACTCTCCCCAGCATTGTGTTTGAAACAAATATTTGTCTGACTAACCAATTAAGCCATAACCATTAAAACTCAGTCCATACCACACACACGGCTTCAATCTTTGTCTGTCATACTCAATTCAAATTAACCTTATGATATTCGAGCAACAACCACATATTTTGGATTTTCTGAATACAAAATAAAATGTAAAAGTAAGTAGGACAAATTTAGGGTATGACAACAGGGTTAAAGCATGCTTGGCTTAAGCAAGGTTTGATTGAAGGCTTAATTAAGGCATGAAAGCTTTGGTAAAAATAAAAAATCATGAAGAACAATAATGGGGATAACTTGGGAATGAGGAAACCGTAGGGATTAGGGTTAGAATTTAGTGGTTGACTTTGATCAACTGGTTGACTAAAAATTCAACAGTTGACTGACCAGAGTCAACTGTAGGTCAAAATATATGATTTGTATAGAATTCATAATTTTGTGTAATTCTCATGATTTTGGACTTTGTGATATGATGTTTGATGGTTTGTAATACAAATCGGTCTTTTTAAATGAACTATGACTTTTAAAATGGTGTAATGTAACATATATGTATTTTGAAATGAAAAATTGTCTTTGAATGAATATATGATAATGGAATTGTAATGCAATGGGATGTTTGGTAATGAAATTGGTTTGTGTAACTTATGTTCCAAGTAATATGTTTTCCCTCTATAAGCATGAGCTCTTGATCTTTGAATCAAACTTGGATTTGACTTGAGTCTTGAATTAAACCTTGGCCTTTAAATGAAATGCTAATGGAAATGGCCAACAAACCTAACATGATCTAAGGCTAGCGATCCAAGGGTAGGACCTCAAAAAGACTTGATCTACAAGGTATTAACCAAAATATGTTATGCAAAATGACCTAATCTTATCAATCATAAACCAATGTCTGCCTTTTTAAATAAAGAAATTTGAATCAATGATGTGTAATGCACAATGAGTGTCTTATGGTGGGTGACTATGGGACATGAACATGCAGATGAAATGAGAATCATGAGTCAAATAAAAACGGCAAAAAAAATAAGACAAATTTTAAGGTATGACAATATAGATGCATTAGAGATGATTTATTTAGTTGTAAAATAATACATAATTATTTTACCTATAATAATTAATATTTAAGATATCATAATTTATAACAAGTGATATTTGTGTATTAATCAGTTTATTTAAATAATATGAAGCTCTTTAATAAAATTGATCATATGAGAATAAATATTTATGTAATTTATTTTTTACTTTTATGAATATATTAGAAATGAAGGAGTATGCTAATGATTTGATTAACGAAGAAATTGATGACATTGTGTTTCTAGTTTAGATATACATTTTCAATTTATTGAAGGTTGGTGTTTAATTTATTTAATGAGTATTGTAAATTATTTTGATGATGATTTTCAATCACTTAAATATTTGAAAAAAAATGTGAATTATAATATAATTTTAAGTTGATGGGTCATTAAATTAATACAATGATGATAATTGAATAGGCTTTTAATAAAAATAAACATATAAGTATATTTATTTATTTTTTATCTAATGAAAAGTTGTTGCTTGAAAGTCATTCAACCAGACCTGCATAATATATATATATATATATATATATATATATATATATATATATATATATATATATATATATATATATATATATATATATATATATATATATATATATATATATATATATATATATATATATATATATATATATATATATATATATATATATATATATATATATATATATCATCAATGATAGTATCATTTGAAAGTCATTCAAATAGATATGTATAGTAAATTTAAAAGAGAATTTATTTATATCTTTATTGAGATAATATTCTTTTTGGAAGTGATGCTGCTTAGATGTTTAAGCAGATATGTATAAAGTTAATGCAGAGACCAAGTTTATTGTTATATACTTAAGCATATGAGATTGATTGACTTAAAGACGTCTTAGTCAATGTCTATTTATGGAAGAAAATATGTGTCATCTAATTTATGTACAAAGTAACTACTGAATAACGAGGTAATATCTTATATTTATGTGAAGTCAGATAATAATGATCTTAGTCAATCCTCTGACAAAATTCTGGGAAGAAATTTTTTTGTAACACATTGAAGGGAATTGGGCTTTAGCCAAATGAAATTAATAAGTGATGGAAACCCTACCTTTGTGATTGGAGATCCCATGAAAAAGGTTCATATGGGTAAGAACAAGTCATTTGTTAGTTCTGCTAGAACCAAAAGTTATTTGATTAATTTTTTCTTATGCTTTTTTCCTATGGTGTAGATGAGAAAGTGTTAGACATTGCATTACTGAGAGGATAAACTTACATAACTTTTAATAAATTTCATATCCTTATTGGATGTGTATGATTTTCAGCATACACTTGATGAAGTCGCCTATATGAATTTTGAGTGGGCCACTTGCATGAAATCTTGGTGAAATCTCTAGAGCATTCATAAAAATAATCAGGCATGCGCACGACCTATTAGCGCACCACAACGTTAACAACAAGAATTGTTGGGGTGTGACGTGAGTAGTAGACCACTAACATACATAAAGAGTCTTTGGGTCATATAGCTTGCTACACCAATTTCATTGTATGTTAAGTACTAACATACTAGAACTAGTTCATATAGCTTACTGCACTAGTTTTATGTATCACATCCATGATGTTAATCCATAAAATTATATTTTATTCTTCTTTTGAACTTTTGAAATATGTGGGAGATTGTTGTAAATTTTGATTATATTTCAAAAAATTTAAATAAATTTAGTTTCAATTTTTAAGTAACAAATATGAGAAAATACTTTTAAATAAAATTATTATTATTTAGTTTATTTACAATTTTTAATGTTGACTTGACTTAGTCAAAATTATTAAACCTATTTCTCTCTCTTACTTATATAATGACTCTCATGCTTTTGGACAACGTAGAAAAATAGAAAACACTTAAAATGTTAATCTAACAAATTCTCTTTTATACTTCCTTTTTTTCTCTTTTGCTTTATAGTTACATCTTTCAATCATCTCAAAGAGTATTTTTTGTTATTCCGATACCTCAAATTCATAATGAGAATCTGGTAAGAACCTGTTGAATCCTAGGGGATTTGCACTTATGAGGCGGATAAATCCTTAAGAATGCATCAGGTTTGTTTAACAGTTTATTATTTTGCATGATTAATATTTGTGATTACGAGAATATTTGATGAAGTTGCGTTGGTGGTCAAATACTACAACACCCTAGGCCTTTGCCTACCTTGCCTACCCCTTACGCTCGCACTATTCGTGCTGATGACGTGTTATGAAAATAAACAAAACAATGGATTAGAGAAAAGAGAAGAAGAGAGTTTGTTATATTATTCTCATTCTAAGTGTTTAATTCATGTACAATATGAGTCATTTTTATATGACATATGTAATAAATAAAAAATCAGTATGAAATCTCTTAATTAATGGCTTAAATATACTTTTTATCATCCTATTTATGTGTTTTTACTTTTTTGGTCCCCTATTATAAAATCCAGTTTTTTGGTCTCTCAACTTTACTCCTCTTAGGAGTTTGTTAGTCCTTTTCACTTTTGCATATATGACATTTTTCACTACTTCGAATTAGTACAATTAGTCTTATAGGAACATCGACTCCATAATGTTCAATGCCTCTTCATAATTCTAATGACTTTCTATTTTGGTATTCTTCTAAATATGAGAATACATGTCACTTACTCCTAGTGATCAACTTCAATAACAACTCTATTGATTGTTGAATTTACAATTCAACTAAGACAAAGTACTAAAACATATAGTGGCGTACACAAGTAGATCCAACTTTAATCCTTATGATGTCATTAGCGTGAAATACAAGAAACAAAAATTAAGATAAAAATTCAGTTTTAATGATTTATCATTGATTATTGGATATTATCACTGATTATTGGATAATTTAATATTTATTATTTTTTTATGAAATGAATTAATATATTTTTTAATAATTTATTAATTATTATCTTCAACCTTATATACTATAAGAGAAAATTTACTTTTTAGATTCATTGAATAATCAATGTGTATAGATTGTATCATAGAACAAATAGATTTAGAGGAAATAGATTCAGAGGAAATGCTATTTTTTAATGAATAAATTAATTAATTTTAATTAATTTTTTTATAAAATTAATTAATATCAAAATTCTTAAAATAAATTTCTTGGCCCATAGCACGTTATGTTTCAATGTAAACAAACTATCCAATATGACGAATAAAAACATGTATGAAAATGCTATATAAACACTAATAATATTTTATCAAAAATTAAGATGGGACTTGTTTAGAAGTAACACAACACATTTTAACAACAACAAATCTTATCTTTCTCTCCTCTCATTATAACAATATCATCAACATCAGCAACAACACTTATGTCCAAGAACCATTTCACCAGCATGGAAAACTCTAATTTTTACACAGTATACATCATTAGTAACTTAATATTGAACATTCTTTTTGAATTTTGGTTTCAAATAGAATGTAAATTTTTTAAAATTAGTTTTAACAGATCGTACTGTGAGATGTTGGATCGAACTATAGAATGGTCGATGGGTAGCTTCTGGTTCGACAAGAATTAAACATGAGATCGAAGTCTGTTCGCATGCTGCTGTCGAAGATAATGCGTGTTGTAGTCGAAGTTTATTCTAACATGCATTAGTCAATATTGCTAGGTTGTTAGAATATTGGATTGAGCCTTTCTTGTAAGTCCAAGTGTTTAAGTTAGCTTGTACCCTAAGTTAGCTTGTAATGCATAATTGTTAAAAAGTCCATTAGGTTAGTGTGCTATTTTTCTTATAAATAGGATGCTAGTTTCTCAATCTTGGCATAAGAAAAAATAGGAAGATAAAATCCTAATTTCAAGATAGAGAGGTTATTTTGTTATTCTTGTATACTTGTAATCTTGTTTCTAAAAGAAAGGAAAGAATAACAGTTTATAACCAATCCTTGTTGTTTTTATCTTGTCTTCTTTGTTAACCATAACCCTTGTGTGTTTCTTGATCATTAAGAAACTGTTTATACTTTGTTTAAAGATATCTGATTCACAACAAATTGGTGCGGTGAGTATGGAGAAGATGCCTTCAACAAAGTATGAGATTGAAAAGTTCACCGGAGTGAACGACTTCGGTCTGTGGCGCTTGAACATGAAAGCCCTACTGGTTCAGCATGGTTGTTTGGAAGCGTTGAAGGGTGAGGCAGCCATGGATGTTGCGTTAACAAAAAAAGAAAAGACGGGCATGATCGAGAAATCCCACAGTACAATATTATTGAGCCTTGGTGATAAGGTTCTTCGACATGTATCAAAGGAGACTACAACATCGGGATTATGGGTGAAACTTGGAAGTTTGTACATGATTAAATCTCTGGTGAATCGACTCTACCTAAAACAAGTTTTAAATTCCATTCAAGATGAGTGAAGAAAAAGTGTTGGCTAAGCAGTTGGATATGTTCAGAAAGTTGATTCTTGATCTTGAAAATATTGATGTGAAGATCGATGATGAAGATCAAGCACTGTTGCTGCTGTGTGCTTTGCCTAGAACACATGCTCACTTCAAAGAAACTCTCTTGTATGTAAGGGAGTCCCTGACCTTTGAAGAATTCAACCAACCTTGTATTCTAAGGACTTGAACGAATGAAAGGAGCATAAACCTTCAACGGTGGGCGAAGGTTTGGCCGTCAAGGGAAAATTCTTGCGAAAGGATGGTAAGTTCGACAAGAAGAAAGGTAAAAGTTAACAGAAATCTTATAGTAGCGAAACATCTGGTATTC
The DNA here is from genome assembly GCA_963859935.3 of Lathyrus sativus. Taxonomy (NCBI): domain Eukaryota; kingdom Viridiplantae; phylum Streptophyta; class Magnoliopsida; order Fabales; family Fabaceae; genus Lathyrus; species Lathyrus sativus. The sequence goes on from OZ012739.1 coordinate 300,743,780, forward strand.
GATGTTATCACTATAAGAAGGAGGGTCACACAAGAAAGGTGTGTCCTGAATGCCTGAAAGATCATGGAGGTAATGGCAACACAACCATTGTTCAAGATGACTTCGACTCATCTAATGTTCTTGTGGTTTCAAGTGGTGACTCGAGAAAAGAATGGATTATGGATTCAGGTTTCACTTGGCACATGACTCCAAACAGAGAATTGTTCGAGAAGCTATGTGATCAAGATGGTGATCTGTGCTGTTGGGAAACAACAAATCTTGCAAAATTGCAGGTATTGGATCTGTGAGATTCAAGCTCCATGATGAGTCAATAAGGTTATTGACTGAAGTCAGGTATGTACCTGACTTGAAGAGAAATTTGATTTCTCTTGGTGAATTCGATAGAATGGGATACATTTTTTAAGGAGAGAAAAGTATCCTAAGAGTCATGAAGGGGTTGAAGGAAGTCTTGAGAGGCGTGAAGAAACAAGGCTTGTATACCCTTGAGGCTGAAGTTGTAAGTGATTCAAAAAATGTTGCATCCATGAAACCAGTGTCAAAGACAGAATTGTGGCACATGAGATTGGGTCATGTCAGCGAAAGAGGCCTGGTCGAATTGGGGAAGCAGAACCTGCTAGGAGGTGACAAAGTCGAAAAGTTGGAGTTTTATGAATCTTGTGTATTTGGTAAATCCTGTAGGGAAAAGTTTAACAAAGGCAAGCAAAGAACACATGGATCCCTGAATTACATTCATGTTGATCTTTGGGGGCCTGCAAGGAATCCTTCACACTCTGGTGCACAGTATTTTCTATCCATCGTTGATGACTATTCCAAAAAGCCATGGGTATTCATTCAGAAGATGAACGATGAAACTTTTGAGAATTTTAAAAGTTGGAAGATTCTGGTCAAAACTCAAACTAGAAGAAAGGTCAAGAGGTTGAGAATCGATAATGACCTTGAATTCTGCAACAAAGCGTTCAACAGTTACTGTGCTGAGTCTGGGATTGCAAGGCATAAGACTGTAGCAGGTACTCCTAAAAAAAATGGCTTAACTAAGAGATTAAATCAAACAATCCTTGAAAGGGTTAGATGCATGTTGGTTAGTGCTGGATTGAAGAAGGTGTTTTGGGCGGAGGCTGTTTCAACAACAACTTTCTTGATAAATAGATGTCCCTCGACTGCCTTAGGAATGAAGACACTTGAAGAAGTTTGGTCGGGACATCCACCTAGTCTCGACAGATTGAGAGTATTTGGTTGTATGGCCTATGCTCATATTAGACCAGACAAGGTCGAACCTAGAGCTCTGAAATGCTTGTTCATGGGATACCTTGAAGGAGTTAAAGCTTATAGGCTATGGTTCCTAGAGCCAGGTCATAGGAGGTGTATCACCAGTCGAGATATAGTTTTCAATGAAGCAGAGATAGCCTTCAAGAAAGCTGATGATGCTGACGAAGAGCTGGAACAGGGAGAGATTCATGTTGTTGTGGAGCATGTTAATGTTGAATTACGTACCCCAGATGAAGTCGAAGAAGACGTTGAAGATGTTGTCGAAGATGAGGATACTGATAATGACTACCTGCTAACAAGAGACAGGTCGAGGAGAGTCATCAAGCCACCTCAGAGACTTGGGCATGCAGATCTTATAGCTTATGCCTTAATCTCTGCAAGTGAGGTTCTAGACGAAGAACCTAGAGACTATAAGGAAGTTGTGAGAAGTCGAAAGAATACTGAATGGCTGAAGGCCATGGATGATGAAATGAAATCTCTTCATGATAACAACACCTAGGAACTGATCAAGAAACCTGTTGGAGGCAGGTTAGTCAGTTGTAAATGGATTTTCAAAGTTAAGGAAGGAATTGAAGGAGTGGCGTCAAAGAGATACAAGACAAGATTGGTTGCTAGGGGGTTCACTCAGAAAGAAGGTATTGAATTTAATGATGTGTTCTCTCCTATTATGAAACACATATCCATTCGAATGTTACTTGCCACAGTGGTACAGTTTGATCTTGAACTGGAACAGATGGATGTGAAGACTGCGTTCTTGTGTGGTTACTTAGATGAAACAATCCTGATGAGGCAACCTGAAGGGTATGTCGAAAAAGGGAAGGAAGATTATGTGTACAATCTGAATAGATCCTTATATGGACTGAAACAATCTCCTTGACAGTGGAATAGGAGATTTGACAAGTTCATGGGGCACTTAAGTTTCATCAGAAGTCAGTTCGACCACTGTGTTTACTTCAGATTTCGACCGGGTAATTCATTTGTTATTTTATTGCTCTATGTGGATGATATTCTAATAGCTAGCAACAATTTCGAAGAGGTAATTAGGGTGAAGGCTGATCTTAATAAGGAGTTCGACATGAAGGATCTAGGAGCTGCGTTCAGGATTCTTGGGATTGACATTCGAACAGATAGAAAGCAGTCAAAATTATGCTTATCTCAAGAGGCATATCTACGGAAGGTCCTCGAAAAGTTTGGTATGTCGAATTCAAAGTCTGTTGCGACTCCGACAAACCCTCAATTCAAGATGAGTATAAATCAGTGTCCCAGCACTGATGTTGAAAGAACTTATATGAATAGAATTCCATATGCTAATATAGTGGGTTGTTTGATGTATGTTATGGTCTGTACTAGGCCTGACATAGCATGTGCAGTAAGTCTTGTAAGCAGGTACATGGTGAATCCTGGAAAGACTCTCTAGCAAGCATTGAAGTGGATTCTAAGGTACATAAATGGGTCTATGAATAGAGTCCTACTTTATGGTGGAGCCTTGGGTGAAGATAGTAAAGCAACAATTGAAGGATATGTCGACTCTGATTATACAGGTTATATGGATTCCAGAAAATCTATTTCTGGATATGTGTTCACTATGTTTGGGACAACAATCAGTTGGAAAGCAACACTTCAGAGTGTATTTGCCTTATCAACCACTGAAGAGGAATATATTTCCCTAACTGAAGCTGTGAAGGAAGCATTGTGGCTTAAAGGTTTTGCAAAGGAGCTAAAACTTCAAGGTCAAGTTATCACTGTTAAATGTGATAGTCAAAGTGCAATACACCTGTCGAAGAATTCAACCTATCATGAGCAAACCAAGCACATTGATGTGAGGCTATATTTCGTTAGAGGGGTAATCGAGCATGGAGAAGTCCAAGTGTTGAAGGTTTCGATAGATCATAATGCTGCTAATATGATCACCAAGACATTGCCCAGTTGCAAGTTTTTCCACTGTACGCAGTTGATAAAGCTGCATGAAGAAAGCTAGTTTCTTAATGTTATAGAGTTAGATCCAAGGTGGATATTTGTGAGATGTTGGATCAAACTCTATTATGGTCGAAGGGTAGCTTCTGGTTCGACAGGAATTAAGCATGAGGTTGAAGTCTGTTCGCATGCTGTTGTCGAAGATAATGCATGTTGTAGTCGAAGTTTGTTCTAACATGCATTAGTCAATATTGCTAGGTTGTTAGCATATTGGATTGGGTCTTGCTTGTAAGCCCATGTGTTTAAGTTAGCCTATACCCTAAGTTAGCTTATAATGGGTAATTGTTAAAAAGTCCATTAGGTTAGTGTGCTATTTTTCTTATAAATAGGATGATAGTTTCTCAATCTTGGCAAGGAAAAATAGGAAGATAAAATCCTAATTTCAAGAGAGAGAAGTTATTTTGTTATTCTTGTATACTTGTAATCTTGTTTCTAAGATAAAGGAAAGAATAGCAGTTTATAACCAATCCTTGTTGTTTCTTGTTGTTTTACCTTGTCTTCTTTGTTAATCCTAACCCTTGTGTGTTTCTTGATCATTGAGAAACTATTTATACTTTGTTTAAAGGTATCTGATTCACAACACGTATCAACATCTAGAATGTGACTCATGTGACTTAATATTGAATAGTCAATAGAAATTGGATAAGCTTAATACAGACTAATACATGCAAAAGGATTGAAACACGATTCTATTTTAGTGTTTTCGCTTTGTGAAAAGATTGTCCGACATTAAAGAATTAAGTTTCAAACTGAAAATATTTTTAAAAATAAAATAGAGGGTGTTAGTTATTATTAGAATTAGTTAGTTGGAACTTCATTTATACTTTGCATGAATGAGTCGATTTTACAAAATGTATGATGCGACTATATATATATATATATATATATATATATATATATATATATATATATATATATATATATATATATATATATATATATATATATATATATATATATATATATATATATATATATATATATATATATATATATATATATATATATCTATATCTATATCTATATATATATACCACTATCTTATGTATCTTATTTATGATTGCATCATGTCGCAACGCGAGAAACAACCAGTGGAAAAACAGAGTCGCCATCAAACTTTATTTATCCCAACGGAGAAAGGGAAACATTGAGAAAACCTCACAAGGGAGAAGACATGGTCTCGTGACCAAATCCTGGGTTCGGGAGTCGATTACGCGAGAGGAAGGTATTAACACCCCTCACGTCCGTTGTACTCAACGAGATCCATGCTTGTTATCTAATCAAATGATGTATTTATCTAAAGCTCTACTTGCTAACGGAAACTACAGGGAGAAAAAACCAAAGGAGACTCGATAGGACTTCGTTGTCCTAGGCCTACGTATTCCCTCGTGTAATGGGAAAGTCAGAGTCAATGTAGTTCGGAGGACTACGGGTGAATGTGGGGATTATGCTCGCCAAGACATCATCGCCTTGTGCCTATGTATCCTCATTCGGACGAGAAAGAGGAAGTCAGAGCAGTCATAGTTCGACCTACCACGGGTTGGTTGGTGTCTTTTATGAATGATGCTAAACTCACGTTCCAGCAGTTTGGGTCGATACCTGTTTGCGGTAGAACAGAGGTAGCATGCCCTTTCTGAAAATAATTTTGACAGGAAAGACCCGAAGGAAAAAATGGTTTGAATTTGTTTGAGTATTTTAAAGAAGTGGATTAATTTTGTTCGTGACGTGTATCACACTAAATTCTATGACATATGAGCAAATACTTTGTGCTAACGATCCAAACGTCTCGCGCACAAAGTACCCTAAGATGAGGTTAGAAATGCATCTGCTCCTCTTTTCCTATGTGCTTAAGGCAAGTGGCGCACAATACTCGTCGTATTTATTAAGTATTTTACTTGTATTAAGAGAGAGAAGAGAAGGACGCAACACAAGGTCTATGGGAGACTTTATCCTAGATGTTATCATGCAAAATTGCCTTATAGTTAAGGTTGAATGAGAATTACTCTAGTGTTATCAGACCAGAAATTTGATCATGGAATCTAACCTTGATTCACTTAATAAGGAATTAAGTTGAACCAAGAACATCTTAAGGGAACATAAATCAAAACGGTGAACAATCAATCACATGCAAAAGGCGACACATACATGCCATAAGTCGACACATGTGGTCTATTTTTAAAGTCAGCTTCTATTTAATGTGCTGCCTTTATGAGTCGACATATGGAAGGAAATTATCTCTATAGGTCGACACATACGATTTTCAGGTTGGCACATGTACTCCATTTTTAAAGCCTATAGCCTCTATTTGATGTGTTGACTTCATAAATTGAAACATGAATTATACAGGTAGACTCATGACCAATACAAGTTGACACATGACTTACATAGGTCGAACTATGCAACATATTTTTCTAAAAATTCATGATTTTTTCAAATCTCTTGCATTCTCTTTTGCTTCCAACTTGTACACATATATACGTCATACATGCATCATTTCTTTTAATTGATTTTGTGAAATTCATAAACGAAACCTGGAATATAGAAAGAGTCTTCTTCATCTTATCGTGGGCAATCACTCAAGCAAGAAATCAGTGGGATCAGTGGGATCGCCACACACGAATACTTGGAGCAGGTTATTATGGATAACGAGGTTATTTGATCAAGATCTTGAGGGGTCTTGTATTTTGTTAGCAGTTTAGTGTCTACATCATCAGAGGAAATTATTGTGTGACAGTTCTTTGTAATCAAAATGTTGTAAACATTTTATCAAAATAGTGGAAGACGGTGATTATGTTCAGATGACATCATCCATTGAAGAGTGCACGTAGAAAAAAATAAGACAAATGTTGAAACACTATATATCTCTCTGTGTATCTTTCCTTTTCCTTGTCTCTTTTACTTTACAAATATTCATTCATATTTGTTGTTGCATTATTGCATGATTCCGTTGATTGTATACCATATAGGTTAGACCGTGCTTATAACGATTTAATGCATACGCTTAGGTCTATGGTGTATCAATCTTATGGAATCATCATGAAGTCAATTATGCATTATTAAGAACATCTATGTGTTTTTAAATCGCTCTGTTTAAAGCGGCTTTGATTGACTTGTAATTGACTTGCACTCGAAGCAATCAATCTCATGGTAACTTCATGTACCATTTCACGTGACTTAATTTATTGAGATACTTCCCAACTCTCGTGTTTTATGTTTTTCTTCCACGCTTGTTTTAAAATCTCCGATTTAGTTTTATGTGACCTAAAAATATTTTCAAATTGTCTAAAGGGAATTTGAGTCTATTCAACCCCCTATAGACATTGTTGTATCTATATTCTGACTCAACAACGATAACATCACATCGTGATTGCAATATATGCCAATGTGTTCACAATAAACTGCTTTTTCTTACACACATCAGCTGCTATATAAAGGAATTTTTGCTACTTTTTTTAGGGTTTTGAATTTGAGAGAGAAAGTGATAGCCATAAGCTTTGGAGCACAAATTTGGAGAGCATTGAAAAACATATTTTCCTTTGATTTTGGTGAATATTTTTTATCAACTCATGGTAATTGTCAATTTCACTATGAGTAGATAAGTTATTTTATATTAGGTCTTTTGAGATGGACCTAATTGTACTATGTTAGATCATATGATTGTTTGATATTATTGAAATTCCTTTATGTTATAATCATTATTTAATTGTTCTTGTGCTTAATGTTGTTTGTGTGCTTAATGTCTTTTGAGTAGGGATTATTGACTGTAAATCTACCAATCCGAATTGTGATCATTATTCAATTTAGTAATCAATTAGGAATAGGTAATTCTAAGTTGTCCCTTTTGAATTAACGAACTTAGAAACATCGGCTTTAACTCTGATTTGGCCTAAGAAATTAGGGAATTATTGTGTAAATTAGTGAGTTGTACAACAAAGAATTGGATACAGTGGTCTTGCTAATTCTCCATGAGATTATAGCTTAATTGTAATTCATTTGATACATAATTCATCAATAGGAATAATTAGGATATTTGATAAAAAAAAAGTAGCTAATCGACTTTCCGCATCGAACTTTACTTCGTTAATAGTCTCGTTCTTGTTTTCGTACTAAATCACAATTAAAAAACCCCAATTATATAATTTAAATCACATTGTTATTAACTTATTTTAATTCGCAATCCCCGTGGATACGAAATATTTTATTACTTTGATGAGGCTGGTATACATGCTAGTTAAGTTCAAATTTTTGACGTCGCTGGTGGGGATTGTTGATAATTTCAACAAGACAAAAATTACGCGACATTTTTTATTTTTTATTTGAATTATGTTTTATTAGTAGTTTTAAATTCTCTGTGTTCCTAATTATTTGTTTTTTGTTATCATCAAAGACTAGTTGCCATCATCAAAAGCATGTTAATCTTCAAGAGAACTTCCTTGATCAATAACCTGCTAAACGGGTTCCACAGTTCATGTTGGGAATAATATAACAAGTGTGAGTAGTATGGATAATAGTCCTACATTGGATAGGAATGTGGTGACTTGAGCATTTATAAATAGGAGAACCCATACACTTATCACCTTAAGGTCTTGGGTGAATATGTGGTGTCTCTCTCACTTGTGTTGCTCTTACCCCAATATTTAATACTCCCTATTGATAAACTCTTCTAACAGTTCAAACATGAGGCAGAGAAGGGGTAGCGACCCTTGAACAAACACACTCTTGAGAGACGTCCAATAAAACTTTGAGTGTGGCATCAGATGCTAGCTAATTCCAAAAAAAAAAAAAATTGATACATAAGGTGATGCCCTAATTAAACTTCATAACACAACCTCGGATATAACCCAATTTTCAAAAAACCAATTTATTATATATATATATATATATATATATATATATATATATATATATATATATATATATATATATATATATATATATATATATATATATATATATATATATATATATATATATATATATATATATATATATATATATATATATATATATATATATATATATATATATATATATATATATATATATATATATATATATATATATATATATATGCTAATATGCACCCATTTAAAGATTAAAAGATGTGTGTTAGCATAATACACCTCTTTAAATGAACCAATAACAATTTTTTTCTTTCTTCACAATTAATTAAATTTAATATATTAATATAGTATTTATCTTTTTTATTTTCTCCTCATTGCCTATATTAACTGTTGCTGTTGCAAAAGTGACTTTATTTATTTATTTATTTATTTTAATCTTTACGTGATTGTTTGGTATTTTAATAATTAATTTTTACAGGATTAATTCTATAGTTATGGTAGTACAGTTTTATAATAATGTTTTTTTTTTGAAATATACCATAATTTTTTTAAAACAACTTTAAAGAAAACATATTAAATGTTAAAAAAATAAAATTTAATATAAAAAATATATTTTTTGAAATACAAGACACAATAAATTAGTTTCTTTTAAAGAAAACAACATTCTAGAAAAACTAATTCAACATAAATAATATCCTTAAATTTTTTTATCAAATTGTCAAATTGATTACTATTTTTATAGTGATAAATTTTTTAATAGAATGTATTTCACTAAATTTTGTAACAATGATCGTTAATATGGATTTCTTATTATATATATATATTTCAAATCAGCTTTCTAAATTTCGTTTAAAGAGAACATACAATTTTTTTTAAGAAAGTTTTTATCGTAGACAAATATGCCAAAACGTCTTTTTTCAAGAAAATTATTTTAAAAAAAATATTTTTTCTATTGTATTTCAAAAATATACTAACATGATTATAAAAATATTGTTTATATAAGAGGTGCATGAAATATTTTATGTTGTATATTAAAAACGTTGTTATAAAAAATTAATCATTAAAATGCCAAAAAAAGCATGTGAAAACAAAGTGTTTTTTATTTTATTTTTACTACAACAAATATAATCATTAATTCGTACAAGAAGAGAGACAATATAAAAAAGAAAAATATTACATTAAGGGCATTAATTTAATTAATTATAAAGAAAGAAAAAGACTTTTATTGGTAAATCTAATGAGATGTATCATGTTAATGCACACTTTCTAAATTTTAAATGGGTGTGTATTAGCATTATATATATATATATATATATATATATATATATATATATATATATATATATATATATATATATATATATATATATATATATATATATATATATATATATATATATATATATATATATATATATATATATATATATATATATATATATATATATATATATATATATATATATATATATATATATATATATATATATATATATAAGGTTAAATATGTCTGAGATCCTCATAAATGTGTTAATATTTAAGTTTAGTCTCTCTAAATTTTTTCTCCAAACAATGATTTTCACAAAGTTTTTCGTTCTTAAATATGGTTTCTACCGTTAGTTTCTACTAACAGAGACTTATGTGGCATGCCAAGTGTGTATTTTTCATGGCCACGTCAGATTTGTTTTAAAATAATATTTTTTTTATAATAAAACCAAGCCCTAAACGCATGAAAGAACCCTAATCCCCTTCTTCTTATTTCACAGTCTCCTTCCCTTACCTTTGTCTCCCTCCATCGTTCACCTTCTTCTGATTGCCTTATTTTTCTTATTGTTCGTCTCCCTCCTCCCTGTCTGACATCATGTCATCTTCATCAAGGTTAAGCAAGTATGTGTCATACCATTCCACGAGTGTAAAGAACCGTGAAGTGAAAAGGTGAGGGTCAATTGTCTTATGATTTCATACATGTGCAAGAACGAACAAAATAAAGGTGGAATGTTTTGGAGATGCCCGTAGTGGAAAAATGAGGGGACTTGCAATTTATTCATTTGGGATGATGATATCGCACAAGGAAAGGATGATCATCAATGTGTAGATGCAGAATGGAGTAAAGATGAGAGTAAGGTGAGGGATATGCAAGTTGTAGAAACTTTGAAGGAGCTATATGAATCACTAATGAAGAAGAGCAAGAGGTTGAAGATGAAGATCAATGCAGAGGCATTTTGGAAAAAGATGAAGACAATTTGTGTTGTAGTTTCATTCTTGTCCAACATGTATTTGTTAATTAGGTGCAAATATTGAATTGATCTTTGTCTGTAATGTTGTCTCGCTGATTTTGTAATGTTGAAGTGGTATGAACTATAATTTGGTGTAATTGTTTTTGTAATGTGCAATTGGTATGACATATGATTTGATTTGAAAAGATTTGGTTCAGTTGTGATCTTTAATATTCACACAATATGACCTATAATATTCACATAATCTGACCTATAAATTAGACATAATGTAATGTAAAATGGTGACATAGTATGATGTGTAATTTTGCACACAAGGTGACCTAAAATTTTGACATAAACTGACCTATAATATTGACATTAACTGACCTATAATTTTGGCATAATATGAGCTATAATTTTCATACAAGTTTACCTATAATTTTCACATTGAATTTCACACAAAAGGTGACCTATATATTTCTGACCAAAATAGTTGTTACATTGCATAGCAAAATAGTACATCAGTACATTACATTATCATAGCATAATTTGTTCAAAATAGTACATCAGTACATTACATTCACCAAACATAGGATAGCAAAATAGTACATGACATCAGGAAATTACATATCAAAATAGTTGTTCCTAAAGAGGTACATTCAGCAAAACATCTGTTACATAAAACACTACATCTTCATTGAGTTAGACCCTTGCAAATTGTGATGTCCTCTTCAGTTCCAATGGATCATCGGGTTTCTTTCCAGGGCCAATATGTTCTTTGTTTTCAAGGTCCTTAGCCTTTCACTATGCCTTTTTTCAGCTGCAACATCAGTTTGTGTCTTATACCTGCTCTGTGTTTTAAATGTTACAGGTTCACTGCAACTTGGCTTTGAGATATTTGTTCTAATACCAGGTGGTTGTAAAGGTTTGTTCCTGCACACTTTGGGTTTCTTACCAAAGAAAACCTTGACACCACTTTGCCTTGGTTCAGTTGCCTTGAGAGGTGATTTTTCAACACTCAAAGATTGAATATCCAAGACATCATCACCCTCTAGTAATGCAGCCAAAGTTTCATCCAAACCTGAATAATGTGTAGGTTCGTCCTTGATAGTTGGCTCAGTGACATTTTCTTTCTTGACAGTTGGCTTAGTTACCATTGGCTCAGTGACATTTGCTTCCTTGACAGTTGGCTCAATTACCATTGGCTTAGTGACATGAGGCTCAGTCACATTTGGCTCAATGACACTTACATTTGGCTCAATCACATTTAGCTTAGTTGCTTCCTTGAAAGTTGCTTCCTTGACAGTTGATTCTTTGACAATTGCTTCAGTGACTTTTGTCTCCTTTGGTTCCTTGAATTTTGTCTTCTTTGTTCCACCCTTAGTTGTACCATTGTTGGTAGATCCCTTAGGCCTCCCCTGCATGAAACATTAACAACATTAACATTGTTGTTGAGTCTTATATTTTATTACACACAAGCACAATACTAAAGTAGAACATTACCTTTTTTTGGCGCCAAATTGACTTGACTAGTCTGACTTGCCTGTGTAGGCATCTCCTGAGTTACTTGTGTAGGCATCTCCTGAGTCACCTATGTAGGAATCTCTTGACTGGCCTATGTGGGCATCCTTTGAATGGTCTGTGTGGTATTTCTAGATGGAACAAGCACAATTTGCTTGTTCTTCTTGCATATTCTTTTGTTGTGGCCTAGTTTAAAACATGTTTTGCACCTATGGCTTGTATTTATTCTATGCCATTTTGTTTGGTTCACTTCATCAGGCTCTCTCCTTATAAGTTTATTGAGCCTTCTTGAGCCACGTTTGAACAAAGGGGGCATCATAGTATCATTAGGTGTTCTAGGCCAATTATTTTGGCCATTTAATGGGGTGATCACCTTACTGTAACATTTTTCATATGTGCTTTTGTGATAACACTTATGCACATATTTGACTGGGTCATCCACTTTCCTATGTATGGAAGCCACACGATGTGTACATGGAATCCCAACAATTTCCCAATAGTTGCAGGAGCATGTTTGTTTTTCCAAATCCACTACAAAAATATCATTAAACAATACATGTGTGACTTGAAAGGTTAATCTACCAGCATAAGTTGTTGTATAACTAGCACTTTTTTCAATTTCTCTATCTAATCTCCTTAATGGTTTGGCCATTATCTGCCCCTTATAACCATCTACCATTTCTCTAAGGGTTACAAATCTTCCCATTAGATAATTCCT